>JAJPUD010001788.1:305964-354374 GCA_023553655.1 Myrmecobius fasciatus | reverse complement strand
GATAGACAGACACAGTCAGATAGAGCCAGAGGTGGGGTGAGGAGAGAAGGGATATTGAGCATGACTCAGCGGATCAGAAGTTGAGGAAGAGCTCGATTCCAATGCTGGAGTCCTTTGCACTGGGCCAGAAGCCCAGAAGCAGTGGTTAAGCTTTTCGGCTGGGATGGATTGATGATCTTGTCCATGGGGGCACTGTCTCCACAAACAATCAAGATGGCAGCCCATTGCTGCTTTCTGGCTTCTTATCTTCCCATAATCTTCCACAAGGCAGCATGCTTTTCCATCTCTTAGCAGAAAGACTGTTTACTGAGGGAGCCTGTGGCTGTTCATCAGTCATCCATGGCTCTCACCACGTGACTGGGCCACGTTCTCTCCATTCATAAATCTTCCTGACTACATCCACTTGTGCAATTCTTCATTAGTAATGTATTGCTGCTTGCTCACACCCAGCGTGTGGCTCCCCATTGCCCCTTGAGTGACCCCATCTTTGAATTCTCCAGAACATTCAGTATTCCCTGACTAGTCGACGCCTATTTTTCCCACTTTTTTTGTTCTAGGGCCCCTATCTGGTCGATCCTCTTGAGCTGGATTGGCTGCCCATGGAACCTTCCCAATTCAAAAGGAAAAATTTAAAAACTCTCTGATTTGGAAAAGACAAATACTAAGGGGACTTTAAACAAGATGATGGATATATGGCCACCTCCCATTCTCATGACCTAGCCTCCAACCGTGTTGAGAAAACCAAAGAGACTTATTTCATCCCTTTCCTCCACTCCTCAGAGCTTCCTAGCACCAGCACACTTCCTTTCTCTTCCTCTCCATCTTAGCAAAAGAGGCATTTCTGTTCCCATTCTCTACCTGTGCCTTTGGACCCATCCCCTTCGGCTTTCTCGAGAACCTCACCTCAGTAAAAGTCACCTTCTGTCTCTCTTCTTCCCATTTGCTTACAAACCCATCTAGTCCTTATGGGCCGAGGATGCCTTTATTCCAACTCCAAATCACATTGACCAATGGAGGTTCCAAAGGCCTAGCAAGCTATATCTCTCCTAGGGTTCTAGGTATATGCTTGAAGGGCTTAGGATATATTTCTAATTCTATAGACTCGAGCCCCATTTCTGGTGAGTTCTCTCTAATGCTGGCTGACATTTAATATAGAGCTTTATGGTTTGCAAAGCCCTTTTCACCAATGGTGTCAGATTCAAAGAGAAAAGGCTGTATATAAAGATCCCTGCAGGCCCCCTTTGACTTAGAAAATTGCATATTTACAATATATTCTATTGTATTTTCATTTATTTTGTTATTTATTTCCCAATTACATTTGGAATTGGTTTGGGCTACTTTTGGGGAGTGTGGTAGGTAGAATGATGCAATATAATTCTTGTAACAAGTGATTCTTACAACAACTTTGAGAAATAGGCATTATACCCCTATTCTATAATTGAGGAAACTGCAACTCACTCAGAGCCAGAAATCCAGAACCCCTTGAAAGTGGGATCGGATCTGACTCCCGATCTGGTGCTTTCTCCACCACACTCCTCCTTCCTATATTCTAGCTTTCACAATATTCAAAAAGCCTTTCCTTGACCCATTCTATCTTCTTGCTACTTTTTCTCCTCTGTTTCTTGCAAATTTCTTGCAAATGTAGTCTACACCCAAAGCCTACCTTTCAACAAACTCTTATCTCAATCCCTTGCAGACTTCTTTCTGACTTCATCACTCAACAGAAGCTGCTCTCTCAAAGGTGACCTTCTGCTTGACACATCCAGCAGCTCCCCCCATCTTTATTCCGTCCTCTCCAGCTTTTGACCCATGGATTGCCGTCTTCATCTGTAGTCTCTTTTGTCCCTGGATGGCAGCTCTCCTTTAGGATATGTGTCTAGCAGTAGTATTTCTGGGTCAAAGGGTATGGATATGTTATTCACTTTCTCTGAATCATTTCAAGTGATTTCCCAGAATGATTAGCTCCAGCAGCAGTGCCATATATCCATCTTTCCACAACCCCTCCAACCCTGACTATTCCTTTTATAGTTACCATAGCAGTCTCATAGCATATGGCTGTTGAATTGTCAAAGTGAACCACTAGTGTGTCCTTGGGAAAAGGAGTTTATGAATAGATTTTTTTTTAGCCACAAGGAATTGAGGGAACATACATTGCTACTTGTAACAGATCCCATATTCAGACAATTTTTCTTAGAACAATCACTCAAGATTCTCTATGAAACGGGATGAATTTGGTTTTAATTCTTTTCCCAAGTTCCTTATAGACTTTTATCTGAGAGTAAATATGGTCATCTTCTGAGTTAATTAATAAAGACCAGTTGCCAAGGGCCTCACCTTGAGTTCTCAGGGCTGCCTTATCTTCCACCAATTAATCATGATTTCCCATTTAAAATGGATCTCCCCGCTTCTCACATGTGATGTGTCAGCTGTCACAGGAGCTCTAGGTCTTTACCATGCTAGAGAGAATCTCATCACAAGACAGGAGACAGTCATGAAGCCTAGAAAGCAACCTCTGAAAAATTACCGGAGTCGGTGAAGAGATGCCATGGCTCGCCAGATTGACGATGCATGAGAGAGAGAATAGCAACGGAAAAACATGACAATAATGGGAGAGATAAATCACAATATACTTGCCATCTTGGAGGAGAGGGAAGAGAGGGAATTGAGGAAGGTAATTAACCTGCCACATTTAGGTTGCCACATCTGATTTTTAAAGCAGAGAGAGAACACCAGAGAGATGTTGAAACAGGGAATCTTGTAGTTAGAAGGGACCTTACCATGGTATTGTCTCCCCTTCTTATAGTATCGGTGGGGAATGGAGGCACTGAGAAATTTGCTAAAAAGTCCTAGGTCATATAACTACCTAGATAATGGTGGGGCGGTCAGGCAGGATGGGATAGATGTCCCTGGAGACCTGGGTTCAAATCTCACCTCTGACAACAGCTGATTATATGATTGTGAGCAAGTTTCCTGTGTGACTGTCCATAGAAGAGGGTCCTCAGTTCCATTATTTGTGAAAAGAAGTGGTAGGACTGGATGGTCTCTCCCATCTCTATGTCCCTACAAGTGCTAGACATAAAGCCAGATTCAGTCAGTCATCACACGTGTGTTAAGCACCTACTATGTGCCAGGCACTGGGCTAAGTCCTGGGATTACAAGATTACAAGAAAAGGCAAAAAAAAAAAGCCCTCAAGAAGCTCATATTCTAATGGTGGAAACAAGAAGCAATACCTTTGTGGGTATAACACATATAGAGAGTATTCCGGAGATTATCTCAGAGAATAGTAACAAGAGTACAGATCAGGGAGGTCATTGAGAATTGGGGTTTGGCAAAATATGGGAGGTGATAAGAAAGGGGGCAAAGGAGAAAAATATATTGGATAGTGTAGAGATGATCTGGTTCACCAAGGATAGGAAAAGGAGGAGAGTATAGTTAGAGCAAATGGGGAAAAAAGTGGAGAGGAAAAGGAGGTCATATTGAAGTTGAAAATCAGGGTTAGGGTTCATAAAGCAGAAGTCAAGATAGAATGACACAATTTTATGATCACTTAAATTCATGAACATGAAAGTGGGATACTTGCTGGTGATGGCAAGATCAAAGGTCTGAACATCTCTGCAGATTTCTGAGGTGGGATGGAGGAGGAGGTTATGGGAAATGAGGAAACTGAGGAACTGGGAAAGTAGGACTTTGAGGGAGCACAAACATACAGGGAGAAGTTCTTCAGTAAGACGGCAGAAGATAAGGAATTGAGAAGACAGGTAGGTAAGACCCTTTCTTTTTCGCATCCTTTCTTTTCCAGTCCTAAAGCTCATGCCTTGGGAAGTCCTCCAGCAAGTTCAACCTCTCCATGGTGTATAAATTTCCACCCCAGCTTGTCTTTTTTTCTATAACTCCATGAGTGATGTGGCTTTCCTTGGGTGTCAGTTATCATAGTGAGATCAATATCCATGATAATGCTCATCAGGGAACAAACAAGAATTGAATAATAATTGCTACTGATAACACAACAGCAACTCTTCTTTATATAGGGCTTTCTTTAGGTTTGCAAAGCCAATTTGCGATCATATGGGATCACAATAAATATGTGATTATAGTTTTATAATTTTTGAGAGGAACTAGTGATCTTCTAGTTAATTTGCAAGTGAAGAAACTGAGGCACAGAATTTCCCGAGGACACATAGCCGGAGGGTACAACTTTGGGTCTGGCTTGACATCCAATGATCTTGCTGCTTCCCTCATTCTCCCTCACAGGATAGCTTCTAGTAGTATGACTCCCATTTTGTAGATGAGGAGGAGCCTGGGGCTCAGAGAAGGTCAAACAGCATGTGAGTGTCAGAGGTGATATCTGGGCTCTTCTGACCAAAACGCAGTGTTCTTACAACCACTTTGTGCTCCCTCACTGGGCCACACTGCCTTTTCACCCCTGCAATCATATGAGGAGGGGAAAAGTGATCAACTCAGAAGTTCTTTTTCCTGTCAAAGGGCAGAAAGGACAGCCTGTTCCCATGTGCTTCTTACAAGGAGAAATATCTGAAAGGGAAAATGGGAACAATAAAATAACCCAACAAGACAAGGATCACATTCCCATCCCCCTTTTTTTTTC
This sequence comes from Myrmecobius fasciatus, assembly GCA_023553655.1. Classification (NCBI taxonomy): domain Eukaryota; kingdom Metazoa; phylum Chordata; class Mammalia; order Dasyuromorphia; family Myrmecobiidae; genus Myrmecobius; species Myrmecobius fasciatus. The sequence goes on along the minus strand of JAJPUD010001788.1, from coordinate 349,770 downwards.
TTTTCAGTTCAAGAAAAATCCCTTCTCCGGTGAGATTCTTGGGAGGAAGACTATTTAAAAAGATATAAAATAGGGGAACGTATAATTTATTATAGCAAATACGAATGTCTGTCGAGAAAGAAACAAAGCCAGTGAGGAATAAGGCAGAGAGAAAACCACGAGTGGCGGGCCCCCATCGGCGTGCTCTTGAATAGAGACGCTGGGCTTGGCCCCACTGGGAGCGAGGACAAAGATGGAGTCACACAGTGATTTGTCAAGTATTAAAACACATAAAAGTTGTGAGAACACAGCCCTGCTGGAGAAACGTGTCCCTGACTTTTTGTGAGGTTGTGCCAGGCCTCCTGATGGATGGATGTCATGTGAAGGCTGTTTTGTGTGCCGTAATAAAGAGACATCTGGTGAGTTCCCTTTTGGGGAGGAGACTGGTCAGCTTCCACTGGAGTCCAGTGGTCACTTCTGTCTCCTTTGCAGAGGCTGGCTTTATTCCATCAGATTTCTAGTACTGATTCTGGCCTGAGCCCCCACTGGTTCTCCCCGAGTGACCTTTTGAAGCCCGTAGCTGAACCTGAACAAACATAGAAAGAATGTATTGTGGACAAAAGCGAGAAGTCTGGGAGAGCCAAAGCCCTCTTGGAAGTCATCCCCTTCCCTTGCGAGCAAACCTGTCCTAGGAAAGCCTCGGAAAACCTTCAAAATTATGAATAATCTTTCCATCCTTCCCAACCCCCATCCCAACTTCCTCCGATCCAGGGGCCTCTGAGTAATGATTTCACTTTGCAAAGTCTCAGGCCTCCAGAAAGCTCACAGACATCATTCTACACGTGTTCCAAATGGGTCTCCTGGGGATCCAGGAAGGCTCTGCTCCAGAATAGGTGTGGAGGATTTGCAGAAAGAAATCTGAAACTGTGGTCAGAGTCATGGAGACATTTGACCCCCCAGCTAAGATCCAAGCCGGCTCAGCCTGACTTCAGTTTTCCATAGAAATCACACAACCCTGGGCTGGGCTGAGTTTCTTTTGAATCAGAGCCAAATTTAGGGGAGCGGGAGCCCCCGATTATGCTCGGTACCAACAGAAAATGTTCTCTGTCTTCTGGTCTTTGGTATCCACTGGATCCCTCAATTCTGAATTTTGAGATAATTGGGGTTAGAGAAGAGAAATATTGCTCCATCCCCAAAAGAGTCAACATGATGCTCTTTGAAGCATCTAGAGGTGAAAGGGATCCCTTGCTTGACCACTCCCTTTCCTCCCAAGGAAGCTTAGTGGGACCGGGCACCCACTGGCCAGCCTTTGGAGCCTGGCATCTTACCCACATTTTAGTGAAGTACCAGAAGAAAACTCTGGTTTGATTATATATGTTTATATTCTTCTTTCTCGGTGGCCAGAGTTGGGAAAATCTAAATTTAAATCTGGATTTGGACACTTTCTAATGGTATGAAAGTGGGCAAGTCACTTACCCATACTACTTTCCTCAATTTCCTCATCTGTACCATGGGTATAATAATTACTGCCTGGCTTGTTGTTTGCATTAAATGAGAATAATTTAGCACAATACCTGGCACATAGTAAGTACTAAACAAATTCCAGCTTGTCATCATAATTTGATAATACTAATTATTATTACTTTTTCCTGTGACTTTGGGCTGTTTGTCAGTTTCTTTTTTTTTATTAAAACAAGACAGCAGTGGGCATGGGAAATTGTGCTGGCTGTGGAATCAGGGATTCTGGGTTCAAATCCCAATTCTCTCACTGACTAGCTGTGTGCACAGGCCAATTGTCTGAGTCTCAGTTGTCTTAAGATGAAGGGCTTGGACTAGCTTCCAGAGCTAAACATATGATCTAAAGGAAGTGCGATAGAGTAAGAAAGAGGACTGTGTTGGGAATCAAAGGGGATCAGAATTGGACTCCCAGCTCAGCTGTTTACTAGCTGGGTGACATCAGGCAGTTCCTTAACTTCCATGATCCCCTTTTTACAGATGAGATTTACGTTCTCTCAAGTCCCTTCCAGATCCGAATCCATGATCCTGTGACAAGTGGAAGCAAAGTGTTCGGGTCCATGATGGACAAGAAGGCTGGGAGAGTAGTTCTCTCCTTTGCAGGCCTGTCTCCTTCCAGCTCTGCATCTTGTATCCTGGGGAGGGACAGGATGATGACAATGATGGTCATTTTAAGAGCTGTCATTTCGATTGCATTTACCAAGTGTCAGGCTCTGTGCTAAGCACTTTACAATTATTATCTCCTTGAGTCTGAGCCCAGAGCGCTCTGAGGACCAGAGGTGACAAGGGCCAAGCATCATGAATTAAAAATAAGGGGACTGGACCAGATGATTTCAGCCATAATTTGTATGGGCATCCTTTGCTTTTACCATTCCCATTTCCAAGTGTACTGCTCCCCCTCTCCTGTCCAGAGAACTGCCCCTGAAATAAATAAGTACAAAAAGAAGGAAGAGGGACAGTTCAGCAGCTCTAATAGGCACATGGGCCTAATTTGGCAGCCGGCCACATTAGCCTAGCCTCCACTTCTGAAGGGAGGGCGATTTTGCTTCCTTCCTTCCTTCCTGGGGGGACAACTTCTCCCCCTTCATCTTGCAGATCAGGCTCCTGAGGCTGAGAAATGGATTCTCCGAGGCGATGCAGCAAGCAGGTGGTGGGTCGACTCCAGAATTACCGCTTTGTGACTGCAATGTGGCCGTCCCTGCCAGATTCTGCTCCAGCCTCTGCCATTTGGAGCTCCGTCCTCCTGGAACCCACCTTGCTGTTGCCTCCAAGACCTTTGTTTTCTTATCACGAGAGACACAAATCAGTCACTTACTCCCAAGCTTTACCTTCAGTTTGGAAAGTCTGGGAGGTTTCCCGAGAGGGATGGAAAACTAAAAGATCAGAAGGAGAAGCCACGGGAATGAGAGGAGGGACACAAAAACAGAAACTTGAATTTCCCCGAAGCACCTAAAATCTCATTCTACTCAAGTGCTGACATGCACTCTGGGCTCCGGATTTGAATTCTGCCCTTGCTGGTTATTTCTTAGCACAGAGCCTGGCACACAGTAGGCACTTCATAAATGCTTGCCTCTTTCCTCATTGTGTAGCTTCAGAATCATCATCTGTCCAGTGGAGGTGGGAATACCTGCACTAGGGACTGATCTCATTTTCCATATGGAAACACGGCTGGATGACTTTCTCCAGCTCAGAAGTGTTGCTGCAGCATTCTGGGAGATGGCAGGTTTGGGGGCAAGGGGAGCCTATTTCTGTTTCAGGAAAGTATCTCTCCCAGTGAAGAGTTTATTAAAACAAAGGCAGGGTTCCTTCTGAATTGTCTCTCAGCTTCTCTCTCTCTCTTTCTCTCTCTATCTCCCCACCCCGTCTCCCTCTCTTTCTTCATTTCTCTTTCCCTCTCTGTCTCTGTCTCCATCTCTGTCTTTGTCTCTCTTTCATTTTCTCTCACTTTCTCTCTCTCTTTCTTTCTCTCTCTCTCTCTCTCTCTGCCTTTGTCTCTCTGTCTCCCTCTCTCCCTCTCTCTATTTCTGTCTCTCTCTCCATTTCACTTTCTCTCTGTCTCTATCTCCATTTGTGTCTTTGTCTCTTTCATTTTCTCTCACTTTTTCTCTTTTCTCTCTCATCTTCTTTCTCCCTCTCTCTTTTCTCTCCATTTCACTGTCTCTATTTCCCTCTCTGCCTCTCATTCTCTGTCTCTCTCTTTCCCTCTTATTCTCTCTTTCTCTCATCCTTTCTTTATTTTTTCCTTTCTTTTCTCTCCCCTCATTCCCCCATTCTGCTCTGTTTTTTGTATCCCTGCTTTCACTCTCACGGTGAGAATGGTCCCTTTCAGGGATGGACTTTGAGAAGATGGAGGTAAGGACGCTTGTGATGAATCATTTTGCCTGTTGCCAAGCAGACTTTTTCCCCCTGGGAGATCTTGGCCTCTCATGTGTTTTGGTTTTGAAAGTTATTGTGACTTTGGAGTTAATTTGCCCAGTCTGGGTGGTTCTGATTTGTGGCTGTCTGAAGTCGTTAGGCTTTTTTTCCCCCTCCCAAAGCAAACCATTTTTCTGGATAACAGAGGTCAAGTGTCTTGTTGTCCTTGTTTGTTCCTCTCAGCTTATTCCCATGAGCCTTCTCTTTTGGGGGGCCGCCTCCCCTCCCCGCAGTGGGACTGAAGGGCTTTTTGGCAGGGAAGAGTCGAGCTGGTGAGCTTCTGGCTCACTTTCATAGGAGCCTGAGATGAAGGTGTTGCCACCCACAGTTGGGAAAATTAGGTTTGGCCCAAGGACCCGGGCCTTGACAGAAATAACAAATAACTCTCCTTCGGGAGGCCGGAGGTTTCCAGAGGCTTACAAAGCTCTTTGCCACCACACCCCGGGACATCGGTAAGGCAGGATTTCTGTCGCCCGTATGGAGAATGATCATATTGAGCCTCGGAATGGCCAAAGCTCGTCCAAGCTCACACAGGATGAGGAAAATCTCCATCTCGGGCTCCTTCCCTTAACCTCTGGGCTGCCACGGGGATCTGGAGAGAGACTCTCTACAGAAAGACAATATGGCGCAGAATGGAAGGCCCCTATAACTCAATGAAACGTAGCAGCGGGTAAGTGGCGGAGGCGGCTGGAGTTCCTGGCTCTCCTCTTCAGAGAACGGGCTCCCAACCTTCTCAGTCAAATCAGCATTTAATTTTTGAGCCCCTGTGGGGTGGTGCTCCTCTGGGAATCTCCTGGAAGCAACCTGGCCCTGGACCGCATAAGGATTGTTGTCCTGGGAAACATCACTTAAAATGAAATCCCCACATCAAGAAGAGCCAGCGTGTCGTGCCCAGCATTTTGTATTTTGCAGATTGTATTTCCTTGAATTATATCATTGGGCTCTGTGGAGAGGAAGGAGGTCTGGATGGTGGACAGAAGGCTGGCCATTTAGTCCTTCCTCTGACTCTGTCGGTTGTATGACCCTGCACAACCTCTCCAGCAGCATTCAGAGACCATCAGGTAGACATGAGTTGCCCATCTGTATCTGTGGAAGGGGTTTATAGACTGGGCATTTCCCAGCTGTTACTAACAAAATCACAATATTAGACCTAATTCTGACTCTAAGAGCCCCCTCAGAAACCACTCTCTGATCATCACTATTTTTTATTTTTTATTTTTTTTGTGAGGCAATTAAGTGACTTGTTCAGGATCACCTAGTTAGTAAGAATCAAGTGTCTGAGGATGGATTTGAACTTAGGTCCTCCTTATCAGAGCTGGTGCTCTATCAACTGCACCATCTAGTAGCCCCCACAGTTCTTTATTTATTTATTTATTTTTTTGCTGAGGCAATTGGGGGTAAGTGATTTGCCCAGGGTCACACAGCCAGGATGTGTTAAGTGACTGAGATTAGACTTGAACTCAGGTCTTCCTGACTTCAGAGCTGGTGCTCTATCCACTGCACCACCTAGCTGCCCCAGAGTTATTTTTTTTAAAGAGAATATTTAAGCCTAAAAATGGCATAATGGAATAGTCTTATTAAAAATTGTATTAATCAATTACACTTTAATAAAGTTTCACGAGAACAAATTTTTGTAACAAAAATGATTTTAAAAAATACTTTTATTGCTACCTTTGTTTTTGTATCATTTACTTGTTCTGATAAGTCTCTCCTCTCTTCCCAGAGACATGTCCCTTATTATAAAGAATATAAGAATGGAAAAATAAGTAGTTCCACAAAATTATCCCACTTACAAATTATTAATTGGATACCCAATGGACCAGTTCCCAGGTGTAGTCTATTTTTTGCTTTTAAGAGGTACCAGCTTCCATGTTTTCCTGCCCACTGCCTGCTGTTGGAAAGTTGCGAAAAGCTCACTGTGCTGAATTTGGAAGGAGAAGAGTTTAAGGACCTTCATCCCTGCTGTTCAGTTTCTTCATCTGCAAGATCAGAGATGGCCTCCGAGGTCTCTTCTTTAAGAAGAGATTGGAAATGAGCAGGTCAAGCACAGTCTGACTCTCTGGGGTGGTCTGTTTGCTTGGACACGGCAGGGTGGAGATGATGGCAGGGAACAATAGGGATTTTAACCCAGGTCCTCTGCAAAGCTTCTCCTTTATCCTGCTCCCAGAGGGCCCCATTAGGAGACTGAATAGGGGATTCCCTAATGGCCCCCTCTTCCTTAGATTCAAGGGACACTCACACTAGTTATCGATTTCATTTGAGACTTTCCTAATCCCTTCAGTTGCCAGTTCTCTCCCAGTGACTTTGAATTTAGCTGGTCAATACTCATTTATTCAATGATTACTTCATACGCTGAGTTGGTATACAAAAAGAGACGCAAAAAATAGCCCCTGATTTCAAGGACCTCATGTCCTAATGGGAGAAATAACGTGTGAAGGGCTATGTCCATGCAAAATGTATACAGAGTGCTGTTAAGATATCACTCAGTTGTGGCCAACTCTCCGTGACCCCAGTTGGAGTTTTCTTGGCAGAGATATTAGAGTGGTTGGCCATTTCCTTCTCCAGCTCATTTTACAGATGGGGAAACTGAGGCAAACCAAGTGACTTGCCCAGTTAGTGTCTGAGGCCAGATTTGAATCCAGAGCTTCTTAATTTGGGACTCAATGCTCTCTCCCCTGTTCCACTTAGCTGTCCCTACAGACAGAGTAGATGGAAGGGAATCTCAGAGAGGAAGGGAAGGGCACTGCTAGTTCGGGAGACCAGGAAAGCTTTTCTGCAGAAGGCAGGACTTGAGCTGAGTCTGGAAAATCAGAGATGCTAAGAAGGAGACATGAGAGGGAGGCACAGGGAAGGCCAATGCAAAGGCGTGGTCATGGGAACCAGAGCGTCTCACTTTGCACCTATGCATTTGTACGTGTCTCAGCCAGTAACATGCAAGCACACCGAGGGCAGGGGCTGTGTCATCTTTGTCTCTGTGTCCAGAGTCTCCAGCATACAGAAGGTGCTTAATAAGTGCTCGCTAACTATGAATGGATGATTAAATCTTCATAACACTGCAGTGATGTAAGGACTACCTCTCTTCCTCTGCCCATTTTTACTAATTGTTAAACTTGCCATGGGTCAGTATCTAAAGTGAGATTCCAACCCAGAAACCCCTGATGCCCAATCCAGGGCTCTATCTATTAGACCACACTGCCTTTGCCCCCTTGGTCTGTGGTTTCTTGTGATTTTCTCTCCACAGAGAGAGGACCTGGACCTTTTAAAGAAGCAGCTCAATCATCATCTCTTGAAGGATGAAGATTGACTAGAATGTGGAAGGAAATCTGTTCTTTTTCCCAGGAATAAGAGACTTGCCAGGGACCATGGCAGGCAGCATGGTTCAGTGGGTAGATCATCAAACTTTAAATCCCAATACCTGAGTTTGAAGGACCATGGGGAAGTCCCTTAGATGCCCTGTGCCTCAGTTTCCTCATTTGTAAAATGAGAGAGGTGGATTGGATGACCTCTCTTGTCCCTCCTTGCTCCGGACTCATGGTCCTATGCTCCATGACTCACTGCTGGGCCGTTCTGAGGGGGCATATGCACATGAGACACCACAGAAAGCCGGGAGGAGACATCACACACTTCCCAGTGATTCATCTGGTGATAACACTGTGATTCCTCTGTGATCTGTTAGCCACGGTCCTGCCTGACTTAGCTTCCAAGGAGAGATGGCTATGTCTCCAAGGGGAGATAGGGGAAAAAGCACTGGATGGATGACCAGAAGACTTGGAGCAGACACGTTTTGGCCTTAATTTCCTGTTCTATATTCCATGAAGGAGTTGGACTGTGAGATCTGTGGCCCTAGGAGAGTATTGGGAGAGATGACTCCCAAACTTCCCTCTTGCTCTAGGATTCCATGATCATTCTGCCCTCAGAAGTCTGGGGTGATGGGGCAAAAATCCCCTATATTTCTTGTCTGTCTGAACCTGCTGCCAGGGTTTTTTTTTTTAAGGAATGGCCATATGGTACAATATACATACATACATACATACATATATATATATACATACATACATACATATATATGTATATATATATATATATATATACCCCTATATCAAGTAGGGTGCCTACACCCCTTTACTTTTGACAGGGCATGCTTACACAGACTTGTGAAACTTCTCTTCCATATTGCTGTGGCTTGGATTGGCCCTTACCCAGATATCCTCTCTGGAAATAATTGAGTTTGACTCAGTTTCCTTCATGGGAATCAGTGATTTGCAAACTTCTACTAGACCTTTGAACATGAAGAATATGTACACGTGAGAAAGATAAAAGGATGGAAATGTGACTTGTCCATAAGCTGGGTTAACAGGGAAAAGACCCCACCAGAGGGTCAGTCCCCTTCTTGCACAACCGATTCCCAAAACCCAAAGGGGGCAATCCTATGGCGGGGATGCCCTTGGGAATTCCAGGGAGAGCAACATCTGACTCTTCCTCCTCCTGCCTTCCCCGGGGACCGGGCTGTCCCATATGCACACCATGTTTCCCTCCTCTCAGATCTCAGTCCATCTCTATTCTGCATCTCACAGCCAGACCCGCAGCCCCCATCCTCTCCTTGGTCTAAGTGCATTGTACTCCCCAGCCCCAGCCGGCTGGCACCGTGACTCCTAGACCCTTCTGGGCATCCCATCACCCAGCTTGCAATTACTTCCTAATGATCTCTCCTTGCCCATAATCAGAGCTGGAGTCTCAAAGCTCATTGCATTATGGGAAAGCAAGTCTATTCCACAACTATATGTCGATGGTCTCTATACCAGGTGGGAGAAGAGAGAGAAATGTCCGAATCTGATGATCTCTACAGATTTTCTGGCTCTTTGGCTAATCGGTAACACAAAATTCTTAGCTTTGGGCCACGTTTTCCTGGACAAAGTTTGAGCAAGTTTGGGCAATGGGAGGAGGGTCCAGCCCAAGGAGGAGCGATCCAGAAAGGGAGCCCCCCGAGGGTCTGGGGCTCAGATGTAAATCATCTGGAAGCTGTTGTTGGCCTTCAGCCAAAGTGGGTCACCACTTCCTGGCGCACACTGTGTAAATGGGAATCAGGGAAGCGTGCGAGTGCGAGAGGACGTCATAGTCTTAAGTTGGGCAGAAATAGATGAGTGTAATTTGAACTCCTGGAACCAAAGATCCAAATGTATTTCATTCACTAGGAATTGAGATGATTATTTTCCTCGTTGCCTCATATGGACAAGATTAGAAGGAAGGCCAGAGAGAAAACAGGGTGGGGGACAGAGGAGGAGGATAAAGCATTAGTATTGAAAGCTTATTCAATATCTTCCCTTTGGGGAAACTAGACTGAAAGTTCATTGAAACTTGCTATAACTTTGTCCTAGGACGGTACATCACAGGACTGAGAAAGTTGTGTTACCGCTTGACCAAAGAACCAGAAGGACTCTGGAGAAATCATATGCGGACATTTCTCTCTCCCCTTTCTCCTCCTACCTCATTTTCCAGTATATGACATGGGAACCTAGAGCTACAGCTGTAAGGGGCCTCAAAAACACACAATTCAGTGCTATCATTTTACAGAGGAAGAAACTAAGGCTCAGGGTGGAGAAATGATTTCCTAAAAGTCATTCAGGCAGGAAGGGGCAGAGCTCAAACCTTCTGACTTAAATCCAGTGTGTCTCTGCAGCCCCTTCATCCAAAAGAAAATTGTTCCCTGCAGAGTGGTCAGCATGATAGAGTGAGGGGAACAGTGGCTTTAGAATCAGAAAACCATTCCTCTAATGTTTCATCAGCTTCTATTGACTAAGCACCTACTAAGTACCAACTATATGCCAGTCAGTGGGGATACTGATTAAGCACTTATTATGTGCCAGGCAGTGGGAATACTGAATAAGTATCTACTATATGTCAGTCAGTGGGGATACTGATTAAGCATCTATTATGTGCCAGTCAGTGGGGATACTGATTAAGCACTTACTAATGTGCCACGCAGTGGGGATACTGAATAAGTATCTACTATATGTCAGTCAGTGGGGATACTGATTAAGCACCTACTATGTGCCAGCCAGTGTGGATACTGATTAAGCACCTATTATGTGCCAGGCAGTGGAGATACTGATTAAACACCTACTATGTGCCTGTCAGTGGGGATACAAGTACATCAAATGAAACAATCCCTACTTGCGATGAGTTTCTATTAGAAGAATCGCTATCCCTAAAATTCTGAGACTGAGTCCGAAAGAATATGGTGACACAGGGCCTGAGTTCAAATTCTAGCTTGTTAATTCTCGCTTGATCTCCTCAATTTCCTTCTCTAAATAACCTTTAAGGTCCTTGTACCTCTAAATCCAGAATCCTAATGACTCCTTTTGTGACCCTAGAAAAGGCCTTAAGCCCTCTGGCCCTCACAAATTATGCCATTAATGTAATGGAGTGCTATTATACTTCAAAAAGGGAAAGAGAATAATAAGCCTAATACTATGTGCCAGGCACTGTTCTAAGCACTTTTTACAAATATCACTTCATTTGACTCTTACACCATCCCTATGGGTAATTATCTCTATTTTATAGTTGAGGAAACTGAGGCACATAAAGGTTATGAGACTTACCCAGGATCACACAGGTTCTAAGTGTCTGAAATGAGATTTGAACTTAGGTGTTTCTGCCTCTAGGCCAAGTGCTCTAACAGCATACCATCCAGCTGTCCCATACCATGTTAATATATGACAAAAGGGACAATTTTAGAGAAACTTGGGAAGACTTGAATGAACTGATGCAGAGTGAAGAGAGAAGAAGTAGGAGTAGGAGAGCAACAACAATAACACTGTAAAGACAAACAGCTTTGAAAGACTTAAGAACTTTCTCCAAAGCAATGACCAGCCATGATTCCGGATGACTGATGATGATGCCTCTTGGCAGAGAGGAAATGGACTAAATATTCCCAATGAGATAAACATTTTTAAACATGACCAACATGAGAATTTATTTTACTTGACTACGCAGATGAGTCACAAGTTTTGTTTTTCTTTTTCCTTTAAAAATGATGGAGTGAAGAGAGAGAAGATAATGATTATTAATTGAAAAAAATTAATTTAAAAATGAGGGCATTGGATTGAGTGAAACATAAACTCCTTTTTCAGTTTCAAATTTTGTGATTAGTATGACCTTGGGATTTACTACTACTTTTAGGCTTTTAAACAAGGGCTTAATTTTTAAAATCTGTTTCCCGAGTCCTAAAGCCTATGATGTTGGGAAACCATAAATTAATTTCAATGATGCTCCCATGGCAGCAAATATAAATTGTATTATTTAATTTGTTAGTATTATTTGATTCTTTTTTGAATTGATACCCATCAATGATATTGACCCATATTAAACCCATATTTTCTTCATGGATAGACTTCAATAAAATGCTACATTTTTTTAGTTTTAAATATTATTTAAATATTTTATATTAAATATATGTTATATATCATATAAACATATTAGTATTACATATTTTAATAATTTTAATATTATTAAATATTAAATATTTAAATAAATAAATATGCCTCTTTCATTCATGAACAATTTGGTTATTCAAAAAGTCATAAAAGAACACTTTTATGAGGTAAACTGACAAAATCTACTTGAGAAAAGTACAGCCTTTCAGATAAAATATTGAATGTGCAGGACTTTTCTGAAGACCTGATAAAGACCTGCCCTTGAAATAAATATAAGAAAAAGACCCGGAGCAATGAGGGTGGTATTATAGTGATACACTAGGGCATTGAGATCAGTTTGCTTATTTGTCTTTGACTGGTTTTAGAGTTTTAAAAGTTGTAACTCAGAAATTGGAGACTGTTAGGGTTCTACATGACAAAAAAACTGGAACTGTGGATTTCACATTGTAAGTCTGAGATAAGACATTGCTTATGAGTAGATAGTGATTTGAGGTAGAAGTCAGAGAAGATGCTAGAGGAAGAAAGAAGAAGAAAGAGGAGGAGGAGGAGTTACATGATATAGAAGATTAGGAAGAAAATTGCTTCTCAATGAGACATCTAACCTGTAACAATCAGGCTCCCTCATTTGCTAGTAGCCCATTGATTGTGAAAATCATTATTTTGCTGATTGACTAGAATTAGCCAGGACAATTGCCAGAACGCTTCAGCTACTGTGTTACATGGAGGAGAGTGGAATTTTATTTCTGTACATGGAGAGGAGAAACTTCTCAAGAGTGTTTAATTACCCTCAAGTTCTTTCTGTTGCTTGAAAGAAAAAAAAAACAGAGGTGGAAATATAGGCTTTATGTTATTTAGTCATGAGGTGTGTTTATTGGATAAGAAGCTTTGTCTTGTTAAAAGTTGATGGGAGAAAAAAATATCCTGTTGGGTGAAGACTAAGAGGCAACTTGTTTTCTGGCTATAAGGACACTGCTTATTATTGAATAAATGTAATTTTGATATTGCTTTGCTAAAAAGAAGCATGCTATGTTCTTATTGCCCTGTTAAGAGTGGCTGTTATAAAAAAAGAACTTGTCACTACTTCACTGGTTCATGAGCAAAAGAGGAGTAGCTTTACTCATCAGTGCAATGGAGAGGATCAAAAGGGGAGAGAGATAGCAAAAAAGTGCTTTCCCAGGACATCAAGAGTTGTGAGTTATCCTGGGCACATGACCACACTCAGGCCTAGTAGGTTTCATAAATGTATGTGTATTCTACCCACAAATACTGTACATTGATGGAGAGTGTGGCCCAGGTTTATGGGTGGACTAACATTCTGATTATTCTTGCTTATTATATCATTTAAGTAGATAATTACTAATGCTTTTGCCTCCTTGTTTGGTAAAGATTTTAAGTATCAGTGGTGTTTAAGAATAACCTGCTGCCATGAATAAAAGTTGGGTGAATGTGCCATCCTAGCGAGCAAGCAGTAAATTCAAAACACTTCATGTTTGATTTGATGACTGCTTACTCTTTGAATGGAAGAATACTTTTGTCAGTCCATTCGATCCTGGTGTTTCTTTCTATATCATCTCATTGTCAATCTGATTTCTTCTTCCTGGTCGGGTTATTTTGGTAATTTCATTGGGTCATTTGAAAATATGTTTGGGCTCCCCCTTTGGAAAATATCTTCAAAGTCTTTGTAGATTGTATTGAATATCTTGGGTGGGGGCAAATCTTCCTTTAGAGTTTAATTGATTTCCGGAATCTGTCATAAGATATTCACATTCATGTCACATATGAAGTGCCTGATCAAATTGTGTAATCTCATTTGTGACTAAAAAGAAAAATAAGAGTATGACTCTAAAGTAATGAAGCCAAGCCTTTTCTTACAAGCTGGGCCTGAATATAAATTTCATAGATTTAGATTGAGAAAGGGTCTCAGACAGCATCTAACTGAATATACTCACTTTACAGATGAAGAAATTGAAATCCAGAGGCAAAAAAAATCAGTTATCTAAGGTCACACAGATATGAAGTGATAGAATTGAGATTTGAACTCAGGTTCTTTAGTGATATATTCAACATTTTTCCAGTGGCACCAGTTCAATTCTTAAATATGATCATAGACACCCACCACACACACATACACACCCCCAAATCTCTTAGCATATTTTTGGATAAACAGTATTCTGGTATTTGAGTTTAGACATAAAAGGAAAAAATGAGATGTTAGCTTAACAAGAATTGTCTCTGGACCAGGGCTTAAATCCCTTTATGTGTGCGAAATTTTTATAGGAATATGAAATAGGTATACAAGACAAACATTTACTGATAATAAATCATAATTTTTCTGACTTCACATTCAGTTATACAACCCCACATGGGGTCATGACCCATAGTTTAAGAAGCTTTGCTCTAGACCCCAAGTGTATGACTAGGATTACCTAATGAGAAGCTCTTAACCAAATGATATAATGTATAGGGAAACATTAAGAACATGTTCAATGTTGTGGCCATTTCAGCCTTTGTTCTCATTTTGAGTCTGAGAGGTTTTTTTTTTACAGAGAAGGAAAATAGGTTGGCCAATGATGCTAAAAACACAGGCCTTTCCTACAATAAGATTTTAACTCACATCTGAACAAGTCTGAGACTTGCCTAGTTTGAGACACTGACAGAAAAAAAAAAGATTCAAAAGAAGGAGAGATAGATTTCAGGGCAGATAATAAATACATTAGTCACTGGAGGGCTGTCCTGTGAGGGTGGAGATGGAGGAGGAGGGGGAAGGTCTTGTCAGGTCCTCAGTGCAAACATCTGTAGACCAGAGGAGCAGGAGGAAGGATGCTGATGATCCTGAAAGGGCTGTGTCTGTTGTATATGGAGATAAGCATAATTTACTTCCTTTTTTTTTTTTAAAAAAAAGGAAACAGAAAATGAGATTTTTATAAAATAATATTGCCACTGGTTAAACTTAAAGAGCACATTTTAAAAGAAATAGACAAATGGCTACAATGGGATACCATGCTATTTAATCCTTAACTAAATAAAATGACAATTGAATCTAATGATACACATTAAATAGAACCTCTTTTAAATACTAAATACAGACTAAGAGAATTTCAGACTCAGAAGAACTTTAGAAGATGTGGAACCCAGTTTGACCATGAACAAAAATCGTCTCTCATCCCGTCCCTGACAAGTAGTTCACCCGATTTATGTCTTATGACCTCTAATTCTCTAGAAAGCTTATTCCACATGGAGACAGCTTTAATTGTTAGGGAGTTCTTCCTTAAATCAAACTACCACTCCCCCACTGACATTTCCTCCATTGCTTTTCATTTTGTAGCTCTTTTCCACATGGTAGCCATTCAAATATTTAAAGACCAGGATCTTGTATCCATGAGTCTTCTCTTCTCTGGATCTCACACCCTTCATTTCTCCAGCTAATGCTTGTGTTCATGCCCTCTGGTCAGGCCTTATCCAGGCTTGCCTCCTGCCCTGCATGGTCAGGCTATCTTTCTGCCAAAAGAGAAGCTGGCTCTGGGCACTGTTGTTTAAATTTAGTTTTGGGGACTGTGCCACAATTCACCACAGATTTTAGCCTTCTTAGAGACCCTTTTGCTCCTCTGTTAAATGCCCCAAGAAGGAAGGGAGACAGCAGCCATTCTTTCCAGCTCTAAAATTATAAGTATCCATTCTGTGATCATAAATGTCCCATGACCAACTCCTTCTAATTGGAAGAGGTAAATTTAGACTCTGTCTTAAAGAAAGGAGACACAGCCTGTTTCCAGCTGACAATTCCAGGCTTTGCAGAGGGATTATGAATCATGCTCCACTTACTATTTGTCCAGGAATGACTACAACTCACCTCTCCTTTTTGTAGTCTTCTCTTTAATGAAGAGCCTCAGAAACTGCTCTTGAGATGAACACTGCAGTCTTCTAGAGAAAGGGAGTTATAGAGTCCAGCTTGGAGTGTAGCTGCATTCTGCTTTTGTGATCCTGCTACACATTTATCCCACTTCATAATTGGGTGTTCCAACTACCCTAGCCTATCTGGTGTTCCACAGTCCCTCCATCTTTCATCTCTGTTTCTGTGCCTGGGATGAACTCTCTCTATAACTCTTTTAGAATCCCTTCAAAGGCCCATTCAAAAACACCACCTTCTCTATGAGGTTTTCCCTGATTCTAATTTTCCAATAAATTTACTTTGTATATGTATATGAATTTGCATATGAGCTTTCTTTTGATAGACTGAGAACTTCCTGAGCACATGGACTTCTCTTCATCAGTGTTTTTGAATCTTCAGTGCTTGTCTCAGAATAAGCATTGAATATATGATTATTGGCTGATTGGTCAGCATCAATCAGACCCAATTCAATCTCTAACACATACTAGTAATCATGGGCTTTTAACTTCACTGAGTCCAGACAATTTATACAGACTAAAATTTCAGGATTATTGCTGGTCTGCATTTGCAAAGGGAATTTCCACTCTGGCAGCTCCCCAGACGGATGAATTTTCGGCCCTACCAAAAACACAAATAAAAAAAAATCCATCAAAATGACACTGAATCCAAGTTTTAAGACTGTTTGCTAATGTAACCACCACAGATGATTTCATTATTTCCTGTCCTTCTACTCTCTTCCTTCCTGTCTCATTTTGGTTGGCAATTCTGGAGAGCGACCATGGTCAAGACGTCAGAAAGTGGAGATCCAAGCTGACTTGCACGTAAACATATGACATATTTAGGGGTTGACACCCTGGTCTTTCTTTCCACTGCTCTTGGGATAATAGAAGACATCTCTGTGGTCTAGAGGAGAGATTGTGAAACTGGTCTGTGTGATCTCAGTGGTCAGGTTCAAAAAGGACTAGTGAATGCTGCATGACCCATACAGCCAAGCCCTTAGTCGCCTTGCACAGTGCTAGGATGATAAGGAAGTTAATGACTAGTCTGGTGTGGCCTGGGAACAGGAAATCTCTGAAACTCCCTGGGAACAAGGAAACTGGGGTGAAAATACAGGAATAAGACCTGGAAAATTTAATTGTGAAATCAGGCAGGTGGTACAGTGGAAAGAGAGATGGAGCTGCTCAATTGAGGCTGGCTACTTGTACAATATGTCACGTATACTCAATAATATAACTTTCTTTGGACACTTTCTGGTCAGAGGACTTGTAAATAGGCTTGGGGGCCAGCTTCCTGTGCAAATCTAGGGGGAATATTTTTCCAAGAAAAGTATCTGTCGTGGATGTGTATGAATGTAGAAAATTGTATGAAGAACAATTTCAATTGCCTTAATTATTGTGACCCATGGGAGTTCAGACTTTGGCTGATCCCATTACATGCCAGAAGCCTCCTCCCAAATTATTTGGCAATGGTTTGATGTATATTTTGCACATACTTACACATGTACATGTTGGACTGATGGATTGTGATTTCTGGATTCTGTGACAATTTCTGTTAACTGCCATAACTACATTTCAAAGCAAATTGTCTTCTATGTATTTTCTGAATTTATACATGGCCATGGAAATGACTTACTTATTATAGATTGGGACTAACGATTTCACAGTTGTAGAACCATATTGCTGTTCATCCTTCATTCTTGAAGAGGACCAATGACATTGTGAAGGTGATGTCTTCGATGAGAATTAAATTTAAGTGAAGCAGAACTGGCAAAATTGTCAGCTGGATCTCTCCTCCAGAGACACCAAAGTCCAGTGGCAATTCATAAATCAAGATGACTGACAATAGCCCAGGATACAGTGGGTGACCTTGGCCTTTCTAAATTAAGGTCTCTCCCAGGTCTCAATTTGTCTGAGGCCATGGCCATTCAATGACTAATGACTAAGTAAAGATTGAGATAGAAGATGGCCCAATTTACCACCACAAAGATAAAAATCTGGAAGCAGACGATTCTCAGAGTTTCTGAGTAAAACAGAAAACAACGGCAATTTACTCTCATTCTAAGCCATCAAAACTTAAATGATAGCCACAGAAACTTGGGCTGTAATTAGCTATTTGATCAAAGCCAGAGTGATTCAGGTTTAAAGGTACAATCAAGTAGCTCCATTTAAAACACAATGAACTTTAAAAAAAACTGTTTTTCAGAGATGTATTTCAGGAAATTATATATGAACACTGCACAGGATTATCATAGCTTAAACAAAAGTAAAGAGAAAAAGGAGGAGGAGAAGATGATGAAAGAAGGAGGAGGAAGATGAAGAGGAGGAAGAAAAGAACAGGAAGAAGAAAAACAGAAAGAAGAAGAAGAAGAAGGAGAAGAAGAAGAAGGAGAAGAAGAAGAAGAAGAAATGGATGGCAGATGGCATCTCAAGGTCCTACTGATACTCAAATAGGAATCATCTCTATAGCACCCTTGAGTAGTGGTCACCTAGTCTTGGCCTGAAAATAAAATCTCACTCACCTCCAGAGGCAGCTAATGGACTGCAAAGGCAGGAAGATGGGAAATAATACATAAGAATCAGCAAGATCAATTTTGCCTAATTGTAGAATTGGATCCAGTCAAATAAAAGTATTTGTCAACTCATGAACTTGAGAAAGATAACTTCATTTGGCATCTCTTGGGAGTTTCTTTGCTTTTAAATCTCTTTGCTTGATGAAAAACAAATACAAAACTATGGGTGGCTGTAGCCAAAGAGAACAGGTCAGAGACAGGAGCATCAGGAATCAAACAGAAGTTTTATGTCAAAGTGAGAAAATCAGCTTGCAAGCAAGGATACGTGTGCTGGGCCCTACGCCTAGTGGATAGGCTGTGTTAGTAGGGCTGAACCTTGGCTCATATATTTGTGGCTACACACAGAATCAAGCAGTGTAGTGTAGCAATAGGGGTGGGGCACAACAGCACCAGTGAGCCAGGCTGTCTAGTGACAAAAGTCTGCTCCCAGCGGGGCTTCTTGTCTGGGCCTGTTGGTGCTTGTCGGAGCACAGGGACCATCACTTCCAGAAGGTGAATGCAATTCCAAGCTCAAGGCACTCAGGCTGCTTCTTGGGTCTTAGCTCTGGAAAGCAAGGTATCTCTTAGTATCTTGACAGGGTGGATTCCCCGACTATTTCTGAGTCAGGTTCTTAGTCACGCTAAATCTCCAGTTTTCCTGAGCTCCCATCAGATTAAGTAATGTTCTCAGCTCTTTTTCTTTTTGGCGTGATAGATTCTGATGGGTCATTTAGTGATCACACTGGATGAAGGGGCAAATGAGGAAGATGACAGACAGGACCACTAGCCATACACAGGCTGAATCATAGCTTCTCTGCCCATGTGACTGTCACAACCTGTCTTGTAGTTAATTTGAGTCATCCCCTTGCTTAGGCAGCATCTCAGCTTGAATTCTGTCTGGGCTTTCTCTAAGCCACCTGTACAAGCCCCAGCCTATGATAGATGCAAAAATGGGACAGCCTCAGGTTATTTATTCATGGATTAATCGGTCCATCTGTTGAGTTCCTGATTTTGCTTTTCTCTTTCATGGTTGCAAAACAACAACACTAAGCTGGATTTCATTCCATTCTATTCTATAAACATATCACAGAATCACAGAATTTGAGAGTTGGAAGAGACCAGAGAGGCCATCAAGTCCAGCCCAAAGACTTCCCAGAAGGAATCTCACATGTTCACAGATCCAACTAGCTCTCATTCATTTTCTGCTGAAGACCTCCAGTGAGAGGAAACCCATCCCTGCCTCCCAAGGCAGCTCCTCTCACTTATGGATAGACCTCATTGTTTTTCCTCCAATATGCTTTAAATTAGCTTATCTACATTTTCCACCCATTGTTACTAGTTTGACCCTCTGGGGCCAAACAAAACAAATCCAATCCTTTCTTGACATGATAACACTCCAAATATCTGAACCCAAGCCCTCATGTCTTTCCCTGACCCCCAATTTGCTTATCTCCAGGTTAACCACAAAAAATGATTGATGGGGAAAAAGAAAGGGAGAGGGAGAGAGAGATAGAAGAAGGGAGGAGGAGAAAAATAAAGGTGTAGGAGAAGAAAAAGAAGGAGGAGGAGCAGGAGGAGCAGAAGAAGAAGCAAGAGGAGAGGGAGGAAGAAAAGGAAGAGGAGGAGGAAAAGAAGTGTGGCCCAGTAGAACGGCAGTTAAATTTGGAGTCAGAGAAGATCTAGGTTAGAATACCACCTCTGACATTTATGAATTTTGTGATCTTGGGCAAGTCTTTATCTACAAAATATGGAAATTTAGGTAAGTCCCTAGTAAAAAAAAATAAAGTTCCATTCCAACTCTGAATTTATTATTTATGAACCTACCAGGGACACAGGGAGCATGAAACACAGCAAGTATAACACCAGGTAATTGGAGGAGGGGGGAGCACAATGATAATTAGCAATTATAAACTTAAAAAACATTTGCATGCATTAATTAATTTGAGCCCCACAATAACTTATGGAGGTAGGACCATAAAAATGTCATGTAATCAGTGTCCATTTTGCAGATGGAGTAGAAGACTTTCTAAGATTTTAAGCAAATGGCCCTGTAGCACAAAGAGAGACACTGAAAATCAAACATTGGAAAGTAGCATGCATGAATCAGGGCTGAGCCTTGAAGAAAAAATTCTGAAGGGCAACAATGAGGAATGAATATAGTCTTAGCATAAAGAATGGCTTGTGTGAGCTCATGGTGTCAGAGGTGGCAGGTTGAGTTCATGGGGCACAACCGCCCTATATATGTGTGGATGTATGTATGTATTTGTATATATATGTATATATATACACATATGTATATGTATATATATATGCACAATCTTCTATATGGGTGTATATGTACATACATACTATACACACACACACACACACACACACATACACACACACATATAAATTCCTATCCTTCTAGGAACTTAGACCCACAGGATATAAATCCTAATTCTCAAATTTTCTTCCTTCCCTTCCTCCCTCCCCAGGATCCTATATTGATCTCCTCCTAAGTAATACATCTCTGAAAAACAATGGCCAGACTTCATCTTCTCTTGTAATCCCCCCCGCCAAGACTTGACAATCTGGCCTTGGACTTCCCTTGGTGTTTATTTCTTCTCTAGTTCTTCCAGCTCTGCCAAGCTGAAATAGAGCTCATCAAATTGTGCTTCCTTCCTGGGATTCAAGAAGGATTTTGGCCATAACCAAAGTTGGCCTTTGTAGACTCTCCCCAACCCTTCTCTGTCATCCCTGTCTCTTGATTTTATAGCTGAGGATGATTCTTTTATAGAATATACTAATAGAATTTTATTGCATGTATTTAGGAAGAACAATGACTTTAATTTTCCTCAAAGCATGTTATCATGCTTCAATAATAATATACTTAATCCACCCAATAACTACTAATAAAATAATAGTCATGAATATTGGTAAATAACAATAACAAAGAAAAATTCTCCAATTACTCAGTTATGTATAATGACATGAAATTTTTATTCTTGTTTAGAATTGAATCGTCCTGAAAGACATCATTTCCTTTTATTTGGACCTCCAAAGATTTGGACACTTCTATGTTCAACAAAGAGACTCATAGAATGTCCAAGATGGAAGAGACCTTTGAGATTGTTAAATCCAACCTCTTCATTGTAGGAAAGAAGGGGCTGAGGTCTAGAGAGCACAAAGACCAAGTTCTTTCTTCAGCTTCTGTTCACTCCAATTCTGACACTCAGGGTCAGAGGAGGCTTCTGGGACTTCCTGGGGTTCCTCATGCTTTACTTTCAAGAACTTTTTCATGGGACAACTCAACAGCTTTCTCTTGAATACACAGACTGGACCTCTAGTCAGAAATGTATCTTCTTGTCTTCTGAGTCTATGAAGCTCACTCCCATGAAGCTCCATCAGATTGGTAGAGGGCTCCAAGTTCAGGCAGGACACCTGTTATGGACGTGACTTTTTTTGATTAGATAATGGTTGCAGTGAAAATCTAAGAAAACAGATGAAGAAAATCGACTTTTAAATGTAAGACAGGACAGTTTTGCCTTCAGATGTAATTTTCTGACAATGTGTATTTAGGCAACTAAGCAACCTAGAGCAAAATAAGGCCTGAGAACCCACATGGAGATCTAAAAAAGCACCCTATATTTATGGCCCTGTCACATTCTCAGATATGTTTTCACCTTGCAAGTTGCTGTGGCTTCTTCTGGGCACAGGAACCAAAAATACTTCCATTTGGCATCAAGACCAGCCTCATCCTCCAAATTAGATGTCTCCAGGCGTGCTGTCATATAATTTCTAATTAAAGCGATTATGCCTTCATCTTGTAATGTTTTCAATGACGGGGAAGGGCTGTGGTCTCCTAGTTTTGATCTTTGAGGAGATAGCCTCAACCTCAGAAGCCGATCCCTTGGGTGGTGGCGTCAAAAGGCATTTGATTTGTTTTGCATGATTTCACGTGGATAATTGGTATCATATTGCTTGCCTTCTTAGGGGGGTGGGGGAGGGCTAGGAGGGAAGAAAAGAATTTGGAATTCAAAATTTAAAATAAATACTAAATTAAATAAATACTAAATTAAAATGTTTAAAAGAGCATTTCAACAGGAAAAATGTGTGTGTATATACACATGTGTGTGCATGTATGTATAAGAGAGAGAGAGACAGAGACAGAGAGAAAGAGAGAGACAGTGACAGAGAGAAAGAGACAGAGACAGAAGAGACAGAGAGTGTGACCTGTTTGGAGGTTGTTGTCCTGGTCACATTTCATGAGAATCTTTGTAGAAAGGACATAAGAGCTGAAGTTATTTCATCTAGAATAAGTTCTTTTTTGAAGGCTCATGAATGTTGAATAGAATTTTCTGTATCTCCCTAGAAGAAAGGGACCAAAGTTAAATTGCGACAGAGATTTATTTGGGTAGAATGAAAGCAGGGGCCTTTTGTTATTGCCTTCATATTCCCAGTGCCTTAAAAGTAGTAGGTGCTTAATAAATTGAAAAAGAATGACCTATCGGTAAGAACTATAGCAAAGAAAATCCAGAATTACTGGAATTACTCAGCCATGTATAATGACATGACATTTTTATTCTTCCTCAGCATTGAATTATCCTGAAAAATATGATTTCCTTCTATTTGAACTTCCAAAGTGCTCAGCAAAGTGATTCGTAAAATGTTCAATCTAGAAGAGACCTTTGAGATTGGTCAGCCCAACCTCTTCATTGTAGGAAAGAAAGATGATCCTTTCTGTAAGTCATCTCTTTAGGTCTCAGTTTCCTCAAGTGGAAAATGAGGAGATAATCTTCAAGGTCCCTCCTAGCTTTAATATTTCACATCGCCCACAAACTCTTTCCCCAATCTGACTTCAAGGAGACATAGATCTTTGTATTTGTTTGTTGGTTTTGGCCAGACCTGAGATTTTGTCATTGGAAGGAATTCTCATCTGAATAATATCTTCTACTAGCTCAGGTTGGCACCTCCTTTACTATTTATAGTCTTAGAGATTTGCTTGGGCCCCTTAGAGGTCAAGTGTTTTCTCCAGGGTCCCACAGACAGGATACAGAAGAGAGGAGATTGCATGGAGGTCTTCTTGGCCCCAAGGTCAGATCCATTGTGCCATATTGCCTCTTGCTGAGATCATCTGATAATAGAGTGACATTCTCTTGACCCCATGTAATAAAGTCTCCCTAATTCTTCTGAGGTGCTGATGACAGATGGAACTCTTGTTTCAGTCCAGTGTCCCCTCCACCGCACTCCCCAGGCTGAAGCAACTCCTGAACGTGCTTGGCTCACTTTCAATGGCTTACATGCAGACCAAACTCAGGCAGAGACAATCATTCCCTAGGAGATGCCTTCATCTCAGCTCATCCTTTCCATTCAAGACACATTCAAGACTAAGTACATGCTTTCTCTTGGGGTACTTCCCCCCTTTTCAAAACTTTAATCAGGTATAAAGGAAAGAGCTCTAGTTTGGAGGTTAAAAGATATTAGGAGATTTAAGTTCAAGAAATTAGAAGATTGAAATTCAAGACTCACTCTTCTACCTATTAGTGGTCCAGGCACTTTAAAATTCAATTAAAATATTTGCTAATCACCTACCATATGTATGGGGTATAGTACTAGGTGCCAGAAACCCCCTGTTAGGCCATTGAGGGTTGGCACACTTTTCTGAGTTGGATATAATGGAGTAATCATGGCAGTTTCTGTTATTTTCTCTAATAAGGCACTTTCCATGGAGCTGAGTTCCCACCTTAGCTCCTCCCAATGGGCTTCACACTTGGACCACTGTTGGCCAAGCATCCTCTGTGAAAGGAAAAGTGTGACAAATGTCACCAAAGACTCCTAGTCTCCATTGTCCAGGTCACTATGGGTTGTGCTGAAGATCGGCAACAGACAGGAAGGCTTTAAAATGAGAAACAACATTTTCTCTTTCCATCTTCTCCACTTCTTGGAACTCTTGTAGTTCTCACTTGGGTTTCTCACGAGGAACTTCCTCCCCATTGATAACTACTGTAGTTATGTGCATGTATCAGGGAGAATACATGATTGTGAACATCACTTCAAGGGCCCAAAGATTTCTTCTGTATTTTTCCCTGAAGCCAGGTGAGTGAATACTGAGCCTAAGCAGATGCTTCTAGTTTGGGGAGCTACTTGTTGAGTTTGAGAATTTAGGAACTTTGGAGTCTGGGTGTTGACTGGCAGTTAGAGGAGGGTATGATCACTGATGGTTTCATCTTGGCTCCCGAAGGTCCAAACCTTGATCTGGTTCAGTCAGAAGACCTGGATGTTGAGTTGCTGCTCAGACAGTGAGAACTTAGGTAAAAGTGAAATATGCTCAGCAGTCTCATGGGAGGAAAGGAAGTTCTTTCCCTTCAGTCTTTCCCCTCAGTCTTGTTCAGGAATCCTCTGTCGGAAAGGAGTGCCCCTTGGCCCCAGGTGGCATATGAAATGGAGGCAAATGACATCCCTTACTTTGTAAGGTTGTTGTGAAAGAAATACTAACTCAAAGCTCATTTGAATTGTAGGATTACAATAATAAATCTTTTGGAAGGGAGAGAGAACATGACTGATGATTCTATTGGTATAAGTCCCAATCAGGATACTCCCTCCAGAAATGCTAATCTGTTCCTGCTTTGCCATTTATGATCTCACTGAGTGGCTTTGGGTGGGTGGCCACTGAGAGGTTCATTGGTTTGTCCAGGGTTATACAACTAATAAATTCTAGAGGTGGAACTCTAATCCAGGTCTTAGTGACAGGCTGCTTGGCTGTTTACTTCAGGATACTTTCTCTTTAATTACTGTGTCTTAGTGTTGGGAAGGTCTTAGAGGCTCCAAAGTCCAACCTCTGACCCAGTTGAGAAGTGCTATCTTTAGTATCCCTGATAGAAGACCAGCCAGTCCTTTTTTTAGGTACTTCTAAAAGTGTCTTTAAAAAAAAACCACAAGGAAGCCTGCTTGCATTAAAATGGTATTCTTTAATATTCAACTTCCACCTTCCTATATTTGTCCACCTTCTATGCTGATTCAGTCTTAAGTGGAGGATCATTTTCTTGTCTGTGTGTGAAGGTGCTGAAATTGAAAGCAGCTAACAATTCCCTCTCTCCATCTCCTCTGAAGTCTTCTCTGCTTTAGGCTAGACATGTCTGGGATCCAATCCCATCTCAAGCATCAGAGTGTTCTGAGGTCGAAAGAACCTTACAGACCAAACTCAAGCACAGGCAGTCATCCCCTGGGAGATGCTTTCAACTCAGCTCATCCTTTCCACTCAAGGCACTTAGAGAGGAGATGATAAACCCATGCTTTTCACTGGTCCAGGATCCCCCAGATAACACATGGTAAGTAGATCTCTAGACTTCACATCCTGTGCTTTCTCCAATCTGATCTCCTGCTTTCCACCTGTTTGTCTTTTCAAACATGTCTTCTATCTCTTTTTTTTTCACCCCGGCTAGCTGCCTTATAGATGTACTCTAATTTGTCACTGCCCCGCTTAGAAAGTGGTTTCCAGAATACTCCACCTGCTTGCTTCCCAGAACAGAAATCCAGAATTGGCTGTTCTCCCACTCCCAATGTCACCTGAGGTTATAGTAATTTCCTTGGCTGTCCCATCATGCTCTTCGTATATATTGAGTTTGTATTTGATTAAAACTGCTAGTGTTTTACTCATCTTCATAAAGTTATCTCTTGTATCTGGAAAATGTAGAAAGTAATCTAAGTTTTCTCCATTTTGTACTTGTGCAATTGAGTTTTTGAGCTTAGTTCTAGACATGGAATGAAATTATTATTTCTTTTTCATATTATTAATAAAATTGGAGAGACTCAAGCTTTTCTCTATTACTTATTTCCTTGTCCTAGGATCAATTTCTTTTGGATTGGGCTAATGGAAGATAGGAATAATAACATTCTCATTCTGGATATTGCTAATCCACTTCACTAGATCAGACCTCATTTAAAATCAATTTTTGCCCATTGTCTTCCACTCAAGCTAATTTGGCTGCAGGTAGATCTCCCTTTAGATTACCCAAGGCTGTGAGTATTCTGGGTAGTCCTTTTGTCAAAGTGTGACATGATGTCACTCTCCTAGATCTTCATTAGAATAAGCCCACCTGTCGTTAATTGTTAACCAATCAGTGTTGATGGCTACCCTCTGGAAGACCCACTTTCTGGTCCAGAGAAGAGAATGGCATTCAAAATATAATATTATTGGACCAGAAAGCTGGGCCAAAATGGAGAAGAAAAATTTAACAGCAACAAATGTAGAATTGTGACATTTAAAAAGTTCAAGAGACATAATTTCTGGGTAGTTAATCATTCTATTAATAATGTTCGTATTTTATTGATAAAAGAATCAGTGATACTCTTAAATGCCAAAGACCCATCAAGGCATTTGGCTCATATTTTATATGCCATTGGAAGAGTGGGTCTTCCAAAGAGCAGTAATCAACTCTGATTGGTTAACGAAAATTTTAGTTTTGTATCGTGCAAGCTGGATAAACATGTCTTAGATGTTTCTAATCAAGCCAAATTCTATGCTGAGTGTAAGAGCTCTGTGGCAGATTTGCTGTCTAAACAGAGGTTGTTACTATCCATATGCCCCAGCAGGAATCTGTTGAGACTGCCGCCATCTTTTTGTTCTCCCAAGTTTGCAGCCCAAGATTCACACATAACTCTTCCTTCTTTCCTTTTCCCCCAAATCTAATGATTTGCCAAGCCTTGAGAATTTTGCCTCCAAAATAACTCACTTTTATTACCTTTTATCTATTCATATACTTTTAATGGGTTGATCTATGATACCCAGGAGCCTCCTCTTTTCTCCTAACAAGAGTAGGAAACCAAGGAAAGTTGAGTGATTTTTCTCTTTACCTTAATTTGATAAAATTTGGACAAAGGGAGTAAAGAATGATTTTGCTGGCCCAAATTGCAAGAAAAATCCTTCCTGTTTGCTCAAAGGGGAACAAATCAAAGCAAATGAGATTTGGAAAGGATTTCAGAGACCATCAATCTCATTCTCTCTTCCAGTGGTAACATAAAAGTCAAGATGACTGGCATTGGTCCAGGATGCAGTGCATGGCCATGGAGTCTTCGATGTCTGACCTAGCTCTATGCACTCCATAGTTCTTGTTTCTTCCATTTTCATGGTCATTGGAACAAATTGTTCTAATCTGCCTGTTCCACTGGGGGAAATCTTTACGTGCTTGGGATAGACAATTCTCTAATTTATCCACAAGCTTGAGACTCATTGTTAATGACTCAATCTGCTGCTAGAATTCTCATCCTGGTCCCCAGACAGTGAGGAAGAAAATTCACTTCCTATTGAATTATATGGATTCCACCATGCCCAAGGTAAGATCCATTCCTTATGAGAGACATCCAAAACACAAAGCTGACCATTCAGATGCTTCTGGAAACTCAACAACTATTTCCTGAGTCTATACTAGAAATTACTCTTTCCCCAGGCTATTTTGTTCCCTTCATAATGATAGACATTTTCTTAGTATCTTAAGTGCCAAGCAGATTTTTATTAACACCTTTATGACCTTCAGAAGGATGAGCAATACCTTATTCTCATGATCAAGGTAGTTTTAAAAAATATGCTTATTTATTTCATTTCATTTATTTATATTCATTCATTTATTAATTATATATATAAATATATATATTATATTTATATTCATTTACTTATTTATTTCAACAGAGTAATTTTCATGTCGATCATTCTCTCTTATAATTAAAAAAGTTAAACAAATGCACCTGGCATGGTCACAGTGTCTGCCAACATAGGCTGCTTCTTACCCTGGTTAGCCACTGCCTTGTGGAAGAAGTAAGGGATTCCTGTTTCATTATCTGCTCTTCAGTACTGTTTGCTTTTTCAATTACTTGGAGTTCAACTTCCTCTTAACCTTTTTGTTTACATTATTTTAGCGATTGGGTATATGATTCTCTTGGTTCTTTTTACTTCCATCTGTCTCAGTTCATCCAAATCTCATGTTGCCCTGAATTCCCCACGATCATCATGAACAAGGAGTTTAGGTGCCTGGACGTTGTTCTAAATATTCATAATAGAATGAGGATGGCGCGATACCCCCTATCCTTCACCTTTGGCATAGAAGGCATATGTTTATCCCTTCAACAAGAAACACATTCTCTCTGCTTTATGGATCCTTGCCAGAAAAGTCAGTAGTGAATGACCCATAAGCCACCAGTCACCCAAATCTTATTTAATAACCTAATATTTGAGAGGCACTCTTGCAAATAGAGTTACTCTCCGTTCTGCCGGCTTCTCCATGGTGAATATTTCCATTAAGTTCGATTATTAGAATACCCAGAAACTGAGTCATGGTACCTCAGTTGGGCCTTTTCTTCTGGGAAGATATTAACTGAGTTATGACTTATTATTATGTCCTCAGTCTCCACCAGGGTGAGGAAGAGGCCAAGAAGCAATCACTTGGACAGTCTCGCCAAGTCTTTGACAAAGTCGTCATTAAAGATGCTTTCCACTCCAATACTTGATGTCTCTCTTAAATAAGGCCTTGAGTAATAAATACTTTTGGGAGTTAACTTCTGGGGCATTTTGCCTTTGAAGACAAATTTATTTCCTTTTGTCAGACAATCCAAGGAGCTGCCCTTTTTGCTTTAGCCCTGCCAAGAAAGTTGGAGCCAAACTCAGAGCCCAATTATAGCAATTTGTTCTTCTCAGGTGCCTGACATTTGCTCTGTTTCTCTGAGAAGACCTCACATCTGTTTGAATCTCATTATAATGGTCCCATGTTTATATTGTGTTTAATTCTGCAAAATCTTTAAGTCCTTTTGGAAGGAGACATGGTCACAATTCTAAATACACAGATGTCCATATACAGATCTATAAACTGAGTCTTCCTAAAGTATTATTTATTTAAGAATTTGAGTGACTCTTCCATGATCATTTCTTTTGTTATTTCAATGCTTGAAATAATGTCTTTTATTTGAAGACTTTCATTTTCTTTCCTGTCTCCCCTCTCTACCATACCTTTATACTTCTATCTCTGGAAAAATCAAATCAACCAGACCTCTTCAAAAAAGAATCTGTCAACCAATTGCCCTCTGATTCCACTTATCATTTTGTAACTTCCCTGATCACCGTGCCCCTTCCTACATGTCACTTTTCTAGATAGGCTGTTGTCCCCTATTGGAATATCAACTTCTTGAGGTCCTGGCTTATCTTGGGCTTGTTTCTGTGTGTACTGCTGTTTGTTTCTATTTGCACCCTCAGTACTTAGAATATATCAAGCCTTCGTAGGATACACAATAAATGCTCCTTCATTCATTTTCTCTTTTGCTTGAGAGATAGCCTATTTAGGTTGCTGAGATTAAAAGAATTGTGGTCCAGAGGTTGATGTCACTTCTGAAGTCAGATAAGTTGGTCCTTGGATGACAGGTGATAATTCTGTCACTGTCCACCATTTGTACCTAGAACATTCCAGGAAATTTTGTTAGTGAATACCCTTGCTTGAGAGAGAGCCTATTTGCATTGTTGAGATTAAAATCGTGGTCCAGCAATTGATGTCACTTCTGAACTCAGATAAGTTGGTCCTTAGATGACAAGTGAGTGGAGATAATTCTGTCACTGTCCACCATTGAACCTAGAACATTTCAAATAATTTTGTTAGTGAAAACCCCAAGCTAGCACATTGCCCAACTCACGAGCTCACCTATTGACCACAAGGTTCATTCTTAATATCCTTCTAATTTAAGAATTCAAATAAGGGATCTTGGAGATTTTTGGATCCAGCCTGCCATCTTGGACAGACCCTTTCTATAGCTTTCTTGATAGACGATCATCAGCTGGCCTGTACTTCCATCCTTTTAGTTAGAGGAGGTTCACTCCTTTAATAGGCTTGTCCTCCTGTGCTGAGGACCCTTCAGCAACCCTTCATCCACTACCCTAGTTGTTAATACCTTCTTAGAAGGTGTCAGCATTCTGGATCTGGTGCTGGAGGGGAAGTACAAGAATTTCGGTCCCTCTCTGATTCTGTGAAAGGCTTTTATTCCAGAGAAAATTCTCAGTGTGTGTTTTCTTTCATGTAGGAGTAGATTGAGGGCCAGCAGTAGAACTACAAGGACTCGAGTTCCAGTTCCAGTGTCTACCCTAGCCTGGCTGTGTGACCTTTACCCTTTCAGCCTTCCAGACACATTTATAAGACCATAAATAATGGAGTGGGTGTCTTTCAGCCTGGATGGAAAGAATTTCCTCCCGGGGAGGCCCCTTCAAGTGAAATCTCAGACCCAATTTAAAACAAACTAATGCCTTTGAATGCCATGGACAATTGGAGTAATCTAGATAAAATGTGATCCTACAAGTGTCAAACTCTAGAGGTGACAGCTCTGGTTAGCCTTGCTAGGCTCACTCACCTCAGCCCAAGTCCCCAGATAAAGAATCCCTAAGCTTAAAGAAAGCTGAGTGCTCCTGAGCAATCTGGGGCACGCTACTGACCTTTGCAGCATTTTCTGAAAACCTGTGGCAAATTCACACCAGAGAAAGTATCCTCTTCATGGCATGTGCCTGGGCCTTCAGGAAAGACTCAATCATGTCCATTCTGTACCTCACCCCACCCTCCTCCACCATCCCAAACAGTTATTGGAATAGGGAGTGACCAATTCCAGCCAACAAGCTCAGAAAGTAATCTTCACTAGATTGCAAATCCAGAAATCTTTCTCCCAAGAGAACTGGAAGTCAATTCACTAATAAACGTTCTGTTGGCTTTGTGTCCTGAGGTTATTCCTATGCCCTGGTGACAGCCAGTCAGTCAATAAACATTTATGAGGAGTGTGTTAGGTACCAGATACTGTATTAAGCTCTGAGCAAACAAACCACTGATGTAACAAGTCAAGGAAGGCCCTCCATGGTGGAAGACTTAATTCCAAGGTGGTAAATGAATTCTTTTCCTGCTCTCAGGTTAGAAGTAGCAAGGTCCACTTGGAGGTTCCTGATTCAATATGTGATTTTGGAGAATTGTGGGAAAATGGAATTTGCTTGAAGAAATAAAGGGTATTATCATTGTCAAAGTGTAGCCATCTTTTGCTGATCATAAAGGAGGTTGGGATCTTTAAAAATCTTCCATGCTTAAATTTAGACAGATGGGGAAATTGGATTGAGGGATCCCATATTTTCTACTCTAGATGTGAAAGAGGAGCAAGATAAGCCACCCTATGTGGTCTGACAGTTTCTAACTATGGCTGATAATTACGTATTTAGAGCTTCGAGTCACACAGTCAATAAGCAAGGCACTGTGTTCAGAACTGGAAATATTAAGGAAGGTCAGAAGAGCTCTTGCCCTCAAGGAGTTCCCATTCTAATCGGGGAGACAATAGGGAAACAAAAGTACCTACAAATATGTATTAAGTGGAACTACTTCCACTTAGGGAAGGATTCAGCAGGTGGAGGACTGGGAAAAGTTTCTTGTGGAAGGGAAGATTGGAGTGGAGTCTTGAAGGAAGCAGATGAGCAAGGAAGGAGGCAGAAGAGGAGGGAGAAAGCTTTGGGAAAGCCTGTGTAAAGACTCTAAGTTGGGAGATGGAGTCTTGTGTGCCAGGTACAGCATGAAGTGCTATTGGATTATAGGAGGTGGAGAGGCAAGAACAGAATCAGAGGGCTGGGTAGATAGGAAGGGGGAAGGATGTGAAAACCCACACAGAAAGTCCTATGTTCTATCTTGGTATAAAAGGAAGCCAGGGGTTTATTGAGCAGGGAACTAGCCTGGTAAGACTTGGGCTTTAGGAGTGGATTGGCTGAGGAATTGAAGTAGGACTTTAGATATCATTAAGTCTCTAATTCTGTAGATGCAGATGTCCCTGAGTCTCAAGGACAATGCATGTCATGCAAATAGTAAATCTCTGAAGCAAGAATTGACCCTTCTTCTTCTGCCTTCATAGCCAGGACTTTCCCCATGATATCACACTTGCCTTCTGAAGATGGTCCAGACTCCCCAGCTCTCAACCACACATAGCAAGGGGTGCTCACGGGGGCTTTGTCAGAGACCTGAGCTCTGGCAGTGAACCCGGCACCTCTTTTCTATCTCTTTTTTTAAAATTAAAGCTTTTTATTTACAGAACATATGAGTGATTTTTCTTCATTCAACACCTCTTTTCTCAATGGCAATGAAATGATGGTCTGTCTGGCAGCTTCTGGATCTTGCCCAAATCTAAAATTAATACAGATGCCAGGTCCAACGTTGGAGGCTTACTGAATGCTTTTCCATATGTCAGTCATTACTCTTCATCGATTGCTACACAAGACTAGCATCTTAAAGAAGAGTCCATCCTCCAGCCCAGGTAAGTCCAAGTCACAGAGTGACTTTCTCCTTCAAGGTGCCAGCGGGCAGCTCCACACCAGCCAGTTTATCTTGGGGCATCCCAGTCACGGAGATTCCAAGCTGTTTTTAGTCCTTTTGTCAAGAGGATAATGGGCACGTCCCTATAAAACAGGGAGAGGTCACCTTGAAAACTCATCTTGTAGATGGGGAAATTTCTCCAATCAGCCCTCTGACTTACACAATCTCACTTGTATTTATAATACCATAAGAGAAAGAGCTTTTTTCTTCAGGGTTGGGGGAAAAAGATTGGGTTGGAACCAGACCTGAAATTTCCTTTAGTACCAATGAGGAAACTTCTACCAGAGCAGGTAATCAACCGTTCTGTAATTTATACTCTTTGAGATTTGACTAATGGCACAGAGAGGTTAAATATTTGCCCCAAAGTCATTACAGGCATTATTTGCGATGTGAGGAAACTGAGGTTCAGGGGGATTTCACAGCATAGTAGGCCAGGATTCAGTAGCTAGGAAGTGTGGAAAAGGGAACTTGATCCCGGGCTTAATCTAATTCCAGGCTCTTTTCACTACATCAAGACCCCAAAGGACATCCTGAGGTGGGGTGCAAGGAATGCCTCTCATTAGAATAGCTCAGCTGACTTACACTTCCTAAGTCTTGAATTGCTTGGGTTTCCAAGACATCATTGACTTCTTTTACATGGAGGCTCCTGGATCCTGGCTGGGCAAAAGCATAATCAATCACTCAGCTAATAAAAACTCAATAAACTACGATTACAAGCCAGCTCATGCTAAGTGTTGATGAAAGAAGTCAAGGCAACCCCAGTTCTCAAGAAGTGAATATTCTAATTTGGGCAGGCAGCACATATAGAGTAGTTCAGCTGCTGGGTTGTTGGACTGGTTTTGAGGAAGCAGTTAGAAGGGAGATGGCAGGGCCCAGTGGCTCAGAAGGTGAAGCTTAAGAATGGATGGCAATACCGGGGGGGACTAGAAGGCCCAGTGACAAGGACCTGTGGTTCTTAGGGAACAGTGGCAGGGTAGATAGTAAAACAACTGGTCTGTCATCTTACTTGAAGGAATATACTTGATGATCTTCCCTGCAACCAGGGAAATGGAAGACAATGAGCTCACAGTCATTGAAAAGGAGAGAGCATGTTGAAGAATTATCCATGCATATGTTTGGCAAATAAAAAGCTTTAATTAAAAAAGAATCAAGAACAACAATCAAAAAAAAGGAGAGAGTAAGTTCTAGAGTCAGAGTGGAGTAGGTGTTTTGGGGTCCTTCCTACATGATAAGATAAGGAGAGTCAGGTACCAGCTATCAGATGCTGGAAGAGATTCTAGTGATAGAGAAACTGCTGGGAAATTTGTGGGAAAGGGTAGATCATAGGGAAGGGGGAGAACCTCAGGAAGGAGATAGGGAGATTTGAGAGAGGTGCTCCTACATCACAGTGCCTTTTTCTCTCTAGTGCCCATTGGTTTCTGAGGATGGGGAAGTGAGCAGGATTTTTACCACCTAATCCATGGGTCCTTTTCCAGATTTGGTGGGATCAAAAGTAAAAGCAAGAGCTTTTGCTCTCAACAGGGAAGACAAATGAGATAAACACATATCTAAAGGAATATGCAAAATATATCTTAAATTAGTACAAGGTAATTATTGAGGGTGGAAAAAGGCATTTAACAGTTGTGAAGATCAAGAAAAGATACAGAAGCAAAAAGAGAATGAGAAGATGAGGACCAGAATACCATAAATGGCAGCTTGGTCTGTTACCAATAGAATTAGGTTGATAAATGTCTCCAAATCTACTGTAATGCAAGTCCACACTTCTGTCTTCAGTTTCAGTAAGGTCATTTCACTTATTTAATCACATCTGTCAACCGTATTGCTGAAACCATGATGGTGGGTCAACTGGGGATGAGGTCTTTCTACGCAAGGATGTTGAAAAAGTCTCATGGGGTAGGGAGTGGAGGAGTGAATGAGTGTAGCTCATAAAGGCAGATGTCACTGGGCTGTCACCTGTTGACCTTTTGTCCATCAATTACTAGTGAGCTGGTCTTGGCGCTATCTTTCCAAGTTGGCCATTCCATGTCCTCCACAGCTCTGATTTTTATACCGCTCCCAAGAACTAGGGGCTGGTCTGGAAAACTAGAATTCAATCTGAACCTCTTCCAAGTTATGAGTATTGTGGTAAGTTTGCTTGAAATTGAGTCCAGCAATTAGTTCTCTCCTCATGTTTTCCCCTAAGCCTAGGGTTAAGTGAAGGAATTTGGAAGCAGCCCAGTTTCGCTGGCCAAAGGGTTGAAACAGTGTACTTTGTCTATGAGGGAACCCAGATAGTGATGCAGCATAGATCATAGATGATTTTTCCTAGCCACAGTCCAGATGCTTCTTATTTGGAATCAGCAGTGGGGACGGTAGGGAGAGTGTCAAGTTGATTTGGCTACTCGTTTGAAGCTACTTGCCTGACTGAAGTAATTATCTCCTCCTATCTTTAATCTAGGCCATGTTCCCTTTTTTATTTGCTCTTCATTTTGTGTTTTTCTCAGTGTAAGGACTGGATTTCTCACCTGCTGTCATGCAAGAAAAAGACCCTTTGGGAGGGTTCTGGGAAGATGGCGGATCAGGCTGCTTAATCTCAAGCTCTCCAGATTTTCCCCACAAATAAAACTAATTTGCTCCTCAGGGTGAACATAGACCAATGAAAAATTAAGAAGACTTGGGGCAGAACAGGGATCCTCTTGATATAACCAGAAAAGATCCAAAGAAAGACCCCAGGGGATTAACCCATGTGAAGTGTACCTCTGGGCTAGCTCCTTAGAAATACTAAGTATTTGGGGACTCCTGGGGCTAGCTGGATATGCCTGGAGCCTCAGTGGGAACCACAGAGACTTTCACCTCCAGGATTGTGTTTGGAGTTGGGGTCTGAGTGTGGGAAGACAGAGTGAACCTGGGCTGATTAGAAACATCAGGCCCAGCTGTGCTGCTAAGATGCAGAGAGAAGGAACCAGCCCACCAGGGATGCAGAGGCAGAGAGGCTGGGGGGGGGGCAGGAATGATGCTGGCTTTGAGCACTTCCAGGTCAGAGGGGAGAGCTAAAGCTAGAGGCATTATCCACTCATCCCACAATTGGGGGTGCTTCCATTAATACCTCTCATTAAAAATGAATTGACAAAGAAGAAAGGACTCCATCCTTGGGTGGGAGGAAAGTTAAATAATAAACAATAACAAGTTATGGAGCAGAATTTAATTAAAGAGCAGGGATAAAAAAGATGTGTGTGTATGTGAAGTGTGTGTGTGTGTGTGTGTGTGCACGCGCGAGATGTGTGTGAATGCATATATTCAAGAAAAACACTTTTAACTTTTAGCCATTATTCTGTGGCTGCATATGTATTGAGGAACTACAGTCACTACTATAGGTTTACTCTTCAGTCTTGACTGAAGTTTGGCATATTAAACAGAGTAAATGCTGGTTTATTGCTTGATTGAAGGAAGGAAAAAGCTGTTTATGTGCTTACTATATGTTGTGATGACCAGTCCCCCATAGGACTGAGGAGAGGATGTATTCCAAACTTAGGAACTTGTGCAAAAAAGTATGGAGATTGCAGATGGACGTACAGATATTGGTGAAATGCCATTTTGCCTGGAACCCAGACTTTGAAAGGGTAAAGGGAACAACGTGTAATTAGCATGAAAAGATTGAAATCACACAGTGCAGGGATTCTAAATAGAGAAGTTTGAACTTTGGCTCAGAGGAGATAGGGAGCCACTGAAACTTTTTGAGCAGAGGAGTCACCTGATGGGTGACCTAGGAAGATTGAGTTGGAAGTTGTTTGGTGGATGAATTAGAGAGAAGAAGGATTTAAGGCACATAGAACAATTAGGAGACCAGGAATTCGGCAAGAGGGAAGGAGTTTCTTAACTTGGATATGGATTGTGTGAACAGATATTTTAAAAATGGATGGAAGAGATAATGTGAAGATTTTATTTACAAGACTTGGTCTATGGGGATTGGGAGAAAGAGAAGGGAAAGAAATGTCTGAAGCAAGAGATCAAGATGTTTCCCAGAAATAGCAAGAAATAGCAAGGCCTCAGCCTTGCTGATAGCAGATAGGATAATGAATTTTGTTTGACTGTGTTGAGTTTAGGATATTCGATGGAAACTGTCCAATTGGCCATGAGGGACATAGGACTAAGAGACTTGGGCTAAGCCAGGTCTCCTGCCCTGCAATCAACAATCAAATCCACCACTAGTGTTTAATGAGCCTCTACTACATGCTAAGCAGTATATGACACAGTGAAGATAATGGTACAAAGAAAGATAATATCCTTACTCCCTAGGAGTTTATTATTTTCTATGTATGGGCGGTCTAATCTACCCCCTCTCTTATTAATCAAGTTCAGACTTGAGAAATGAGTTGCTCCAGCTCTTAATAGAACCCGAACTTTGGATTCCAACTTCCATATCATGAGCCTTTCGCACACACCCCACAATGCCATGGCTCCATTTGTGGAGCTGCTTCCTTTATTGAAACAATCATCAATAAGAGCTATGGGACTGTTTGTGGCCATAGACTTGTCCTTCAGAATTGGACACGTTTTGGCTGCTGATGGTGTGCCTTGTGCCTTGACAACCGTGGTTATTTGCTTTGATTCACTAGCTATAGAGTCTCTGAGGGGCTCCATTTCTGCCCTTTTCAGGGGCCGAGGATATTTATCTGCTGTAGGCTTTGGTTCCATGTCATTGCATTTCTCTGACCTTTGGGACAGAGGCTGATTTCCTCTTAGGGGCCCTTAAGAAAGGGATTAGGAATACAGGATGCCAAAAAATTTGGTTACTCAGCACCTTCCTGTCCCAACTTGTGGGGTGCTTCCAGTGGAGACCTTTGTGGGAAAGGAGCAGCAATGGAAATAATAGACATGTGTGTCTTTGAAAAAAAAAGTCATGTTGACCTCCTAACTACAAATAAAAAATACAAGCTGGAGGAAATTTTAGTCAGACCTCTGATAGGCAAATTGGAGAGGGACTGCTTTGAATTGAGCATGACAGGACACTTGTGGTCCTGTCCCACATTCTATGGGAAAGGGACTGAAATCAGCTTTCAAAATACACAGCAGAAGATGTGCCATATTCCACTTTTTTGTAATGTAAAGTTTTGAGTGAGTTAGAAACAAAATTCAGATGTCTTGAGATATGGATCGAGTCCCAACATTTCTTTCTTCTTTACCAATGTTTCTCCACCCCAAACCACAAAGGCTGGCCACATTAAGCAATCCAAAGGACTGAATGGTTGTACTTTAAGAGAAGGAAGAAAAAAAAAGAACCTGAATTCATTTCAAGCAGGCAGCTCTCCGAAAGATCAAAAAAGTACCAACCAAGCCAATGTTCCAATCCTTTCCTTGGAAATGCTCAGCTTGTGTTATGGACTCCTCTTTCTTTCCAGTTATAATCATAGGAAACTTTCCCTAGCAGGTGGTAAGAACATTTTGTCAAGGTCATTGGGTGGGTTTTATGCTAGGGCCGGAGCCAGAGAGAAATCCACCAGGATCACAACTGAACCTCCACCCACTCCACCCAACTCCAGAGGGATAGGGGCTGGTTTTCCATTTCATGGTCCATGCTCTGTTTGCTTTTATTATTGTGGAGTGCTGCTCTGACTAAAATCCCCGACTCTTCCCTGTGGTGATATAGCAGTCCTTATCTGAGTTCGGAGGCAGCCTGGCCTTGCTCTTGGAATCAGGAAGATTTGGATTTAAATCCCACCAGCCATGTTTACTACATGGATGACTCAGGAAAAGCCCCTCACCCTCAATGAACCTCATTTCCCTCATCTGTATAATGAGATAGGAATGATTATCTCACAGGATTGTAAAATTTGTGACAGCACGGGGGCAAAATGCCATAGAAATATCAGAATATTTTCTATATTCTATACATTTTATACATTCTATATTCTATACATTCACAATTTGAATTATATAGATAGATGTGCCGAAGGGGAGGATTTCATCAAGGAGAGTCAATATCTGGCTTCCATAAGAACCCAGGTCTGTTGCCAAGGAGTCTACAATGACTTTCTTAATGCCCCTGAGGCGCCAGCCCTCTCCTCCTCTTGAAATTTCTTTGTATTATTTTATATACACACATGTGCAGAAATATACACACGTATGTAGATTGTGAAGATATACATACATATGCACATACACACACATACATTTTGCTTTGATTTGTATACATTATCCTCTGCCCTCAGGAGAATGTTAGCTCCTTGAGGGTAGAAACCATTTCACTTTTTTGTCGATCGATTCCCAGTACCTAGCACAGTTCCTGTAACACGAAAATTGCTTAATGATTTTTAATTTAGAAAAGACTTGAAAAGACCCTTCTGAGCCACTTAGTCCATATATTACAGACAAGGAAACTCAGTCCCAGAGATGTGAAGATCCTTCTCCAAAGAACTACAGCTTGTAAGTAATAGAGGCTGACTCTGAACCTGGGTTTTCTGAATGCCAGTCCATCTCTCTTTCACATGGACTCTCTCATAGTTGCCATGTTTTCACTTTAATGATGCATGTGAGAATGAGGGAACCATGACTGTAGAGCTGGAATGGATCTCAGAGATCATCTGGCCCAACATTTTACAGAAGAAGAAATGTATATTCTATGTGGTAATCCTTCTCCCCTTTTTGGGACCACCCATTTCATTGGTACAGGGAGTTCTTGGTGAAGAACTTTCTCTACCAATCCAGACCTGAATTGTGTCTGCCCCTTAAGAGTCTTGGAGGTTCCTGCGGCACCAACTAGCTAGATAACTACTTAAACTCAAATCTAGTTCTTCCTGACTCACATCTTACACCTCAAATCAGTTTATCTTTGTTGTACCTTCTGGGGCCAAGCAGAAGAAGTTGAGTCCTTTTTTCCACTTGAATGCCCTTGAGATGTTTAAAGCCAGCTCTCTCCTCCTAGCTCCACACCCCCAGTTCCTTTCCTGGATCTGATATCCTATCTATTAAAAAGCTGGCTCTCCCCCGCATCTTTTCCATGTTCTCCTTGTAAGAGGAGAGTGAATGACTGACAGGTCAGTGTTGCTGACATACAGGAACAGCCAGGGTAAACCAAGCCCAGAAACCTCAGTACACATGTGGGGAAGGAGCTTGGGCAGGGATAGAATGGACTTTCCCACTCCCTGCAGACTGGAGGGCAATAAAAAGCCTGAACACACATCTTGTATTGGAATGAAGAGGAGTTTTGAGAGCCTCCTGGGGAAAATTTTGAAGACTTGCCCAAACCTCAGTCCTAACGACCAAGGCACGTGGCTCATGTTCCCTCGAGCCAAGTTGGATGCAGCAACCTAACTTGTTGATTTTTTTCCACTTTTCCACTTGCCTCATGGATTCTGAGAAGCACTTTCCTTTTCAGTCCTCCACCCTATTTGGGAAGACATTTGTCTGTTTGCCCAGCAACACTGGGGCAACACCAACCTTTTTGTTGCTGGGACAATTCTGTTTGACACTAATATTTACCTTTTCCTCTCCACACAACCCAATCCATGACATGCATCTAATTAAATAATCATAACTAGCTCACTGTGTGTGGAACTCAATTTGTCACTTCCATTTTAATGGGTCAATCACGCTGTTCATCCACCACATTCATTAAGGTTGTGTCTGCCAGAGAGAGAGAAGTAGAGTGTTAATTCCATCCATCCAGGCCCAAAGAAATCAGCCTTAACGCAAGATGGAAGTGGACAATATAGCCCAGTCCCTCACCCTGGCTTAGAAGGGGATGTGCTGCCTTGGAAATGAAAAAGTCTGCTCAAAGGCTTCTGGGAGTTTTGGATCTTTTCTAGTCTGACAAAAAGACAGAGCAGAATCCTGACTTAAATCAGGAAACAAAGAATCCAAATAGATGGAAGAGGTTCTGTGATCCATTATTGAAAACTAGAGGATGTCAGAGCTAGAAGAAGCTGGAGAGGCCATCCAGTCTTAAGATCACAGGGCTGCAAGGAACCTTAAAAGATAACCTGGTCCAACCCCTTCATTTAAATTAAGAGGAAACTGAGGTCTGAAGGAAGAAGGAGATGGCTAATGTAGCAGAATGGTGCCCGGAATCTAGGGTTCTTGACTCATAATTTCTCTTTTCTTTTTTTTATTTTGTATGTAATTTTAATTTTATTTACCTTTTTTTTTCCAGTTAGCAAGCATTTCATTTCTTCCCTTCCTTTCTTCCTTTCCCCAATGCACTTCCTTCCCCAAAAAGCAACAACAGAACTCACGTAACAAATATTCATAGGCAAGCAAAGCCAATTTCCACCTTGACAAGTAAAAACAAGTCCCGTTTTAACATATGTTTCTACCATGTTTAACATATATTGGACTACTTGCCATCTCGGGGAAGGATGTGGGGGAAGGGAGGGAAAATTGGAACACAAGGTTTTGCAAGGGCTAATATTAAAGAATTGTCCATGCATATGTTTTTAAAAAAATAAAAGGCTTTCATAAAGAAAAAGAGTGAGAATACTATGTATCTGAAAATGTAAGCCATTTTCCCAAACTGTTTGACAAAAATAACTAGCATTTATATAATATTTTAAAGTACATAATGCACTTAAAATTACTTACAAGCAATGACAGTATTTTTGATAAAAACCCACAAATCACCTACTTGATTTTGCATCTTGAATCCATGACCTTTCTATCAGGAGGGGGTCAGCAATCCATCTTCAGTCCTCCGGAATCATGGTCGGGAACGGCATTGATCAGAATTCTTAAGCCTTTCAAAGTTCTTTGTGTAACAAAGAACGACAAGGGATGGTTGGTCATCAAGTCCCCTGGGTTTTGTAGTTCTCCCCAGTTTGGGAAGAAAAGAAAATAATTGGGGTCAGAGATGGCAAGACTTTCAGCCCTCTAGGAGATTGAGAAAAGGCAAGAGAGATGGCTACAAGCCCATGGCAGCACGTGACCGTGGCAGCATCCAGTAGCAGCTGCTACTGTATTCCCTCTTTAGACCATGTGGGATGACAAGGTCAGAGGGATGTGCTTGTGTTTATTGTAAGTGTCCCCTCCAGTAGCAGGACAACTGAGAAAAACGAGTTCTTGGAGAAGAATAAACGAGCAGGCACTTCTCTGCATGGGTCTTGCTTCTATTTAATTTTAATTTTATTTATTTAATCTTAATTTTTTTCTGCTTAAAATACATTAATTGGATTTAATATTATTTTCCACAAACAACCGTGATGGATTCGGTCCTTCTATTTCTGAATATCGCTTTGTTTGTGGCAGGACAGTGCAATGGGTACCACACAGGAAAGGGACATCTTTCCTAGGGCAGGGCTGGGGCTTCAGCTGCCAGTGCATTATTATTAGATAGTAGTCCTCCCCAAATAGGGGCATAAGTCTGGACCATCTCATAATCACCCTATGAAGTATAGACTTCCTCTGGTTGTGGGACATAGTTTATAAATGTCTCCTAGATCTGAGTCAAGATTACGTCTTTTTAAAAAGTTGTTTTCCTTATAGAAATTGTTCTCCAGATTCTGCTCACTTCACTCTGGATCAATGCAACAAGTCTTCTCCAGTTTCTCTGAAACTCCCACTTTCACCATTAGCATGATGTGCCCAGTTATTCCCCAGTAGGCGCTCACCCCCTTAGTTTCCAGTTCTTTGCCAATACAAAAAGAACCACTATATTATTTGTACCCATGGATCCTTTTCTCTTTTCTCTGATCTCTTGGCGTCACTGGGTGTAAGGGTACTCATAATTGGGTTTCATTTTTATGAGTTGACTTCAACACACATTTTGCGATCAGATCTGTTATTGAGGATTCTCCTTCTGTCTCCCAAAGCAGATGGGCACTCTTTCTACAATGAGGAATCTTATAGTGGTCTGGGGCATCGAGGAAAGCTTTTGTCCTAGATAGGGAAGCCCTGGACTTGAAATCCAGGACATCTGGGTTCAAAGTTGACTCAGATTATGTTTACCTAAGTGACCTTGAGCAAGTTATTTAAAGTCATTTAAGTCCCATGCCTTAGTTTCCTTATCTGTAAAATGCAGGAATTAGATCTTTAAGATCTCTTCCGGCTCTAGATCTATGGTTAGGAACTTGTCCAAGATCCCACAGAGGCTGGTCTTAAAACCAAGTTTTGCTGACTCTTCTGTTTACTACACTATACTTTCCTACTGTGTGACACCTAGTAGGTGCTTGTTTTTGATTGATGACCATGCTGTCTATCTGCATTGATTAGGGAGCTGCCCACATTGATAAAATCCCAGGTCCCCACTCCAAACAATATTTTGATGAACGGTAGGAAGTGGAAGTTAACGAAGGTGTCATTCTTCTATCTCACCCCTCATCTTCCTCCTGGTTCTAGAAAAGCCAGAAGCCAGGAGGCCAGCCTGGCCAAAGCAACAGCTGTTGTCACCGACACCATCGCCACATCCCCAAGCTCAGCCTGGAGCTGGAGTGGGCCAGGGATGTGGCAGAAAGGGTGGGCTGCATTCCCAGACAATGAGATAGGTGGCCACTGGACAGCTGCTCCACCATCTGATGGATGGAGCTGCCCTGCGCAGGCGCTGGGATGAGAGGCTGCTGGGAACATTTCGCAGGCTCTGCTTCAGCCTGCTTTGATGGAGTTCCCAGATCTCTGCCTGCATGTTCAGTTACAAGGGAGGCTGTTTCTGGGTCTGACACTGCCTAGGAGAAGGAGGGATGCCCTGCTTGGGTGGGAAAAAGGGGGAGGGATCATGGCTGGTCCAAAGATC
Organism: Myrmecobius fasciatus; assembly: GCA_023553655.1. Lineage (NCBI taxonomy): Eukaryota > Metazoa > Chordata > Mammalia > Dasyuromorphia > Myrmecobiidae > Myrmecobius > Myrmecobius fasciatus. The sequence continues at coordinate 306,959 of JAJPUD010001788.1, read as the reverse complement.
TGAAGGCAGGAAAGACAATGTCCAGGGAAGCAGAAGAGACACTGGAGGCAGGGAGGCTGAGGAGGAGGCCACAGATGCAATCTAGAGGAAGGGTACCTAAGTGGGGTGGTGATCTCAGGAGTGGAGCTGGGAGACAGAAGAGTCCTAATTCAGGGTCCTGTGCTAGCTGTGTGTTCCTGGACAGCTAATTTAGCTTCTGGATATTCCAGGAAACACTCTAAGACTAGGAGGTGCAGAACATTCTGATTTCCTGACATGTTTGCTGCAGGGGAATTGCTAAAAGACAGAGAGAGTCAAGAAGACTTGGGTTCAAGGCCTGGTCAGTCATCTCCTAATTGTGTCATCTTGAACTATTCATCAGTGTCTAGGCCACCTTCCAAACTGAAAAGCTGCAGAAGAGAGAGGATCTTCATTGGTGGAGGGAGTTTCCTCACTGGAGTTCCATACACTAGAAACAGCTTCTTATTATTGTCGAGAAAGTAGCAGCCTTGGATTTAGGAAGATCAAAGTGCGAACGCTGCCTCAGGACTGAGCAAGTTCTGAACTTTCTGAGCCTCTGTGTCCTCATCTGTAAAGTGGGCATAATACTGTACAAGTTTATAGACTTCCTGTGGTTCTTGTGGGATACAATAAGAATACACAAAGAAAATACTCTACACCCTTAAATAATGGGTAAACATAAGCTATCACCACCACCACCACCACCACCACCACCACGACTACTACTATTATTACTACTATTACCACCGTCCTCAATGCTACCATCACCATCCTACTACTATTACTACTACTACATTACTGCTGCTGATTGCTGCCATCTCTACTCACTGATGCCGATTGGTACTACTATTACTACTATTGCTGCTGCTGATGTTCCTGCTACTGCTTCTACTACTATTATTGATGTTGCTCCTGCTGCTATTACTATTACTGCTTTTGACTGCTGCTGCTACTGTTACTGCTGCTGACTATTTCTTCTACTACTATTATTGCTG
>JAJPUD010001788.1:263905-305954 GCA_023553655.1 Myrmecobius fasciatus | reverse complement strand
TCTATTACTGCTGCTACTACTATTGCTGTTGCTCCTGCTACTACTACCATTACTGCTATTATTGCTGCTTTTGATCGCTTTTGACGGCTGCTGCTGCTACTGTTACTGCTACTATTACTGTTACAACTGTTGTTCCTACTATACTGCTACTACCACTATATATGTGTATGAGTAAATGTACGTGAGTATGTATCTGTCCATAAAATGTGTATGGATGTGAGTTTGTACATGCTCTTTTTGACCCTTTCTGCCCTCCACCTTCCCTTCCTTTGCTTGCTCAGCTACCTAAGACCCCTTGGCTTTGGGACTCCTGTTTCAGTTCCCGTCCCTTAATACCTCCTGATGTTTTCTTTCCATATCACAGGCCATAAGCCAGGAGGCAGCTGAGTCAAGAGATAGGTGCAGATAAGACATGGCCGGGAGCCAGCTGCCAATGAAGAGGAGGTTCTGGTCTAAGGAAAACTCTGGATTCACTGGATTCCAAGTCAGGACGTGGAATTGCAAGTCCCAGCTTGGCCATAACTCCCAGCTTGATCAGGTTCCTTAAATTCTCTCCCCTAAAACCAGGCTCGTAACACTTGTACTTCCTTCCCATGAGGAGAACGCTTTGTAGCCCCATGGAGTTGGGGGCAGTTATCCTCCACAAGCATTTGCTTAGGTGGGCTAAGTCCATTCTACTTGTAAGAAATGGGGGGCCATAACATGTACAAGCAAAGCCAAACAGACATTTTGGAGTGCTATGGGGGGTGGATAGAGGAGAACTCAGGAATGGCCTACAAAGGTGGCCCCTGAGTGAGATGGGAGAGAGGAGAGAGGATTTCAAATGTAGAGAATCACTTGCACAAAGACGAATCGGTGAGAGAGGGACTGTCCCGGAGGGAGAGTTGGGAGGAGGCAAGACTGAGAATGTCAGCGGTCCACTCTCTGCTCTCCCTCCCCTTCTCAAACTTGCCCGGGCTCTTCTCATTTTGGCTGCCATTTTCTAGTTACCAGCCCTGATTCATGGTCCAATGCTTTGACCTAGAGCAAGGAGGGAAAACATTCCTTTGCTCCCTCCTGCACATTTATCAAAGTTAGGCCCGCCGCTTGAAAATCTTGCCGGAGATGAAGTAGGTATCTGACCTCTCCGGGCAGTGATTTGGAAAAGGAGATAAAGAAGCATTTATGTTTCACGAGCACCACTTGGGAATTGTTCTCCCCAGCTGCAGAGTTAAGTTAAGACTTTGGGCTGCTCTCGTGAAGACCTATGTCCCACATTGAAACAAGAAACCAAAATATGTGCCTTGATTTACCTTTAAGACTCTTACCTCACCTGCTGTTCAAATGCTCCCCCTAAAAAGTTTTAGTTATAACAGATGCTTCATGTGAAAAAAAAAAACTCAATCCAGCTTTGTAGTAGCAAGCAAGACTCAAAAGTAGGGACCCAAATAAAAGTTCCCACAATCAGACTTTGCTTTCACTTTAGCACAGGAAAAGAAAAAAAAAGTCTTACTCCCTTATGTTCTTATTGAATTGAAAGACTGCTGGGTTCAAATGCCATCTTTGTGGTTTGTGAGTTTAGACAAATCAGTTCATCTCTCTGAGCCTCAGTTTCCTTTTCTATAAAATGAGAGGGTTGAACTAGATCATCTATGTTCTAAATCTGTGTTCTGTAGCTCTTATTGGGAAAGTTCCTCCTCCTTTATTAGCCTCAGTTTTCTTTTCTGTAAAATGAAGGGATTAGATTTGAGCTTCCTTTAGCATATAAATCTGACCCCCTATAAATTCGCTCTTCATGTGGCCTTAGTCCAGCCATCTAACTTTTTTGGTTCTGTTTGCACTGATCTGGCCCTGTTTATTGGCCATCCTCCCAGTTCTGGATCTAGGTTGTTTTCCTCCTTTCCAAGTGGGTGTGTTGCCACAGCCTTTGAAGTTGATAGTTGCTTCAGTCACGTTACACTCTTTGTTACCCATTGGAGCTCGCTTGACAGAGATACTGGAGCGGTTTGCCATTTCCTTCTCCAGTTCACTTTACAGATGAAGAAACTGAGGCAAAATGACTTGCCCAGATCACATAACTACTAAGTGCCTGAGGCCGGATTTGAACTCAGGAAGATGAAGCTTCCAGACTCCAGGCCTGGCACTCTGCCATTGTACCAGCTAGCTTTTGAAGACCCAATGTCAACTCTAGTCACAACAAGAACGCTTTGTCCCTAAGTTCTGGAAGAATAGATTTCTCCAGGCCGTGCATTGAGATGAACTCAAAGACCACAGGGAAAACTGAGCAGGACCGATTACGCTCCTCGCTCTTGTGGTCGAGGAAATCTAGCGGTCAGATACAATCTGGAGCCCACCCTGGAAACCACCTCACTTCCTCTGCCTTGCCAACATTTCCCCAAAGGCTGTGGGCAGGCGTGCATTTTTCCATTTTAATGTTTGCGAGGGAAATCCAGCCAGTATTCCCTTTTCCTCAAAATGCATCCCAGAGACAATATAGTGGCTCCTCTCAGCCCATAAATAAGGCTTTGGGTTCAGTGTCTATTTCCCTCCTGTCCAACCAGCCCCAGAATTATTCAGCTCAACGGAGCCCCAGCGGTCTCTCCTTCAGAAGACATCTTTTGACAGTTCATCCTCTAAGAATTTAATCCTTGGGTGAGCCTCTCTGGAAATGGGCTCTGGGAGGATTTATGTAAGAATTAGGATCCACGTCACAATCTAAACTAGGACCGAGACAGGTTGTCAAGGATGTCAGGCAACACCGGAGCAGCTTGCATTTCTTGTTTTTTTACCTTTGACCAGGTTGGGGGGAGAGCATAGGAGAGAGAAGACAAGAATCCGTAAGATGAGCGGGTCTTTAACTTTTCGGAGATCATCCAATTTGAATTCCTGTTATTTATTCTTCCTTTCTCAGTTCCCTTCCCAGCCAATGTAGGGCTCTGGGAATATTGGATTATAAATCACTGTTGTCTGGCAGAGATTTAGGATCATTAGATTTTAGGACTGGAAGAACCTTTGGGGATCGGCTCGTTTTCCAGATCTGAGGGAGAAAGGGGCAGAACTGGGGTTTAAACGCTGGCCTTTGGATTCCAAATACAATGCCCTTGTCAGGGCACAAGAACTTGTTTGAGCTTGGGAAGGGGCTAGAAAAAGGTTCAGGGGAGTATGTTTTGAACAAGCTGGCGACGGAGGAAGAGGGTGGGCTTCCCCTCCCTTAGGGCTGAAGGGCCACCTGTTGGAAATGTTTGGAGGGCATTTTCATTCAGGTAGGCATGGGAGTCACTGGCCTCTGAGGTCCCTCCCTGATAGTTTTTGTTTATCATATAACCAAGGAGGCCTGCTCCTGAGTCAGCAGGATTACAGCTGTTAAACACTCAGTAATCTAGATACATATGGGTTCCTGCATATACATAAATTTGGAAGAGAGAGAAGTTACAGCAAAGAGAGGAAAGAAAAAAGAGGTAGAAAAAGAGAGAGAGATAAGAACAAGAGACAAAGAAAGGGAGAGAAGGACAAAGATGGAGATGGAGAGAAGAGGGAGCAAAAGAGCTTGCCTTGGGTCCAAGGACACGGGTTCAAATCTTACCTCAGACTTGTACTGGCAAATCATTTCTATCTTTAAGATGGTAGATTTCAGAGGAGGTGCTGATCAGCACCAGAGACTGGCTGAGGGGAGATGTGCCGGCTCTTTTCCCTGGTTCTGTCACCAACTTCAATTACATCACAGGTCCATATGTATGTGTATGTACGTATATAATAATATTTATACATATACGTACATATGGAACATAGATACATATCAAAATTTTGATATTGCCATGTGATTTCTACATTGACCCACAATTTCTATATCGACACATAATTTATTGACACACATAATTGTGTCTTCTTGATTCTAAGTCTACTGAGCCACCTTTGTCCTTTAAATTGGTAAAACAGATGCACATTTGAAATATTGAGCCCTTGATGTATTAATTTTCAGGATTGCCTTTTAAAGACGCACATTTGTTGTGATTTCCAATGGAAAAATCTATAACTTTGGAGTAACAGGATGCTGGATAAACTTGTGAATTGGGCACTTGATGTCTGTGTGACTGGGTGAGTCGTGTCAACTTTTCATTACTCGGTTTCCTCACTGAAAAAAGAGGGGACCAGATGAAATTCTAACTGATGCAATCTCTCCCAACCCTGGCTCTATGAAGAGCTTGTGTTTCAATGTTAGGATTTTGTACTCTGATTAATGAAAGTAATTCGATATCACTCACTCCTCCGTATTCTTTATCTACATACTTTTGCGTGTGGGGGTTCGTAAAGGTAGAATCTCAGCTTAGAATCTTAATGAGCTTCTCAACTTTGGCTTGGAATGGGACACTCCAACGAATTTATGTTGGTAGGAAAATGGATCTTCCTTACTTATTGCTTCATTTTTTTGCTTTACTTCTTACTTTTATGTCTTAAAAATAGGAAAAAGCATAGAAAGAAAACTATGGCAAGTTAGCCCAGCAGCTCCCATCCAATGGAAGGTCCTCCGGGGTCCCCATTCATGTCTGTCTCCCTCACGCCAAGCTGTGGTGTAGAAGCCAAATCAGGATTAAATTTCAGCCAATTGTACGATGGCTTTGCCCGTTCAATTTGTGCTTGGCAGACGCTGGAGCTTATTTATCATAAAGGGACATTTCAAACTTTCTGTGGTTCTGATGGGCTTATTAATAATGTCAGGGTATTTACTTAGTGTTGATCTTAGAGGAGTTCAAAGCCCTCTGCAGACATTCCTTGGCTGATCTTTCCTCCCCTGAAAGACTTTTTTTTTTTTTTTTACTGACGAGAAAAAGAAATCGAGGGGGAGATAGATGAATGAGGATCACCCAGGAAGTCAGTGGCAGAACCAGGGAAAATAGCCCACATCTCTCACTTCATCAAGTCGCTAGCTCTCACACTGGGAAGGAGCCCCTGCTCTATTATCCTGCTGTTGCTCCAGAGAGAGTATTTATTTACTTTACCATGGAGATTTTTAATTAAGGGAATGAAAAGAACCCCCACATTTTTGTTTATGTATTGCGAAGCCCCAGGTTAATTGGGAGGGGACGAGAGAGAGTGGGAGGCCCTTGAGACACCTTGCTTATCTCATGGTAACAAATATAGACTGGAACCCACCTGGGGCAGGTAGCGAAAGAATGAACATCCGCTTCTTTGCCAAAGATTTTATTCTGTCGCTCAGATGAAGAGATGGGGGTGCATTTACTGAGACCTCCGAGGCAGATTCAACCCAAGTCGTGTGGGGACCTGAGAAGACGCGAGCCCTGCTTCGTAGAATAACTGGCAGAAAAGTAATCAAAAGCAAAGGCATCTGAAAAACCAACCTCGGGCAGAACCTGAAAGCCTGTCAGGAGACCCCCCGATTGGCACAATATTATGGTTTGATAATCTTGTATTCTTGGGCACTGCCACACACACAGGATGGGAAGGAGGACTCGTGTTAGCAAACATTTCTCCAGAACTCTTTAGCGTAGAATGGTTTCCAGTTATATATTCATTAAGGCTGAAATGAGTTCTAAGCCACTGTTGGAGGGTGAGGGAGGGGAGCCATAGGCCATGGCCCCTGCTGGTAGGAGACTTGGAAGGTTAGACTCAGAGTCCTTGTCCAGTTGATAATGGAAATTTTCAATTTGTATGTAATCTATTGGGAGTCTTCTTCTGACTCCAGGTCCCTCATGTGAAAATGGGTCTACATGGTCTCCAAGGGCACCTCCAGCTCTGATTGGGGAGGCTTCTGAGTTTCTAGGATTCAGTACATCTCACTAGCTTCTGTCTCCCCGCCCAAAAAATCTTCCTTATCCAGTGAGCCCCTACAACCAATTCTCTCTGCATCTTCTTCACTCTTTTATATAACCAACCAAGGAATTTTCTTTAGGTGTCTCCTATGTGCCAAGCACTGTGCCAGATTCTGGGGATATAAATGCAAGAGTGATACAGCCTCTATCCTTGACAAGCTTATAGTCTACTTAGTGAATTTTGCTTATGCAGTCCTCTGTGTGTGTGTGTGTGTGTGTGTGTGTGTGTGTGTGTGTGTGAGAGAGAGAGAGAGAGAGAGAGAGAGAGAGAGAGAGAGAGAGAGAGAGAGAGAGAGAGAGAGAGTGTTTAACAGCGAAATAGAAGTCAGCATGAAAAAAAGACACACAGCAGATAAGGAACTGGATCTGGTGTCAGGAAGATCTGTACATAAATCCAATCACAGACACTTCCTAGTTAAATTACCATGGGTAAATCATTTGACCTCAGCCTCAGTTTCCTCCTTTTCAAATGGGGATAAAAACATCTATAGTACTAACCTGACCAGATTGTTATGAGAATCAAAGGAGGAAAGAACTATACAAATTTGCTTTCCTTTTCTCCCAGTGGGGTAGAAGGTGGGAGAGAGAGAAAATAGACTTCTATTAAATTTGTAAAAAAAAATAGACAATGGGAAGGGGTGCTACAGATATGAAATGTTGCCTACACTTTCAGATGACATCATGGTTTTATTAATTTTACTTAACTGTTTTACTTCCTAATAAGAAACTTCTGAAAATGAGAGTAATCTGTAAATGTAGTATAAAAATAAAACACAATAATGCTTTTTGAAAAAAAAAGGAAATTACCCTGTATGGCTTTGCATATGCTTTATACTCTGTATTTTCTCATTTGAGTGTCAATTGTGTTTTTCCCTGTAAAAGGAATCAGGGCCAGTTTGGTTTTTATCTTTCTATCTTTAGCACTTTGGAATCCTTCCTGGAGCACAGTAGGCACTCAATAAATGCTTACTGAGTTTAATTGAAACAAAACCACTGTTGAGGGTCCCTTAGCTTTTTCTTTTTGAATAAATAAATCTTAATAAAAATCTCCAGGGACCTCTTCAGGGATAATCAATCTATTTCATTTAGGGGTAGCCCATTTCACTTGGTGACTCTGGTTGTTGCCCGAAGCCAGGTTGAATGTTCTTCTTTGCATCTTCTTCCCATGGCTCATGTTCTGCCCTTGGGGGCTAAGCAGAATGAGCCTCAGCCTTCTTGTGCTTGATTCCCCTTCATATATTTCAAGGCAGTTTTCAGAACCCCATTGGGCTAAACATCTCCAGTTCCTTTGGCTGCTTCTCTTTATTTATTTATTTATCTTTTAAATTTTATTTTATTTGCAAGACATATGTATGGGTAATTCTTCAACATTAACCCTTACGTAGCTTTCTGTTACAAGTTTTTCCTTCCTACTCCCCACCCCTCCCCTAGATGGCAGGATATCCACTACATGTTAATTATGTTAAAATACTTGACAGATCGAATATATATGTATATATATATATATATATATACACACACACACACACACACACATTTCCACACTTACCATTGTTGTGCAAGAAAAATCATATCTACAAGAAAGAAAAATCAGATAAAGGAAACACAATGTAAGCAAACATCAATCGAGAGCATGAAAATGTATGTTGCGGTCCACATTTCACATCCCTCTCTCTGGGTGTATATGGCTTTCTTCACTGAACAATTGGAACTGGTTTGAAACATCTCATTGTTGAAGAGAGCCATGTCCATCAAAATTGATCGTCATATAGTCTTGTTGTTGCCGTATATAATGATCTCCTGGTTGGCTGCTTCTCTTTAGATCCTCCATCTTGGGGGCCATCTTCCTGGCTACCATCTCATCGATAGCTTTCCACTCTGTGGTGCTCAGATCTGAACACAGGAAATGGGGCCTGACCAGGCAGAATTCAGAGTTCCCATCTCTGGGCCCCAATTCCTCATCTGTAAAATCAAGGGGTTGAACTAGATGGCCTCCGGGATGCTTTCCAGCTCTGTGATCTTATCATCTTGTGACCATCGCGGTCTTGTTTTGAGAAGCCAAATCTCTCTCCATGCAGGCTAAGTCCACATTAGCTCTAGATCCCTGCACAGAAAAGTCATTAATTAAGCATTCATTGAACCAGACCAACTTCTAACACCTCCTGGCTGGAATGTAGCAGGGTTCAAAAAATGTCAAACACAACACACACACACACACACACACACACACATGCCACAGTTCATTCTGGGAAGTCAGCCTGATGGGAGTTCAGAGGAATGACAAGAAAGGCTGACTCAGGAACAATCGGACCATTCACAGATCCTCTAGCCAGGCAGGCTAAGCCCCTCTGTGGTTTCAGAAGTGATATGGATTATGTCACCTAAGAACACTTTTTGTTATCTGAAATAAAAACTATTTAACTTTCAGAGTCCCGCCTCATGGAAATCAGGCCCATAAGAACACACAGCACACCTAGGGAGAAGCTAGAAGGTATCACGGTCAGTTGCAATTACAACAGTGAGTGACTGTTAGGTAGCTGAATACAACCTGAATTTGGTCAGTGAATGCTGCCCGTGGCTGCCCTGGCCTACGAGACAGAATGGCGGGGGCAAATTTCACACCGACAGAGTTATAGAAGGGTCTTCATTTTACTGGGGCAACCTGCCGGCTCCCCTACTCAACCTGAGGTGGGGAGGCCATTTTCCTGACTTATTCACCTCCCACCAAAATAGAGAGACAGAGATACAGACAGTGAGACAGAGAAGGACAAACAGGCAGACAGAGGGAGAGACACACACAAACAGAGAGGGGGAGGGAGGAAAGGGGAGACAGACAGAGATAGAGACAGACAGGCAGAGACAGAGAGGTAGAGAGAGATATATGCAGAAAGACAGGTACACACAGAGAGAGACAGGCAGAGACAGAGAGACACAGAGAGAGATATGGAGACAGAGACAGAGAAAAAGACAGAGAGACAGAGACAGACAGAGACAAACAGAGACAGATAGAGAGAAAGACAAAGACACAGAGAGACAGAGACAGACAGACAGACATACACACAGATACACACAAACAGTGAGGGGAGAGGGAGGAAAGGGCAGACATTCAGAGATAGAGACAAACAGGCAGAGACAGAGGCAAAGAAAGACAAGTACACACACACACAGACAGAGACAGAGAGACAGACACAGACACAGAAACAGAAAGATAGAGAGACAGAGACAGAAACAAACAGAGATAGAGACAGAAAGAGTGACAAAGACACAGAGAAACAGAGACAGACAGAGACAGAGACACACACACACAGAGACACACATAGAGGTGCACATACTCTTGTTCCTTTCTTTGGGAACAGACCTTAATGGATTGCGATTTCTGGCTTATCTGGAGCTATTTTAAAAAGATTCAAGCTGTTGTCAGATTCCATCCTGAAGTTTATTCTTAGCTAGTGATAAACCACAATCTTATAAAAATGATTTCCTTAAGGGACCTTTCTTCTCCGCTATCTGATGGGGGGACGGTGTCAAGTGAGAAGGTCTTGTGCATGTTTCCCATCAGGAGAATTTTTACTTCTGGCTCTTCACACTTAGTGGACTGTTGGTGACATTTTAATTTGTTAAGCCCGAGCTGGGAAGATTTCACTCAGATAACTGTCTTTATTTTTTCCTCCCTCCTCCTACGCTTGCACTTGGTTCTTGAATCAGGTGACAGGGCAGAGGAATGCTGGGAGATATTAGCCTGAAATAAAGATCTCCATGGCATCCCTTCTTGGGGACCGGATGCAAGAGCCCAGATCTGTAGATTTAGTTAACTGAATCCAGATGGTCGATAACTATATTGCCCAGAAAAAATGAAATAAAATCAGAGACCAAAGTCTAACTCAGGAACAACAGAAAGCACCGGCTCTGACGTCAGAAGACCTGGGTCACATCTCACCTCTGGGACCTCTAGAACCTTAGGTTTCGGTTTTGAGAATACGAGAGTGTGAAATTTATGGCCTCTAAGGCCCCTTTCAGCTTAAGATTTGGGAGTCTGTGATCCTAGACTCCCTTAACTTAATTCTTATCAACATGATTTCTAAAATATCTATTAAGTACCCACTATGTGCTGGGTTCTAGGCCTATAAAGACCAAAGCCAAATAACAGCTTCTCTGTAGGGGAGCTTAATCTTGGATACAAATAGGCAAGAAAAGACAATTTTTTTGGGGGGAGAAGAGTATTGATTTGGGGGAGGGCACTCAGGAAAGACTCCCTATATGAGAATCAGCAGTTAAGTTTTGAAGGAAGAAAAAGATTCTGAGAAAAGGAGGGAATGCACTGGGACCACTTAAGAAACAGTCTCAAAGAGGGGGGCACTACTTTTAGGAATGGAGTCTTTTATACTCATTAACTAAGGGCACCATGGATAGAGAGCTGGATGTAGAGACAGGGAGACCTGAATGGGATTCCTGCATTGCAAGTAGTGGTCCTTTTACCTCTCTCAGTTTCCTCATCTATAAATGGGCACAAGAACATCTATTTCACGGGGTTGTTGTGAAGATAAAATAATGTGTGTAAAATATTTTGCTAAACTTTTAAGAGTTACAAAAAACAGAGACAACAAGCAGAGAGAGACAGAGATACACACAGAGACAGAGACAGAAAGAGACAAAGAGACACACACAGAGACAAAGAGATAGAGACAGAAAGAGAGAGGAAGAAAAGGAAGGAAATAAGGAAGGAAGGGGGAGGGAAAGAATGAAACAAAAAGAAAGAAAGAGAAAAGGAGAAAAGAAGGATGAAAGGAGGGAGGGAAGGAAGGAAACAAAATGAAGGAAGGAAAGAAGGAAAGAAAAAGAAAGAAAGAAAAAAGAGAGGCAAGGAGGGAGATAAGAAGGAAGGAAGGAAACCAAAAGAAAAAGAAAAACGAGATAGGGAGAGGGAAGAAGGAAGGAAGAAGGGAAGAAGGAAAGTAAGAGAGTTATACATACAAAGACAGAGAGAGACAGAGATAGAAACAGAGACAAAACAGAGACAAAGAAAGAGACAGAGAGAGAGGAGAGGGAGAGAGAGAGAGAGAGAGAGAGAGAGAGAGAGCGAGAGAGAGAGAGAGAGAGGGGAGAGGAAGAAAGAGAGAGAGAAGGAAAGGAAGAAAAAAAGGAAAGAAAGAAAAAGAAAGAAAATCATGGAACAAACCACTGGGCTTAGAATTTAGATATGAGTTTGCACCCTAGCTCTGCTACTTACTGATTGTATGAGACCTGGCAAGTCCTTGTCCTCTCTGGCCCTTGCCTCCTTCTCTCATGTATGTGTTTGGTCCACCTTAATGGCCTCTGCAGCTCCTCCTGCCTCTGAAATACCTGATGCTGCTAATAAGCTTATTGCATTTGGATGCAAGCATTAAAGTCTAGAGTTCAGTTTGCAGAACAGTTTTTTTGACATCAAGGCTTGCTGGAATTATAGAAAGGTTCTAATCTTATAGTTAGAGCACCTGAGTTCAAATCCCGATGATCACTTAGCATTTGCTTGACCTTGGGTCTTATCTTTCTTGAATCCCAGATTCTCAACTTAAGAAGTGCAGGGACTTAGGGTCCGGTGTTCTTCTGAATGATCCTGGGTGAGGTGAACAGCTGGAACCCCTCAGTCAGGAAAGGGAGAATTGGAGAACACTGAAAGATATTAGGATTCCCACCTCACCTCCCATGCTAGTGCTCTGCCCTACTTCCTTATATTGAAGAATTGTGGGTTTATTTTTCTTATTCTGTACATGTGCATAGCCTGACCAGATGTCTCCTGTATTGGAAAGCTCTTTAAAGGCAAGAAATGTTCCATTAATTGTGTTTTATCCCCATTACCCAGCACGATGTTCAGCACACAGTAGCAACTTCATGGATTAATTATTATATTTCAGCAATAGTTCAGTTTTTAAAAATTGCTTAGCAGAGTTACTTTGGTTTTGTTTCCTTGCATTTTTTTTTTCTTTTCAGGGAATTGCCTGAGAAAAGACTGGGTGGGGACTGTTGCTAGGAGGGCCCTTTTCCCTTGTTATCTTGGAAACAACACTAAACAAGTCCACTTTTTTTTTCCTATTGCCCCTTCACTCCCCTCCCTCTGACTGATGAAGGGATAGAGACATTGTCTTATGTTAATGAGTCTTCTGGGAATGAAACTCAATCGGTGCTATTTTTAAAGGATGATGATGGTCATCATGGATTGTTCAACACAGGGATGACGTAACTTCAGCCCTTCAAAGCCACGCTCCTTCCCAGCTAGGGAGCACCAACTTTCCCCAAAGTTTTGTTGTTGGAAAATATGATGTTCAACAAACCTGTAAATTAGAATAATAACTAATGCTTTCAAGATTAACAGCAGTTGGGGCACCCTGAGCTACTCACAAGAATCTTAATTTCTTCATCTTTAAAATGGAGCTAATAATAATAATAATAGTTACCTGGAAGGGGGATTGAGGGGGTTCAAATAACATGGTGCTTGTCAAGTGTTTAACAAAGTTTCCATTACTACATAAATGTCAACTGTCTTGTTATTCAATCGTCTGGCTCCTCAGCTCCTTCTCTATCTTTCCTGATTCCAAGATGGGATCTGATACTTTCCCACTTTTTACTGCTCATTTACATTAGATGGAAAGCATATTGGTCCCCTTTTTAATTCTGTGCTGGACTACTTTCTATGCCCTGAACCCAGCATTTTCTAAGGCATGTCTGTTTTTCCACAAGCTGGCACATATATCTGCGATATACGTGTCTCCTTACCTCTGCCTCTCCCAATCTCTGGCTTTCTTTAAGGTTTAAGTCACTTGTCCACTCCTATGGGAAGCCTTCCCTGATGTCCTTCATTGCCAAAGTACTCTTCTTCACTTTATTTTGTTTTTGTGGTTGTTCTTGAAGAAGACCAATATGAGGGTGATGTTGTGACTTGCATCTGCTTTAAGTGAGGCAGAGCTGTACAAAGTCACCAGCCTCATTCTTTCCTCTGAAGTGTTCGAAGTCCAGTGACAAGGCAGAAGTCAAGATGGCATGATGGCCGAGGATGCATTGGATGACTTGACTTAAGAGTGCACATGTGCTAGTAGAATGCACACTTTTGGAGAGCTCTCACTTGTTTTTGTCCATCTAACCTAAGACAAAATGCCTTGCTCATTATAGACTGAATTGAATAGAATGACATTTCTTTGTCAATTTGTCTTAAAGTTTGAATCTTAAATCTTTTCCTTAAAATTATTTAGTGAAGTGCTTGGTGCCTGTTAAAAGAATATCAAGCAATAGGCAGTTGGTGCAAGGAAATGTGGTCATGGGAAGACACAAGTGAGGTTCAAAAGATGAATAAAATGGGTCCTGTGGGATTTGGCAACCAAGGTGGTGATTCTGCCAAATGAGGATCTTTTGAGTGACCTGGGACTATTTATTCTGAAGACCAGAAGACAGGTGGCCATTGATGCAAGAATCTGAAGGCCTTTGTGTAGAAGAGAAAGAAGGTTCATTCTACCTGACCCTAGAAGGCATAACTAAGGGGTCATCCATAGAAATGACAAAGAGGTCAATTTAGGCTAGATGAAAGGAAAATGGCCAAATGTAAGAATAGCTCCAAAGGGCAAAGTATAGTCCCTCACTGGACTGCATCAAACAGAGGCTGACCATTGGCTAGGGAAACTGTTGTGGCTATTTGTGTTCAAATGTGAAGTTAGAAGTTAGACTAGATGCTCAATCCACTGAGAGATCCCAAACCCGAGGGAATCTATCCATATGGTTCTTTTTGTCTGGAGAAGGAAGCAGAAGCTGATCTGTCTAGGTAGCATGGTGGATGGAGAGTTGGATTTGGGATTAGGGAGACATGGGTTTGAATCCTGCTTCGGATATTTTCTGATTGGGTAGTTCCTGGCAAGTCACTTTCCCTTTTTGGGCTTTAGTTTCCTCATCTGTAAAATGAAAGAGTTGGACTTGATGGTTTCTAAGTTTTCTTCCAGCTCTAAATCTATGACCCTCTGAACTTAGGCTGGGGCTTATTCCTAGGAATGATGTGGCAGAGGAACATGTAGGATCATAGCTCTTCCAATGTCAGAGTTGGAAGGCACATTAGGAATCATTTAGCTCAGTTCTCTGATTTTATGCAAGAGATTCTAGGGCTCAGAGAGATTGGGACATGCTCAATGAAATAAACATGAGAATCGGGAATCTCCAGTTTCTTCATGGATCTGCAGCCAATTTCCTTTTCATTGATCTTCCCTGAATATCTTTTCCTATTCTCCCTCCACCTTCATCCTTCCCCTGCCAACCATGTCTTCTTCTAACCTTCGCCTTTACCTCTGCCTTAATATTTTGTGTTTGTTAAAACACGTCGTTATTTTAGGTAACTGCTTTCTTTCAGATATCAGCACCCTGTTCTGACACTCGAGGATGCACCCATTCCCCGCCCCCATCCTTACTCTCTCTAATGATGAATTTCCTGAAGAGAGCAAGCTGTTCAATGCACCCTTCTTATTCATAAAAATATTCCTGCCCAAATGCACATTAGCCCCTGCTAGAATGTTTCATCAGATTTGCAAAACAAGTCTTCAAGTTTTGTTTTGGGTTATATATGTGTATTTGACTGCATACAAGTCAACCTTCTTATTGGTGGAAGGTGTCTACTTTTTGTCAAGGGCAACATAGAGGGTCTCACATCCCACTGTCAAGCTGGCTCCCAGACCATAAAAATAAGTTAAGCTGGGAGATTGAAAATAGAATTATAGCTAGGGATTTTGGCTCCCGGGGCAGTTTGGTGTCTCGATCAACTAACGTGAAAGTGCTCTCAGTTCGATTTTGTAGTTTATGATGTAGTTGAAGAAAGAATTCAGATGAGAGGAAAGGGAAATCCATCACTCTAATAACTGGCCTTTGTGCCTGTAAGTCTTGGTGCCTTGGTGGTGCTGTGGTTGCTTTGCAGAGGAATGAATGAATCACTTCATTTCTCTTTCTGTGTCCCATTCCTTCTGTTTGCTCTGGACAGCATATGTCTGAATGTCCTGCTTCTCCCTAGTCCCACACCATCTATGTGATGATGAGGGGATAATAACTTAATTCTTCAGAGCTTCTTCTTTATCATCTGTGAAATGGGGATGAATGTACTTGGTGAATTCAGTGTCATGAATTTGCATGACACTTCCTCATCCTGTCAATCACAGGTGGTGTGTAACAGAGTCTTTGTCTTAGAGTTTAGGTCCTATCTATGCCACATAGGATCAGAGATTTAGATCTAGAAGCAACTTTAGAAAACTTATTGAGGAAACTGAATCTAAGGATTTTTCCAAAAAATATTGCCCAAGATCACAAGGTAATAAACAGATTTGAAATTGGAAACTGAGTCATAAAAACATAGTAGGAGGGGGACTGACTCTGAATATGTCAGATAAGGAAATTCCCTCCACCAGTGCGGGTTTCAGAGAACTGCCTAGAGTACCCTCAGATTAAGTGACTTGTCCAAGATCACATAGGTGATTGAGGTATTGAACCCAGCTCTTTCTGTCTGTGAATCAGCTCTCTGCTTCTCAGTGGGATAAATTTGCTGCTGAAATGGAACTCAGGGGCTGTCTAGTCCAACACTCCATTTTTCTAGGTAAGGAAACTGAAACCCAGAGAAAGCAAATTACCTGCCCTAGATCAAATAGGTGTTGTGAGAAACAGGATTTGAACCCATATTCTATGACTTGTGAGTCAGTATCTTGACTCCCAACTCCATCACCCTTCCCTTCTCTGCCTGTTTAACTGGCAGATCATGTGGCCTCCCAGAATGCCAGGCAATTGTCCAAGAAAAAATGCCCATTTGTATCTGTGAAGGGAGTTTCTGCAATGGGAATTCCCCACAAGAGAGAAATTAGACCTCTGGAAATAAGTTGTCATCGAGTTGTTTTGAAGGTGGATTTGCAAATCTAAAATGTAAATTTGAGTTATTATTTACTCATTTATTTAATGAGCTTTAATTAAGCACCTCTCATATGTCATGTCCCAGGAGGGTTTCTGGGGATACGAAGGTGAAAACAGACTTGCACCTGACCAAGCTTATATTGGATTTGGGAGATCATTTCAAACAGTCTTTTAGTATAATGACAATTTTAAGGAGAGCTGTGAGATCACTGATTTCAACAACAGGCACTTTCCTCTGCCAGTGAAGAGCGGTAGCTTACCTTCAGCTTAGAATGCCATCTTGCACTAAGAGGAATTGTCAAGAGGTTAACTGATTTGTTCAAGTTTACACAGAAGTGAAGACCAAGCCCAGGCTTCCTGAGTCCAAGAATCAGTTCTCCAGTCACCGTGGCACTACCTCCATAAAGACAATGGTGATGATCACTATTCACTAGTGTGTTTGTCCTTTCCATCTACTGGCCTTCCATTTGTCTCTTAGTCCCATCTTGCCATCTGACCAGACATCACCTATTCTGTTGCATGACATGACAAACCCAAAGGTGTAGAAGAGAGCTGGAGATCTGCCATTTTATAGTCCTTGTATGGACTTGCCCCTTTGTTTGCTGGACTTTCTGTAAAACTGTAATGTCACTAGTGCCATTGTCAACACCCAAGGGGATGCTTCATTAAAGTTAATCCCAAAGTCATTGTGTATTGTGAAAACTTAAAAATCCCCTTTCTAACCTCTCTCCCTCAGAATTCTGATTTTTTCACTAATCATATTTGCCTTCTAGGTTAAGCTCAGCCATGGCACAGCAGGGAAAGACATCAGTACTGTGGGCCTCCCTCTGCCTATTGTTTCTGTATCTATAAAAATAATCTTCACATCTCTCTACAGAGAGCTCTTGAACAGTGATCTGGAGCCCTGTTTGGAAAACAATGATCATGTCTAGGAAAATGTTCAGAATGGTCCATGAAATGATTCTGTGTAGGGAGGTCCAGGTGAGCTGGAAATTGGAACTGGATGAATGGTAGTTGAAAACAAGGAAGCATTGTCTAAAGAAATCAAATACAATGATTTTGTACATTTTAGTTTTATAGGAAACTTTGGACTGAAGTACACACAGCCCATTAGATTTCTTCAATGCAGAAAAGAAAATTGAACCCCTGGCAGAGATCTCTCTGTCTCTTTCTGAAATAAGATGGGCACCACCCTGAAATGAGTTTGAAGTCCCTCGGTGGGCTGAGTCATGTTTGGATCAAGAAGATGGTCCAAAAAAGCAAGACAGATTTTCAGAAATGGGAAAGCATTTCATGATAGAGTGATAGGCAATCTTAGGAATAGAAATCAAGGGGAGAGACCAGGGAATAGGCAAAAATGATCTCATAACCCCCACTTGGCTCATATCCAAAGAAACTGTTAGGATGGTTTCTAAAATATGAATGAAATAATCTTATAATTTACAAACAAAAACTTAAGTTCATGTTGCTTTGTCCTTGCTAAAGAGTAACTCTTCCAACCAACCAACCAAATTAACCAATCAATTAACAATCGACATTTATTTGTGTACTCGACACAATTCTGCTTGCCTCAGAGAGATTGTATTCCACCCCTGAGATGCTGCCCCAACTTTTGAATATGTTTAAGACTGTTTTTGAAAATTAAAAAATTAAGAGAATCCTTATCTCTGTGGGTTTTTCTAAGATGCTTAGCTCTTTATCAAGGTTCTAGGAGGACTTGAAATCCAATTAGGTAGAGTGGGCTTCCTGGCTCTGCTTTAAGACCTCATTCAAGTGTTCCTTTACACCTACCCAAATCTCTCTCAACCTTCTCCGGCAGATAGAGACTCCTTCTCCCAACCATATTACTATATGTTTAATACCATAGATTTCAGATTGGGAAGGTTCTTAAAAGTCATTTAGTCCATTTTACTCTACTGACAGATGAGGAAATCAAGCACCCAGGAAGATGGTAACTTACAGATGATTTTCCGCTTTGCCATCTTTGCTAACATCTAATCTCAAATCTTCAAGTGCTCATTGGACATGTCAAAAATGAACATCTCATCGACATTTTAAACTTCATATGTCTAAAAGATTATTTGATGACTTTTCTCCAATCCCTTCTCTCTTTTAAACTTTTTCATTACTGTTGGGACATCACCAGGCTAAAAACCTGGGTGTCATGTTCAACTTATCATTTACTCTTATATCCTTCCAATCTGTCATCAAGTTTTGTTCCTTCTGCCTTTACCACATACTTCATTCACATCTTTTCCCCCCTCAATTACACAAAAACTATTCAGGTGCAGAGCCTCCTCATTCCCCATCAATAACCTCCTGTATTGGTCTCTGAGTTCCCCAAACACTTTGGTTTAAAATCCATTCTCCTTTCAGTTGCCAGTGATCTTTTTAAAGTACAGATCTGACTGTGTTACTCCCCCTACTCAATAAACAAGAATGACTCCTTTTTTGCCTACAGGATCAAATGGTAGAAGAGCAAAACTTGGCATTGACATAAGGAAATATAGAGAGGTCCGATACTGTAAGAAGTCAATATCTAGGAGGTTCTGTAGTGGACACCTAAGGGATGTTCTATAGCTACATGGCCCAGTGGACAGAGGTACTGAACTTGGAGTCAGGAAGATGAGTTCAAATGCTTCCTTAGGCAATTACAAGCTATGACTCTGTTCAGAGGCAATCCAAGACAAAACATTATGGAAAAGGTGAGGATGAAGAGGACTCTATCATTGAGAGATGAAGAAGAGGAATATTCTGAAAAATAGAGAGGGGAAAGGGGCACATTATCATGAGGCAAATCCTACATGGCTGCATGGAGTCAGGGAAGACAAACTCAAGCCCGAGGGAGAGCCAGCAGGCTGGATTGGCACAATTGGGATCTGTGGGAGGGAAGCATCAGCAGGGAGGCAGATGTCAGACTGTAGGGGGTTTCAAATACCAGACTGAGAAATTTATAGTTTATCTGAGAAGCAATGGGGAGCCATTGCAGGCTTTTGACCAGTGGAGTTCTGGAGATAGATTTATGCTTTCAGGAGACTATTTTGGAAGCCAGAATAAGGATGCATTAGAGGAAGGGGAGAACAGAGGCAAAGAGAATTTGCCAATAGGCTAGGCAAGAAATGATAAGTACCTGACTCAGAGCGATGACTATATGAATAGTAAGAATGTGGTTTTGAGAGATTCCTTTTTGGAAACTAGGGTTCAGCGCAGAGTTCCAGTTATTGGAAGCAGGAAACAGAATCAGGGTGGGATTTTGCTAACTTGAGTCTATGTGGTTGAATTATGGACCCAGGAGCCCTGTTCTTTGTCACACCCTTGGGGCAGAATGGGTCCCAAAGTCTAAGGTGGGACCAAGTCTAAAAATGGGTGTTAACAGACCTCAGCTGTGAGGACTTGAGGAATCCAAGGGCTGGGAGCCAGGATAGTCATTGGAGCCAGAAGTCTGTTATGATTCAACAGTGAGTGTGACATGGCTCAGAAAATATCCAACATGGTCCCCGAGTGTCCTCCTGGTCACTGAAAGGTCACTGAAAGTTGTTTCAGCCTCTACTTAGGTCAGATCTTAGCTGGACCATGCCCATCACTTTTAACCACCATGCAACATAGAGGAACATGGGCAAACTGGAGTGAATACAGAAGAGTGGAAGCACGTTTTAGGAGGGAAGAATGCTCGCAGGAATAAGGGAGAACTTTCTTGGAGTCAAGGAAAAAAGACATGATAACTGTGGTCAAACATCTGAGAGGCTGATAGGAAAAAGAAGGTCCTGTTTGGTTCTCATAACATGGCTTGCACTTTACTCCCTTCTAGCCACTCAAAGATCTTGTTATTCCTCACACTCCACCCTCTATCTCCCATCTCCATGCTTTGCCACTGGCTATCCCCAATGGTAGAAACTGCCTCATCTTCATCTCTGGCTCTTGGTTCATCCCCGGATTCCTTCAAGACTCAAGTCAGATCTAATTTTCTGCAAAAGTTCTCTCCTACTCCTTCCAACTGTGAGGACCTTCCCCTCTTGTATCTGCTATGCATTTATCAATACCTAGTGATCCCCATGTTGGTTTGTCCATTTGAATATATACTTCTTTTTTTAATTAAAGCTGTTTATTTACAAAACATATTCATGGGTAATTTTTCAACATTGACCCTTGCAAAACCTTGTGTTCTAAATTTTGCCCTCCCCTAGATGGCAGGTAATCCAATACATATTAAATATGTTAAAATATATTAAATCCAATATATGTATACATATTTATACAATTATCTTGTGGCACAAGAAAAATCAGATCAAGATGGAAAAAAATGAGAAAGAAAACAAAATGCAAGTAAACAAGAAGAGAAAGAGTGAAAATACTATGTTGTGGTCCACACTCAGCTCCCACAGGTCTTTCCCTGGGTGTAGATGGCTTTCTTCATCACGGAACAACTGGAACTGGCCTGAATCACCTCATTGTTGGAGAGAACCACATCCATCAGAATTGATCATCATATAGTATTGTTGCTGCCGTGTATAATGATCTCCTGGTTCAGCTCATGCAAGTCTCTCCAGGCCTCTCTGAAATCATCCTGCTGGTCATTTCTTATAGAACAATAATATTCCATAACATTCATATACCATCATTTATTCAGCCACTCTCCAATTGATGGGCATCCACTCAGTTTCCAGTTTCTAGCCACTACAAAAAAGGCTGCCACAAACATTTTTGCACATGTGGGTCCCTTTCCCTCCTCTAAGATCTCTTTGGGATATAAGCCCAGTAGAGACATTGCTGGATCAAAGGGTATGCACAGTTTGATAACTTTTTGAGCATAGTTCCAAATTGCTCTCCAGAATGGTTGGAGCTGATCACAATTCCACCAACAATGCATTAGTACCCCAGGTTTCTCACATCCCCTCCAAAGGAATATAGATTTCTTAAGCTTGGACAAGTTTTAATGTTTTGGTCTTCAAATCTTTAGGATTTAGAATAGTGCCTATACACAGTAGGCACTTAATAAATGCTTATAGAGTTGATTAATGATATAAGGAGATGATTTCAAATCAATTTAGTGAAGAATCATCTTATAATTTGAACCATCTCAGAGTGGAATGATTTACTTTGTGAGCTCTCCGACAGCTCTAGAACATTTGTCCTAGAAAGTATGGAAAGAATTCTTGCATGAATTGAAAGGACTAATTAGCACCGTGGAGTGCTTGAATTAGGATCAAAAGGTTTTAATATCAGCTCAGACTAATGAGATCTACATCCAGAGGCAAGATACTTTACCTCTGTAGGACTCAGTTTCTTCACCAGGAAGGTGATGGGTTTGAACAGAATACATGTTTAGCTTTCTGTCTAGTTTAAAATCCGTGATATCGTACATGGCAACAACAAGACTATATGATGATCAATTCTGATGGACATGGCTCTCTTCAACAATGAAATGTTTCAAACCACTTCCAATTGTTCAGTGGAGAAAGCCATGTACACCCAGAGAGAGGGATGTGAAATGTGGACCATAACATAACATTCTCATACTCCTTGATTGATGTTTGCTTGCATTATGTTTCCCTTCTCAGATTTTTTTCCTTGTAGATCCAACTTTTCTTGCACAACAAGATAACTGTAAAAATCTGTATACATATATTCGATTTGTCAAGTATTTTAACATAATTAACATGTAGTAGACTTCCTGCCATCTAGGAGAGGGGTGGGAACTAGGGGAGAAAAATTTGCAACGGAAAGCTTTGCAAGGGTCAATGTTGAAAAATTACCCATACATATGTTTTGCAAATAAAAAGCTTTAATAAAAAATAAGTAAAATCTGTGATATCAATAACTGTCAAGGCTTCCAACTTTTAACTTCAACATATTATGAAACAAACATTGGTGTACTATTTGGTGAGCTATGAATTGTTCTAGCCATTCTAAAAAGCAGTTTAGAATGATGCACAAAATATTGATAAAGAGAACATGCCCTTTGACTTGGTAATACTTTTGCTAAGACTACACTGTGCAAAGATCAAAGAAAGAGAAAAGGACTCTATGCATAGAGATATTTATAATTTCATTTTATGAGGTCTAAGACCTGGAAATTAAGGGTGCCCACAAATTATGAAATGACTTAACAAATTATGGTATATCAATATAAGGAAATAGTGTTGTGCCTTAAGCCACAATGAAGGGAATGATTTCAGAGAAATTTGGGAACACTTGGATAAGGAGATATAAAGTGAAGAAGGACAATTATACTAGCAATATTGCAAAAATGAATATTTGTGAAAGACAAGAATTTTGATCAATCTATAAGAAAACAAAATGATAAATGTGGGAGGGGATGTGGGAAAACTGGGACACTAATTGGTGGAGTTGTGAAATGATCCAACCATTCCGGAGAGTGATTTGGAACTATGCCCAAATGGCTTTAAACTGTGCACAAACTTTGATCCAGTAGTATCTTTATTGGGTCTGTATCCCAAAGAGATCATAAAAGAGGAGAAAAGTCCCACATGGGTAAAAATGTTTGTTGCAGCCGGTTTTGTAGTGGCAAGGAATTGTAAATTGAGTGGATGCCCAAAAAAGTTGGAGAATGGCTGGATAAGTCATGATATATAAATGTAATGGAATATTGTATGGAATGGAATATAGAAATAAGAAATAAAGAGCAGGCTGATTTCAGAAAAGTCTGGAAAGATTTACATGAACTGGTGCTAAGTGAAGTGAGCAGAACTGAGAGAACATTACACACAACAACAAGATTATGTAGTGATCAATTGTGATGGACTTGGCTCTTTTCAACAATGAATGATACAAAACAATTCCAATAGAATTGTGATGGAGAGAGCAATCTGCATCCAGAGAGAGAACTATGGATTCTGAATGTGAATCTTGGCATAGTATTTTCACCTTTTTTGTTGTTTGTTTGCTTGTTTTTTTTTCTTTCTTATGTTTTCCCCCCTTTTAATCTTATTTTTCTTGCCCAGCATGACAAATATGGAAATATGCTTAGAAGAGTTGCATATGTCTAACCTATATTGGATTGCTTGCTATCTGGGGAGGGAGGGAGAGGAAAAGAAAGGCAGAAAAATTTGAAATACAAGGTTTTGCAAAGATGAATGTTGAAAACTGTCTTTGCATATATCTGGAAAAAGAAAATGCCATTAAAATAAAAAAAAGTTCAAAAAAAGAAAGAAGGAAAAAAATTCAGATTAATGAAGTAATAGGTTATGATTCTATAAAACAGAAGGAAAGGAACATTGTTTACCTCATAAAAGAGAAATGATGGATTAACAGGCAGGAAAAATACACTTTTTTAATGTGGTCAATGCTGAGTTTTGTTATGCTCTTCTTTGCTTATGTACCTCCTTTCTTCCTTCCCTTCCTTCCTTCCTTCCTTCCTTCCTTCCTTCCTTCCTTCCTTCCTTCCTTCCTTCCTTCCTTCCTTTCCTTCCTTTCCTTCCTTCCTTTCTTTCCTTCCTTCCTTTCCTTCTTTCTTTCTTTCCCTGGCTCACTCTTTTTCTTCCTTCAGTCTTTCCTTCCTGGTGGGAGGATATAGAAAGGATTAAAAAATGCTTGATAATTGAAAAATATTTTTTTAAGAAAGAGCAAGAAAAATCTCACGAGTATTCTGGGCAGCTAATAAGAGCTTGTGTGCATTTCTGCTTTATTCCCTCTATTTTAGCCTTAGAGAGTGACTAGAGAGTTCAGCTTAGAGTTAGGAAGACTGGACTCCAGTACAGTGTCTGGTGAAGACTGTCTGAATCTCTGAGGGTGACCCCTCACCTGCCATGGCTGGGGCTACACTTTCAGATGCTAAATGAAGAGATATTGCTCTGTATTAGTGCAAGGATTTGCACCAGTGAAATTAAGGGTCCAGCCGAAAAATTTAGCCTAAAGTTTGCATAAAGAAAATTTGAAGCGCATGAGGAAGCTGTTAAGTGAAAACTCCAAGAGTTAGGCTGCCCCATGACTGCTGCTCTGTCCATACTATGGACTTTCCATTCCTGGTCGACCATCCAAAAAAAAAAACATTGGTGGGCCATCTGGAAAATTGTTCTGTAAAGCTTCTTTAGGCCCTAATTGAATGGTAGCCAGTGACAAAGCCAGCCAGAATCTAGATCTCTGCCTTTTTGTAGGGTCAGATGCCAAAGATGGCCAGAGGTAATAGGGAGAAACTGAGTCCTGCAGAAAGAATACTGTCTATGGAGCCAGTTATGTGATATTGCCTCTCCCTGGATTTCAGCTTTCTTCATTTATTTATTGATGTATTAAATAAGAGCTTTTTTATTTTCAAAATATATGTAAAGATAGTTTTCAACATTCACCCTTCAAAACCTTGTGCTCCAAAATTTCTCCCTCTTTCCTTCCACTCTCTTCCCTAGACAGCAAGCAATCCAATACATTTTAAAAATGTACAGTTCTTCTAGACACATTGCCATATTTATCATGCTGCACAAAAAAAAATCAGATCAAAAAGTGAAAAAATGAGAAAGGAAGCAAACAACAACAACAAAGGTAAAAATACTATGTTGTGATCCACATTCAGTCCCCACAGTCCTGTGTCTAGATGCAGATGGCTATCTCCACCATAAGCTTATTAGAATTGGACTGAATCACCTCATCGTTGAAAAGAGCCACTTGATTTCAATTTTCCATCAAGTGAGAGGACAAAATGATCTCTTTCTTTCTGTCTCTTCCAGAGTCCTATGATCCTACAACTTGACCCCAAGTTTCTTCTAATTCACTGTTCTTTCCCATGTCCTAAAGGAATAGTCAATAATTTGTCCTGAGGAGAGTTCTTAGGCTCAAATCGAGAAATCCACCCTCCAGGTGCTAGTCCTAAGCTATTTAGATCCCACTTTGGCTTCCAAGGAGCAAAGACCTTAGTCTACCAGGGCCAGAAATTGGTTAAGTATGGTCTTTATCTTTAGCTTATAGAAGAGCATCCAGATCTAGGAAGGACCAAGCCTATCTGCTAGCATCTGATGGGGGTCTACAAGAGACAAGTTCTCTCCCATATCTCCTCCAAAACACTGCTTCCATAGCCCCAAAAGTCACAAGGGTTTTCCAGTGGGGCCAAGATGTTTTCATGAAGAGTTTCAACCTAAAATTAAATAGATGCTGGGATTCTAGGAACCAACTTACTTTAGAGGACCCTCTACAATAATCTCCAGCTTTTGGATGGGAATTAAGATGGAAGAAGACAATCTGAGCCAAGCATAGGCTCAAGCTCTAGGCAGAAAGTAGATGGGAGAAAAGGAAGGAGGTCACTGGCTAACTTTTCCTTACCAGTAAGAGGAAATGTGTAGGTGGGGGGGGAGAATGGGGACAAAAAGACTAGTTTCCCTCTCTTCCTTCATAAAGTTAGCAATAAACATAGGTAGAGTAGGACAATGGTATAATCTGAGGGGCAGTAATTACACTACTCCATAAAAGAGACTCAACTAAGGTTATTTCGGTTCAGAAACAAATAAATGCTCCTGAAGAAGGTTTGAGTGTTTTAGCCTGCCATTTACATCCTGGTGTGAATCAATACTATGTAACCTTTGCTCTTCATACTTAGTTGAGATTGTCCCTGTAGAGGAAAGGAAAGATTTGAGGGAGGAGCTACACAGGGGGAGGCATGAGGGGAACATAAATCCTGCAGAAAAGAAAACCAGCTTCAGGAGATAGAACATAGATGAAGAAATGAATTAAGTACCCATTTCAGTGTTTTATGGAAGAATGACACAAAAAATTCAGTGGTCTTACTTTCCAAATATATGTATAGATACTTTTCAATTCATTTTTGTAAGACTTTTTGTTCCAAATTGTTCTCCCTGGATAGCAAGTAATTCAACATAGGTTAAATATGTGTAATTCTTTTAGAAATATTCTACATTGTCAGGTACTTCAAGAAAATCAGACCAAAAAAAGAAAAAAAAAGACCTTGAAAAAGACAAAGAAAAAGTGAAAACATTGTGATCCATATTCAGTCTCCATAATTCTCTCTCTGGATGGGGATGGCACTTTCCATCCCAAGTCTATTGTAATTGCCTTAATTATCATGTAGTTGAGAAGAGCCAAATCCATCACAGTTGATTGATATATAATCATATTGTTACTGTTTATAATGTCTCTTGCGCACTTTTTCAGCATTAGTTCATGTAAATTTTTTCAAGTTTTTCTGAAATCAGCCTACTCATCATTTCTTATGGAACAATAATATTCCATAATATCCATATACCATAACTTCTTCAGCCATTCTCCCGCTGACGGGCATCCACTCAGTTTCCAGTTCCTTTCCAGTTAAAAAAAGGGCTAGCACAACCATTTTTTGGACCCTTGGGTTCTTAGGAATGGCACTTTTTCCCCTCTGATTCTCTGCTTACATTAGGTCAATTTTATACAAATATGATTTTATACAATGAAGCTGATACAAAGTGTTTCCTTTTATTGAAGTTCAAACCACCCCCTTTAGCATGTATCTATTGCTTCTGGCTCTGCCCTCGGGGTTCAAGTATAGCAAGGTTAGTCTATCTTTCATATAACAGCATTTCAAATATTTTAAGAGACTGTGCTTAAAAGGAAAAACCAGTTTGCTTTGTGGTGAGAGAAGCTGAAATATCCAAATATTTCAAAAGCAGAATGATGTGCAATCCTGGCTATGTCCATTGGACTGCTGGGCTTGGAGTTCAGGAAACATGTGCTAGAACCCCACCTTTGATGTTTAGTAGTTGTGTGATCACAGAAAAGTCATTTATTCTCTGAACCTCAGTTCCTTTATTTCTAAAATGGGATTATATAGCCTATAAATATAATATCTACATCGCAGGGTTGTTGTGAAGATCATAGATGATGTCTATAAAATGCTTCAACTTTAAAACACTGTATAATTGCCAGTTATTTTTATTATTACTAATTTTTCCTTCAGGCTAAATACCCTCAAATCCTTTGACAGATTTTCAAATGGCACACTCTTGAGGCCCTTTACTGTCCTGGCTGCTATTCCCTGAACGTGCCAAAGGGCATTAGTATCGCCAGTCAACCCCCTTTCTACTCGATTGGGCTCTATATTCTTGCTTTTCAGCCTTTTCTACCTCAAGCCACAAAAAGGTTTCAAGCAGTTTCCTGAGAGTTTTCCTCTTCAAAATGTGGTCCAGGTCCTTTCTCCCCTGTGGTACCTAGAATGGAACCTGATTCATAGCCCAGCCATCCCAGCCCAAAGACTCTCTCTGAAGTATTTATTGCCTCCACTCGAACAATAACAAAGCACATCGACTCCTAGCCTGACAACTCCCTGATGCTTCTCAGTTCCAATGCCCTCCCCTTCCCAGGAAATCTGCTTCTCCTTTCTGTGCCTCATCTGGAAATAATGGGAATGATAGTTATCATCTGCCCGACTTTTACAGTTGGGTCAGTCCAGAGGAAATCTTATGGAGAAGACAAAATGCAATATATATATATGAGAAATAAGAATTAATTAACAGAGAGAAGACATTAGAATTATGAGGGTTTGGGAAAGTACTCATGGAAAAGATAGACTTTTGTTATTCTTCTGTTATGTCCAACTCTCTGTGACTCCATTTGAGGTTTTCTTGGCAAAGATACTTGAGTAGTTTGTCATTTCCATTTTCAACTCATTTTACAGAAGAAGAAACTGAGGCAAACAAGATGAAGTGACTTGCCTGGGATCATACAGCTACTAAGTGTCTGAGATTAGATTTGAATTCAGGAAGAGGAGTTTATAGGACTTAAGTCCCGACCTTTATCCACCCCTCTGGGACCTAAAAGAAACTAAAGAAACCCATAGGCAAAGATGAGGAGGAAGAACATTCCCTCCATGGTTTTCTGAAATTTCACTGTCTGACATTCTTAATGTGATTCGAAGCTTTTCTTTTCTTTTCTTTTCTTTTTTTTAAGACATCAAATCCAGGATTGGGGAGAAGATAATCCACTGAACTCAGAATTCATTAGATTTGGTCAGGTGACGGCTGGACAGCTCCTTGCTGGGTTGGCCATAGAAAGATAAGCTTTCTCCTCAGATACAGATTGAATGAGCTGCTCTGAGTGAACCCCATCAGCTCAGAGACTCTGGGATTGCATTTTAATTGTGGCAAGTCTAAACATGAGATCTGTTCTTTGAGGTTTTAACTCATTAGTTCTTTCCTGGGATACAATTCTCATTCTAACGGGAGGAAGGGATGTCCATACCAAGGATGGCTCTCTGTGAGGGAGGTATTTGGGAAAGAGTTTGGCATGGTTGTATGGGTTCCTTCTGGGCAGTGGGGAGCCTGGGTCCTTGGGTCAGCTCTATCAGGTCCTGCGGGGGACTTGAGGACAAGGAAGGTTCCATTTTTACCACTGTTCTCCTATCACTTAGTATAATGCTTGAAATGTGTGTGTAGCATGGTATGTGCATACAGACACATATATACACACATGCGTGTGTATAGGTGTGTTTATACTTATCTATTTATTTGGGGGGGAGCCAGACTTGCTTTGGGAGCTGTCTCCCATGTTAAGACACTTCCTCTATGGAGCCCCGGAGCTGCAATTCTTTTTTTTTCTTTTTTTATTAAAGCTTTTTATTTGTATAACATATGTATGGGTAGTTACCCAGCATTGATCTTTACAAAGATTTCCATTACAACTTTTCCCCCCAGTCCCCTCCCCTCCCCTAGATGGCAGGAAGTCCACTACATGTTAATAATGTAATAATACTTGACAAGTTGTGCAAGAAAAATCCTATCTACAAGAACAAAAAAGAAAATCAGAGAAAGGAAACACAATGCAAGCAAACATCAATCGAGAGCATGAAAATGTTACGCTGTGGTCCATATTTCATATCCCTCTCTCTGGGTGTATGTGGTTTTCTTCAGTGAACAATTGGAACTGGTTTAAGACAATTCTTTGTTGCAGAGAGCCATGTCCATCAGAATTGATCAGCATGTAATACTGTTGTTGCTGTGTATGATGATCTCCTGGTTCTGCTCGTTTCACTCAGCATCAGTTCATGCAAGTCCCTCCAGGCCTCTCTGAAATCGTTCTGCTGGTCGTTTCTTACAGAGCAATAATATTCTATAACATTCATATACCATAATTTATTCAGCCACTCTCCAATTGAAGGGCATCCCTTCAGTTTCCAGTTTCTAGCCACTACAAAAAGGGCTGCCACAAACATTCTTGCACATGTGGGGCCCTTTCCCTCCTCTAATATCTCTTTGGGATATAGGCCCAGTAGGAACACTGCTGGGTCAAAGGGTATGCACAGTTTGATAACTTTTTGAGCATAGCTCCAAATTACTCTCCAGAATGGTTGGATCCGTTCACAGTTCCACCAACAATGTATCAGTGTCCCAGTTTTCCCACATCCCCTCCAACATTCATCATTATCTTTTCCTGTCATTTTAGCCAATCTGACAGGTGTGTAGTGGTACCTCAGAGTTGTCTTAATTTGCATTTCTCTGATCAATAGTGATTTGGAGCAACTTTTCATATGACTAGAAATAGTTTTAATTTCATCATCTGAAAATTGTCTGTTCATATCCCTTGACCACTTATCTATTGAAGAGTGGCTTGAATTCTTATATATGAGACAATTCTCTATATATTTTAGAAATGAAACCTTTATCAGAACCATTAAATGTAAAAATGATTTCCCAATTTGTTGCTTCCCTCCTAATCTTGTCTGCATTAGTTTTATTTGTACAGAAACTTTTTAACTTAATATAATCAAAATTATCCATCTGGTGTTCAATTAGGAGTTCCAGATCTTCTTTGGATATAAATTTATTCCATCTCCACAGGTCTGAGAGGCAAACTATATCACGTTCCTCTAATTTGCTTACAATATCACTCTTTATATCTAGATCTTGAACCCATTTAGATCTTATCTTGGTTTGTGATGTTAGGTATGGGTCAAGCCCTAATTTCTTCCACACTAGTTTCCAATTTTCCCAGCAGTTTTTGCCAAATAGAGAGTATTTATCCCAAAAGCTGGGGTCTTTGGATTTATCAAACACTAAATTGTTAAAGTTATTGCCTAGATTGTCCTGATAACCTATCCTGTGCCACTGATCGACTGCTCTATTTCTCAGCCAGTACCAAATGGTTTTGATGACCACTGCTTTATAATATAGTTTTAGATCTGGTACAGCAAAGCCACCTTCACCTGCCTTTTTTTATTAATCCCCTTGAAATCCTTGACCTTTTGTTCTTCCAAATGAATTTTGCTACTATTTTTTCTAGATCTGTAAAATAATTTCTTGGGAGTTTGATTGGTATGGCACTAAATAAGTAAATTAGTTTGGGTAGTATTGTCATTTTTATTATATTCGCTCTGCCTACCCATGAGCACTTAATATTTTTCCAATTGATTAGGTCTGATTTTATTTGTGTGTCAAGTGTTTTATAGTTTAGTTTGTATAGTTTCTGACTTTTCCTTGGCATGGAGCTGCAATTCTTAAACCTTTTTTGTGGGCTCTGGCCCTTTAGCAGTCAGGAGGATGAAGCCAAGGGAGACCTCAGAATAACATGTTTCATGCATCAAGCAAAATACATCAGGTTGCAAAGAAAACCAATTATATTGCAATCATTATCAAACCTCCCAGATCCCATGTCCAGAATACCTGTGAGAACTGCAGGTAGCACAGAGATTCAGGCTCAGCAGGTGATCTCTGGGGGATGGGGCCCACTCTCTGTCCACGAGGCCATGCTGCTTCCTCTCATTTCTCATCATTGGCGCTGAATCCATTTTTGCTGACTTGTTTAGAATGAAAGGCTCTTTCCTTGGGCTGGGCCTTTGGTCCTTTTCTTTCCAATGCTGCAGTGGCTAAAACTTCCATGATGAGCCTGTCTGAGGCTCTCATTGTCCTTCTAGTCTTTGGATTTGGCTGACCTCCTTCCACTCTCAATGATGCAAATCTCCCTGAAATCAGGCTTCACATGGGCTCCTTCTGAAGAGTTTGGCTTTTTTCTGCAGGGAGTGGAAACATAATATTTCCCCTTCCCTCTTCTATGGGGTCAGGGAAGAGATACTGTCACCACTTTGGGCCTTGCTGAGAGGCCCTGCATTTCTTTAAGAGCAGACAGTGATTTTCCCGGGACAGATAATAACCTCAGGGATGACAGCTGGTAAGTTGAGTTTTCTACAATGAAAAAACAGTATGGTCTCATGAGGCAGGGGAGAAGACCAATATCTGGGGAGACAAGATGATCTGGGCATCCATCCCAACTCTGCCACTTGTTCCATGTGGTCCCAGTCACATCTCTTCCTTCTCTGCACTTTAGATTCCTCCCCATCTGTAAAAGATGGCTGGACTAGATGGTATCAAAGGCCCCTTCAAACTCGGACATGTTAAATCTTTCAGACTTGGGCCTAAACCTAACAATGAGCCCTCACTGGCTTCCTGGACTTGGCCGATGCTCCTCCCCTTCTTTCTTGTCCAACCCTGCCAGTCTTTCAGTAATATCGAAAGACCAGTGTCCAAATGCAGTTCAGAGGCCCTGCAAAGATGCAGATTAGTGGGAAGGTCTTTGGGAAAAGTTGTGGGGCAAAGCACCAAAAAACAGATGGTAGTCGGTTGCTTCTAGGCATATTGCCTTATTCTCATGTGATGAAAATGCAGTTTGAAAGGGCCTTCTTTTCATTAGAACCACTGGCTAATTTCCATTTGGATCACCCTGATTACTCTCAGTCTTTGTTCCTGGAGGCCAGTGCCTCCACTTCTGACTTCGATATTAAAGAGAAAATTAGAATGGTGGAGTAAAGTCTATGGTCCCCAGGGGACCTCAGAATCATATAATACCCCATAGAGTAGGGGCTTCTGATCCAACCTGTGCTTGATTCTACAATACATTCCCAACCAGTGGACATCAAGCTTGGCCTTTGAGGTGAGGGAAGGAGCTGCTTCCTGAGGAAACTCATTGTACTTGGCCATAACTTTAATTGCTAGGAAGCTGTTTCCTCCATTTCCTTCTTTGCAACCTTTTTCCATGGCTCCTGGTTCTGATCTTTGGGACCAAACAGAGCAAGTTGAAGCCTCTTCTATAGGGCAGCTGTTCAGACACATGGAGCCAGGGGCATACAGTGCCAAGTTTCCTCTTCTCTTGCATGAACATCCTCAGTTCCTTTAGCTAATGCTCACATTTTCGAGTTTTTCACTAATTGAATTATCCTGGACATGCCCCACATTATTAATGTCCTTCTTTAACACAAAACTTTTTTTAAAAAATGGCCTGGCCCATTCTGAATTCTATCCCATCCTATCTTATTCAACAGACATGTAGTAAGCACCTATTATTTTCCAGGCACAGCATTAAGTATTGATAATCAAAGACACAAAGGAGATATATCATACCGGGGTATGGCAAGGGGCCAGTGTTCTATACTCTGATACATAAATAGACAAAATTAATTCAAAATAATTGATAGGGGCATTGACAATGAGGAGTATGTGAGGTCAGAAGATCACCTCCTACTGGAAGAGGTGATCTTCAAGCTGAGCTTTGAATAGAACTTGGGGTTGCAAGAGACAGAGGAGACGAGAAAGAGTATTTCAAGTTCAGGGGACAAGAAAGAAAAATAAATGGGAATGCTGTAAAGGAAAAACAACATGTCAGCTGCTTTGGCCCCAATTTAGAATTTGAGAGGAAAAGTACTCAACCTGAAAAGAAACCAGATAGAAGGGTTTGAATTTAATCCTAGCAGAAAGGGGGAGACATGAGTGTGGAGAGTGGATTGGAAAAGAGAGAGATTAGATGAAAGGAGAACACTTTGCAAGCTGTAGCTATAGTGAAGAGAATGATGTAGTGATGGTGATAACATGATTGGGGAGAAGGGGACGGAAGTAAAAGGTGGTTATGGTGTAGAATCAACCAAATTTAGTAAAGCTTTGAATTAGGTTTCATAGCTATAAACTTCAAACCATTAATAAATTCATGAATGTGGGTACCGTTGCTGCTGATGCAATTTCTGTGTCTTCCTTGAAGTCCTCCCCAGAGATTCTAATGAATGGAGTGGATCTGTTGGTTGATCCCAACTTGTGGACTTTGGACCTTTGGGGAGCCAGTATTGTAAGGTATTTGGGCCGATTTGCCAGTCCACATACACCTTGTTCAACTGAAATTATCCTTTCCAAAATCACCAACAATTGTTTAATTGATAAATTTAATGACCCCTTCTCAGACTCAATCTTACACTGTCAATCACTCTCTCTTTTTGGATAATTTCTCCTCTCTGAGTATTTGTAACTTTAATCTCTATTGGTTTAGAATTGGAGCTCCTTGGGAGTAGAGATTGTTTCATTCTTGGTATTTGAATCCCAGTGCCAGGTACAAAGTGGATGCTTAGTGATACTTGTTGATTGATTAACTGGTTCTGAAACCTGTCCATAGATTTTCAATCTCCTTTGCTGTTTCCTCATCTGTGTCACACCCACCAACTGTAAGTATCCACCAAGGTTCTAATCTGGGAACTCATTTCTTTTCTCTACTCTTTGCAATGATCTCATCATTGAACTCCTAAGGATTCAAAGACCATTTCTATGGAAATGTTCCAAGGTCTATCCATCCAAGTCGAGGCTCTTTCCTGGCCTCCGATGTCACATCACCAACCATCTAATGGACATCTTGAAATTGAAATCTTATAAGCATCACACCCTGTACACATTTAAACTGAACTCATTATCTTTTCCCCTAAATGATTACCCTTCTCTGAACTCCCCTATTAAGGTCAAGCATTTCTCTACTCAGTAAGATTAGTATCTTTGACATCACCCTTGACTTCTAATTCTCATTCACTGTGGCCAGAAATGACTCTTTCTACTTCCCCAACCTCTCTCCCACCAGACTCCTCCTTTCAGGCAATCACCATTTTAATTCAGGGTTCATAGCCTCTCACCTGGAGTATCTCAACAACTTGTAATTGATCTCTCTGATTCAAATCTTTTCCTGCTCTCTACAGAAAAGCAAAATGATTTCCTGACATGTCTGATCTTGTCACCTTCTCACACAGTGATCTCCAGTGGCTCCTATTTACCCAAAATAAAATGGAAATGACTCTTTCACTTTAAAACCCTTTTGTGAACTCTATGATCCAACTGAATTAGACTTATTGTTCCTCTTGCATGGCACAGATCTCTCAAATCCATGCCTTTTCCTTAACTTTCCCTCATACCCAGAATGCTCTGCCCCCTCCTCTCTGTCTTTTAGAATCTCTGACTTCCTTTAAAATTCAGCTCCCATTTTAATAATTGTGAATTTTTTTCCTACTTAAAGTCTTTCTCTCTGCATTTAAGGGAACATTAATTTGTGGAGTTTGAGGGTATTTATTTATTTTTTTAATGTTGTAGCTGTAATGGTGCCAATCCAGATTGTGCACTAGAAGCTTATTGATTATTTTTTATCTATTTTTGGTTAAAACTTGTTAACGTGTCAAGGCTACCATCTGCCTCTTTGGTTTATTTCTAATAAAAAATTGTTTGTTCTTTTCAAGCTGTCATCTTGCCAGCTACCGAATAAAACATCAGTTTCAAGAAACAATAATTTAAGTCATAAGCCAGATTCTACAAAAAGCCTTTTCTTACGGCTACATCTAATAGTAACCTACAGTCAATGATAACCTCATACCTATTTTGTATGTGCATTATTTTGTCTCTCCCAGTTAGACGACAGATTTCTTGAAGGTAAGGAAGGTTATCACTTTAAAAATTGTATTTTATGCTGACCTTAATAAATAAATAAGCATTTCTATAACAGTAGAATTTCTATAACACTAGAACAGAAAAAAGATGGTTGTACATGAAATTACAAATTTATTATGCACAACTTGCTATTCCTTTTAAATATATAATAAAGTTATCATGTAACTTTGTTCCCCTCCTATTTTTTCTTTTCCTCTCTTCCTGGGTCCCCAGAGATGGCAATCATTATTTAGTAAAAAAAACAAAAACAAAAACAAAGAAACATGTTTGGGAAAGTGGAAAGCAGTCTGACATGAATTGGGTATAGACTAATTTCTTATCTCATTTGCCAAGATAAGGTCAAAATGGATTCATGATTAATAGATATATGTATATAATATGTTTTAATATATTATATATTAATTTATAGAAATAATCAGCATTCATGCATATTATAAACAAAACACCATTAAAATAGCTCTAGGTAGTATAAAATACCTGGGAAAACTCCTGTCAAAATAAATCCAGAAAATATATGAACAAAATTATTAAAAAATAATTTTATATAAATAAAATCAGATTTAAATAATTGGAGAAATATTAAATGTTCATGTATAGACTGTTTTCATTTTTGTATCTCCCTCTTCAGTGCCTACTGCACATGGGAATTACTTCTAACACATGGAAACCGCTTATTCAATATATGATTGATCAATTGAATTGAATGTAAAAAAGTAGATTGGTGGTAAAGTGTATAGAATTCTAAGACCTAGTCAGGAATACCTAGATCAAATCTCATCTCAGATACTTACCAGCTTTGTTGCTTGGGTAAGTCACTTGACCTCTACCAGTCTCAGTTTCCTCATCTGAAAAATGGAGATAATAACAGCATCTACCTCAAAAAGTTGTTTTGAGGATCAAATGAAATATTATCGAAAGGCAATGCCTAGTATAGCAAGCACTTCATATGTTCTTCCTTCTCTCCCTCTTTTCCTTCCCTCCTTTCCTTCCTTCCTTCCTTTCTTCCTTCCTTCCTTCCTTCCCTCCTTCCTTCCTTCCTTCCTTCATTCCTTTCTTTCTGCCTTCCTTCCTGCCTCCCTTCCTTCCTTCCTTTTCTCCTTCCTTCCCTTCTTCCATCCTTACTTTTCCTTCTCTTTCTCTCCTTCCTTCTTTCCTCTTTTACTTCCTCCCTTCCCTTCCTTTTCCTTCCCTCCCCCTCCCTCCCTTCTTTTCCTCCTCCCTTCTTTCACTTCTCTTCTTTTCCCTTTCCTTCCCTCTCCTTTTTTTAGTTTATATTTTCTCACAATGGAATGAATATACATTCCTTGAAGCTAATGACTATTTCTTTTTCTTTTTTTTTTTTTTTTTGACTTTGTTTTCCCAGGAGTAGCAGGATGTCTTGCACACAGTGGATGCTGAATAATTGCTTATGAGTGAATGCATCAAAATAACTCCTAGTAACTGAGCCGGTTTGGATTCCATAAAGGAACTACCAGGGATATTCTCTTGTGTTTTTCTGCGACTGGAAAACTTCTTTTCCAGGAAACTTTATCATCTTTCCAACTGTCCTAAACTGGCTCCTGAGAAGGTGTCAGGCTTGCTGACGGGAGGGAGTCCCTGAACTTAATTTTCTCCCTCTTGGTCCTGATTGCCTTTAAAGCAGGACCATCTTTTCTGGGAGCGCAGGCCTCTTTGGGGACTTGGAGGGCCTTGCCTGCATGCGCATTCCCCCCTTGCCGTGCCAGACATGATGCCTGCTGTGATTGTTCGCTTAGCAGTGCCTGAGTGCGGTTTTGCTCCTTCTCCCCCGGGGATTTGTTTCATGATTTGCAGCCTTTGTAGTGACATGCCATCCGGCTGAGCTGGCTCACCCAGGCCAGGCACAAACTCCCTGGGGCTTGGGAGGGCATTGGGCTCTGCTGATAAATCCCCACACAAGAAAGACTTCCACTCTTCTTCTTTCTACATCTGTAGGGACCCTCCTCAAACCACAAAGAATCCCAGTGTTTGCATAGACAAATTGGGTTTTCCATCTTAGAAAATCTGCTGGAAGCTTTTTGACCACTCCATCTTCCATCCTGTAGAGGGACTGTGGGCTGGGCATTTGACACAAGAAGGATTTCTTCCTGTAAGTTTAAAATGAACAAAAATACTGTGACTGCCAGTAATGATGATGATGATAGTGTCCACTGACAGTGCTGTAAGGCTTGCAAAGCACTTTATGTAGCTATCTGATTTCATTTCAACATTATGAGATAGATGTCATTATTATTTCCATTTTACAGATGAGGAAACCAAGGCAAGCAGTTAAATGACTTGCTCAGAGTCCTACAGACAGTAAGAGACTGAGGCAGGATTCCTATATCTGCTCCCCCATCCTCATGCACAGGGCATGCTCCATAATTGTTAAGAGAACTAGATGGAGAAAGACCCAGTGAGAAGTAATGTCAATTGATTCCCTAGCTCATTACAGGACTGAATCTGTCTCAGTTTTGCAGTCTGCTGAGTTTTCAATGGAGAAAACTTGGTGGGTTACAGATCCTTTCAAGTTCTAGGGGAGTACCTTGAATAGAATACTTGTCCTCCTGTATTTTCCTCCTTAACTAGCAATTTGAAAAGAAAGGAAGTTGACTTTGAAGTACAGAGGCTGTTAGAAGCTTCCAAAGGTTAATGTAAGAATTTGAAAGTAAAAGTCTCTTG
The DNA here is from genome assembly GCA_023553655.1 of Myrmecobius fasciatus. Lineage (NCBI taxonomy): Eukaryota > Metazoa > Chordata > Mammalia > Dasyuromorphia > Myrmecobiidae > Myrmecobius > Myrmecobius fasciatus. Next base: position 268,909 of record JAJPUD010001788.1, on the reverse strand, counting down.
GAACACAGAAGAAAAAGATTGTAAAGACTCTAAAAGAGAAAGATCCTCCCCTTGCCCTTCCCCTAATGCTGTCTAACTCTACAGTGTAGAGTGCTATGGAAGTGACTGGGAAAGTGGCCAGCGGCCTTCAGCTGGGGAAGTGTGTACAGTCATATTCTCTAATGGAGAATAAGCATCATGAGGGCAGGAACTGAGCCTTTCTCACTCTGCAATTTCCTATTGGCTCTTAAACAGCTTCCTGTGATGTCTGGGGTTAGATGAGGATGTGATGAGTTAGTCTATCAGGGTAAGTATCTGGGCTAGATGCTGGACACAGCCCACTAGAGGGAAACTGCCTCGGGACTCTTGGTGGCCCTCAGTGGTTTCTTGCTTCCAATGTCTATCTGTTTGATATCGGAGTTCTCCTAATGATGGTCTTTTGCTATTGGCCATGGGACACAATGCCCTTCAAAATATCAAAATTATAAGTGCCTCTGATTCAAATCCTAAATTTGCTGGGCAACTAAAGAGCCCACTGGATAGAACTTTGGGCCTGGAGTCAGGAAGACTCCTCTTTATGAATTCAAATTTAGTTTAAGAAACTTACTAGTCCTGTGACCCTGGGCAAACCACTTTACTCTATTTGCCTCAGTTTCCTCATCTCTAAATTAGCTGGAGAAAGAAATGGAAAACTTATTCAGTATCTTTGACAAGAAAATCCCCAAATGAGTTCCCAAAGAGTCTGATTCTATTGAATAACAACAAGAAGAAGAAGTTTCTTTGGGAGCACATCCTCATGTTACAGAGTGATCTCAAGAAGTCAGACATATCTCCCTCAACACATTCTTTGGCACCTTAGGGATGAAGGACTCGATTAGACTGGCAATAGCTATGGGCCAGCGCAAGGGGATTTTCATTCTTAGGCTCCTAAGAGAAGGCTCTGGTTTTCCTTTTCTGCTTTATAAACCTTGAAGTAACTGAGCCTTATTCTCTGCAAAGACAGGGTGTGTCCCACTGACTTTATTAAGTGCTGGTTACTGAACCAGTCTGGGATGGGTGGATACAAGAAACACAACCCCAGTGATCTGGTCTTCTTGCAGTTGGGAGGAGAATGGGTTTTCTCATGAATGTTTTCAGCTGATGCATTTCCCTGGACACTTCCAGGTGTCAGAATAAAACAGAATTCACCTCTCTCTCTTACTCCTACATTATAATTGCTACCATATTTCAGTACTTGTAAGCTGAGCCATGGAGCTATCACAGGGGAATCTTAATGAAATGCAAATTAAGGGGGAGGGATTGAAGACCGTCTTTGAGGGATGTAGACTGGCAAGAAATATTGTTTTTCAATACACAAAGACTCCAGTGAGGGTATACTCCCACCCATCTTGCAGATCACAACTCTTGCCCTTTCTGAGCAACTATCTCATCAATATCCTCCTATCATAAGTTGGCCACAAGGAGTCCATCTTTTTGAATCCACCCGAAACCAGACCTTGAAAGGGTTAACCCTCACACTCTGGAAACTCTTTCCCTTGGGCCATGATGTCCTGATTGATAAGAGCACTGATGGCTTCTGGTTGGACCCAGACCCAATCACTTTTCTGTCTTCCTAACACTTTCTCTCCCTCTCTACCCCAGTCCCTCACCACTTTCTTTCTTTTTTGTTTATTAAAACTTTTTATTTACAGAACATATTAGTCATTTTTCTACATTGACCTTTGCAAAATTTTCTGTTCCAGATTTTCCCCTCCTTCTCTCCACCCCCTCCTCTAGATGGCAAGTAGTCTAATACATGTTAAATATGTTAAAATATATGATAAATCCAATATGTGTATACATATCTATAGTTATCTTGCTGCACAAGAAAAATCAGATCTAAAAAGAGAAAAAAAACAACCTAAGAAGGAAAACAAAATGCAAAAATTCACAGAAAGCATTAAAATGCAGTGTTGTGGTCCACACTCAGTTCCCGCAGGCCTCTCTCTGGTGTATATGTCTATCTTCAACACTGAACTATGGGAACTGGTTTGAATCACCTCATTGTTGAAAAGAGCCATGTCCATCAGAATTGATCATCATATAGTCTTGTTGCCGTGTATAATGATCTCCTGGTTCTGCTCATTTCACTCAGCATCAGTTCATGAAGGTCTCTCTCCAGGTCTTTCTGAAATCATCTTCCATTAGCTTCAAGCTACATTCATTACTTCATTTTAAAATGGGGCTAAAAGCTTAATCACAAGAGATTTTTTGGAAATTTTATCCATCTTCAAATTGTTCTTAGGGCAAAAATTTTGCCTAATTAGAATTTTCCTCTAAATCCTTAAATGTTTTCAAGAGTTTAAAAATTAATATTAAATATATCTTTGAAGACTTTGAGTATAAGTACAGAATGCAGGTCACACACACAAATCATTATCTGATGCCTCAGGGCCTTCTTGAATGGAGAGAGAATTTTACTAGAGTGTCCAATGGAGACTCCAAGATGCCAAACTTGGGCACTTAATCTCATTATATTTAATATTTTGGTCAATGGCCTGGATGAGGTCACAGATAATGTGGATTAAATCCTCAGATAACACAAGCTGAGAGTGTATGTAGGGAACACATTGGATGAGGGACCCTAAGGAAATCTTGAATTAAAATCCTGCCTCTGGGTGACCTTCAGAAAGTCACAAGTTCAATGAATTCAGAGAGGGTTGTAATAATCATAGGAGCATAGAGTTGGAAAAGATCTTTAAGGGCATTGAGTCCACCCCTTCCTCTCTTCTCTTCTTTCTCTTTCCTTTCCTCTCATCTTCTTTTCTTCTTTTCCTCTCATAGCAGTTTGTGTTTGATTCACAGTTCAAAGTAAGAATAGAAATATTGTCTCCAGTGAGGAAGACAGCATTGGTAGTAGGGTCAGAAAGCTTGCTAAGGCCAGTCTCTTACATTTACTGGATCTTTAACTAACAGTCAAATCATTTCACTTCTTAATTGCAGAGCATTGTGTGATTTGCATTAGCAAAGGGAGCTGCCTCCTTGGAAATTCCCTGAACCAGTGAAATTAAAGATCTGATCTGAGATAATAAAATTGGGGAGCCAAAGTTTAAAAAGCAAGCCTTTTCTAAGAAGATATTTACATTTTAACTATAAGCATTGGGTTCCAAAGGACATTAAAGTTTACATTCTGAAGCCAATAGAATGAATGTTGTTACCTTTTCCCCTATTGAAGACACTGAGACTCATAGTAGTAAAATGCTTTTTCAGTGGTCACGTTTGCTTTCCCTTCCATTGAAATAAATAAGATAATAGATTTTCAACCCTCCAGCATCCTGAAAAGCACCTTGTTAATTCTTTAATTTGGCTAGAGAAAGAAAGGAGAGCAGAAGTTGCTGATCTTTAGGAAAAAGAAGATACTGGAAGAAGTGACAAATCAGTGTGTTTCTCCAAGCTGAGGTTTAAGGTCCAGTATTCAGCCCTCTTTCCAAAAGATTAAACTGCTTCTTAAGAAAGATGGTGGTCAGAAACAAAAGTATTCTGAATTTAAGGGTTTTGTCTTAAAGGTACATCATTTATGTCACAGAGATTTGTGTGTTTTGTATAGAAAAATCAGTCTGAAGAGCAAAGTACAAAGCAAGGAAGCAGAAGAAGTGAGGTCTACTTAATGTGGTTTGAAGAGGTAAAGGTGCTGGTTCCTAGGGCCTCCCAATGGTGGAGGAGTGTGAATACCTGGAAGTAAATCTGGAGCAGTTTGTGGATAATGCCCATTACTTCAGTTGTTGACAGCAGCTTTCAGCCCAGGGTCAGATGAAGCGCAGTCAGGAGTGACCAGCTTACAGAATATCCATGAGTGTTAATAGTGGCTTTATGATACTAATTAGCCACTAGAGGAGTTTTTGGAATACATAGATCAAGGCTGTACTCCTCAATTGTAATCCAAAGAGGGCTTGGAAAGGGCTCTAGATAAAAATGACAACTTAAATAAAAAATGACACTGAAGAAATTTGCAACAAAAATGTTGATTCAAGATTTTTCTGAAGTTTTCCCAGGGCTAAGTATTAAGGAATCAAAAATGAAAATCACCTTTCCTGTCTTAAATAGCTTGTTTCATTGTGTCTAAAGATGTCCACTTAGGATACTCTTTGAATTGTTATACCTATTTGAAGTGATTGTCTGAGGGAGATAGTGCTAAGATGAAAGTGTTCTTACAATATGAAAGTGGAACAATTATTTAAAGAACATTATATTTTCCCTCAAGGTGTCTATGTTTCAAAAAACTGTTAGTGGACAGTGACATTTTCTTTTCATTTTATTGAACATATATCCAGCTATCATTTGTGTTTTGAAGAATGTTATTTCCTGGGACAAAAAAAGATGTCTTTATTTTATTGTCAAGCATCAGAGTATTGATGGTTGTGAATCTCTTTTATATGAATTGATAACATTAGGTGGTAAAGTTGTACATGAAAATTGTGATTATAGGAAATAACTGTCACTATCAATCTGCTTTTTTAATAGCTAAACATGATTAGAAACATGGAAGACTTAAAAAATTTACCTGATAAATATTTTGTCCTTTGGATACTTTCTATCCCACATTTTCCTCATTAAAAAACTGCATCTTTGTGACCTTGGGCAAGTCACAACCCCAATTACCTCTGCAAAAGACAAAAATAAAAAACTGTTTTCAACTGCTTAGAGATGGCTGGTATCATTAACAGTAGTTGTATTTTGTTTACTTTAGCTAGGATGACTAATTTATGTCTTTTTAAATATAATTATATTTAATTTAGCACATGTAAAATTTTTGTGAATAGAAATACTTAGATGCTGTGTCATTTAAGTACATAGATATAATAATTGCTAATTAATTATTGATATTATTTCTTTAATATTTATACCTTTAAGCATAATCTAGTTTCCCTGCTCTTTGGTTTTCTTTCTTTCTTTCTTTTTCTTCCTTCCTTCCTTCCTTCCTTCCTTCCTTCCTTCCTTCCTTCCTTCCTTCCTTCCTTCCTTCCTTCCTTCCTTCCTTCCTTCCTT
>JAJPUD010001788.1:219221-263805 GCA_023553655.1 Myrmecobius fasciatus | reverse complement strand
TTTCTTTTTTCCTTCCTTCCTTCCTTTCTTCTTTTCTTTCTTTTCTTCTTTCATCTTTTTGTTAATGAGATCATGATTGCTATCCCAGCTTTTTTTTTAGTTCACATGAAACATAATATAGTCTGTTTTATTCATCATCTTAACCCTGTATGACTATTTACATATTAAATTTGTTTCTTGTAAACAATCTATTTCTGGGTTCTGCTTTATGATCAATTTTGCTCCTTTCATTCATTATATTGGTGAGTTTTTCCTGTTCACATTCATGGCTATGATCGCTATTTGTATATTTACCTCCATAATATAATTTATACAATTTCCTCTCTTTAACTTACCCTTTTCAACTTCATGAAGAAAGTAGAGAATGAAAAGGAATGTTATCAACAATAATTATCTTTAATCAAAGACATCTGTTCTCATTCTCCTGCCCTTCTCTTCAACTACCCACAGAGTACCACACTGTGTTATTACAATTTATTTCTTTTCTTTTAATTCCTATTTTACTATTTGATCTCAGAAGTTGAAATTTGTTTTCTTGGATCTATCCCCTCCCTAACTCTACCTTTGAAACATACCATTTCCCTCTCCCTGTCTTTATTTTTCTGTTGATTTTTTAATGTATTTCTAATATTAAACTCTGTGTGTGACCTCTTTTGTCTAATTCAGAGGAATCTGTGAGTTTCATGAAAAAAACTCCCTTCAACTTCTTCCTCCATTTTTGTATAATCATCTTCTTATCACAGTACTAATTGTGGGAAAAAAATTTCCTACCTCTTCCTCATTTTCTTTTCTTGTGTTATTTCCTTTCCCCTTTCCTTTCTCACTTCATAACCGTAAAAACAGAATAAAAATTTCTGCAGGTTCTGTATTTATCCCTGTATTCTATCATCCTTGAAAAGAATGAATTTCTAAAGGAATACTTTTCTCCCCTTGTAAGAATTCAAAAAAATCACTACCATTTAGTCTCTTCTAATTTCTCACACATTTTCTTCTCAGAAAAAATTCTGTCTTTTCCTTGTTAATGCTATTCTTTTACAAGCATAATTTTCACTGGTAAGATTACATTTAATCTTGTAGGATAAGTTGTTTTTCTTTATAAGTCTTTGTCTTTTGCTTTGGGATCATCACATTCTACCATTTCCTCTCCTCTATACTAGCAGCAACAGAATCAGATCCTGAGTGGTTCTTTGCTTGGTGCCTGAACTTTTTTTTCTGATTGTTTGCTGTCAGTATTTTTGTCCTGGAAGTTCTGTATTTTGGCAATGAGATTCCTAGGGGTTTTCAATTTGGTGTTACCAGTGGATTTTTTCTCTGTTTCTAATAGATCCAGGTAGTTTTGTTTAACAATTTCTTGAAATATTGTACCCAGGTAATTAGTACTGTACACATGAATAAACCTTTCTTATGAAGCTTATAAATGACTAGTGGCTTTTGAATAGAATCTTTGACCCTTCCATATTTTTACATAAACTATCAAGTCAACATGGAAACAGAATGTTGCACATCAGTCTTCCATCTGTGTTAACTAAAGTAAGCATGCTGTGGAATATTCAACCTCTCTTAAATCTCATGTCAAGGTGTATTTACCTTTTTAGCTCCACTGGAGCTTACTTGCATTTTAAATTAGTACTTTCTCTGGCTATGTGGTATCCTTTGGAATTGTTCAATTTATTTTTCAGTTGAAGAAATTGAAGGTTAAAGAGCTTGATTTATTTACCCATGTTCATGAAGCTTGTCAGAGTTGGATTCAAACTCAAAGATTCAGCCTTTTTTCCCACCAGGTCTCACCATATTTTAGGAAAGATGATTGTCAGAAAGTTGCTAATACTCCATTCTTATATTTTTCTACATTTTCTATGATGATGCTATTCTTTATTTCATTTACATAGATAGATTAGGTTGAATTAAAAGAGCAAAGCAATGAAATAAAATCTATCCTTCATTTGCATCTTTGAAAACAGCAGTTCAGCCTCTTAGTCAGGAGCACACATAGATAATTACTACCCTGAAATGCTGAAATTACCCACTCAACATCTGAACTAACAATCACCTTAACTCTTAGCAAAGAACAGTGATGTTTTCTGTGAATATGACTATACCTTTATCCCATAGCAGGCTAGAGTGTTTTCTAACCACAGAGAGAGACCACAAGAAAGGGAGAGAAGAAAACCACAGTTATTTTAAGAGACAGAAATATATTTCTGCTCCCCTTGCCTGGAAATCCATTCAGTAGAAACAATATTAAATGTATCAGGGAATTTCTTTGCACAAACGTGCCAAACATACTGGAGAGCATCTGTGAGACTGTGGCATCTGGAGAGTGCCTGCTGGGAGTTTTGGCTAACGGCTTCATTGGATTGGCAAGTTGTATTGACTTCATAAAGACAAGAAGAGTGACCTTGGTTGATTTTATCCTTATTGGCTTAGCCATCTCCAGGATTGTTACATTATGGGTACTAATAATAATGAATTTTTTTCATTTTAAAAGAAATGCATTGATAATTGGACTTATTCAGAATTTATCTGGAATTTAAGCAACCATTCAAGTGCTTGGTTTGGAAGTTGCCTCAGTATGTCCTATTTTCTGAAAATTGCCAACTTCTCCCATCCTGTGTTCCTCTGGCTGAAGTGGAGAATTAACAAGGTGGTATTCAGGGTTCTGATGGGATGCTTATTCATATCCTTGCTCATTATCCTTCCAATGACAAAGAGAATTACTAAGATTCACATCGATAAAACAGATATGAATAATAATAACCAAATATTTAAAACCCTAAAGGTTTCCACCCTGATTCTCTTCAATACAGGGGGTTTGGTCCCCTTTGCTTTATCCCTCATCTCCTCTTTTCGGTTAGTACTATCCCTATGGAGGCACACTTGACAGACGCATCTCAAAGTCACAGACTCCAGGGATCCCAGCACAGAAGCCCATGTAAGGGCTATGAAATCCATGACCTCTTTTCTCTTTCTCTTTGTACTATACCATTTGGGCATCACTATGGCAGTCTTAAACATGTCTATATTTTGCAGTAAACTTGTGGCAATGCTTTCATTGATAGTCATGAGTGTCTATCCCATGACCCACTCCATCATCCTAATCCTGGATCACAGCAAGTTGAAGTAGGCCTCTCAGAGTACTGGGGAAGCTCAAAGACTTTCTCAAAGTCTCTGGGAAAGTTTAAAGGTGCAGAGATTGAACTTCTGGAAACCTTGTATTTTTCAGTGAGGGGAACGGTAGTAAAGGAGACACATTGGGTACCTGGAGAACTTTTTTGAACTTATTCTATTAATTGTAATTAGAAATCATTAGAAATATTGAGATACAGTTTGGTTTAATCATCCACCTAGGAAACAAAGAAGTGAATGAAAACTACTTATTGTTTAGATAATAGCATGAAATTAGATGGTTGATCTATAGAGCTAGACCACTGGAATACATGGATTTTGAATAGACATTCATGTAGAAAATAGTTCAGCCTTGCTTTAAATAAAATGAAGAGATTAGACTGGATTATCTTGGAGAAATTGCAAAATGCCCTTAGTGATCCCAAACATTTCCTTGAAACAAAGAACCATTTTTAATAATAACAATATACTCTTGTTTTTGTAAATCTGTGCACTATAGAGTACCACGGTCTCTAAAGAATTAAAAAGAATGTATCATTCAGACAGTAATGGAGAGATACAGTTTGAATGAAAACAGACTATCAAAATCACAAATAAAGCAGTATGAAGAATTAAAATAAAGGATATCACCTAATAAATGTTGTTTAGAAAAATAAAATGGACTGGTCATGTGAGCAAAACAAGAAATGGACAACCTGTGCATTCTACTGTGGTCCTAGTGATGTCAGGAAGATTTAGGATACAATGTAAGGGTCACATGGGCTAGACATGCATGGATGGGCTATAACCCACATCAACAGAAGGAAAACTCACTTTAGTGAGATCACAGGAGATTTGAGTTTGGTTCTCAAATGATATGTTTACTATTTCTATCTTTTTGTATTAATTTATCTGTTCTTCATATCCTAGCTTGTGGTCAGTCTTTGCATAAATGTATGTTGCAGACAAATAAACATTAAATCATATCTAGTATTAAAAACATTGAATTCAGATTGTGATAAAAAGGAAGCAACATGCATATTTGGAAAGCTGTAAAAAGATTTCTAAATTCAGATAGAAACAAATGGGCAAGGGGAAATGGTGGGGAGATGATAAGAGAGGGATCCTTTGGGGGTTGTATAGGTTATCTAATATGAGACAAGGTAGTGGGTGGAAGTAAAACAGAGGAGTTAGGAGGGATAGGAAATAAGAGATACACATAAACATAACATAAAGATCAAGAGTAGAATTTATTATGTAAAGAAAGCAGGGGTAGCAATTATGATCTCAAAGTTAAAGCTAAAATAGATTTAATCAAAAGAAAAAGATAGGAAAACTTATTTATGAGACATTAATCAATATTACTTTAGACCACTTAAAATAAATAGAATGAGATTGGAATATGGCATAGGAAATGATGAGTTATTAGAATAAGAAAAATATAAAAAGACCTAGACTTGTGAAAAAAGATATCCACCTTCAGAGAAACAGAAGACAAAGAAGCAGAGTATGGTCTTACAAAGATATATTTGAATGTATATTGTATGATTATGTATATATGAATACATATATAAATATTTTTGCATGCATATGTTTATATGTATATATTTATATGCATTTGTGAATGTTTTTCTGCACTTAACTTTAGTCTTCTTGGGAGGGGTAGGAATGGGTGAAAAAAATAAAAGTGCACAACAGAGAACAAAAGAAAAGCTACAAGGCTACAAAGAAAAGATGGACAGCTCTGAACACAATATGTACCTATTTATTACATAGGCTTTTTTGAAATGGAAACTTTTTGCTTTGTGTTGAATCCTCTCTTATGTTCTGCTGTAAATATGGCATTTTTTCTTTTCCTATTTTTTATTTAAGTTTGAAATAAATAAAAAAGAGAAAAAATATTTTGTTCAAATCTTTCATTTCTTTCCTGCTTATCTTCCTTCTATATTCACCTAAGCATAAAAAAAAGTGTCTGGCAAATGGTCAAAAGATATGAACAGACAATTTTCAGACCAAGAAATTGAAACTATTTCCGGTCACATGAAAAGGTGCTCCAAGTCACTATTGATCAGAGAAATGCAAATTAAGACAACTCTGAGATACCACTACACACCTGTCAGATTGGCTAAAATGACAGGAAATGATAATGATAGCTGTTGGAGGGGATGTGGGAAAACTGGGACACTGATACATTGTTGGTGGAACTGTGAATGGATCCAACCATTCTGGAGAGCAATTTGGAGCTATGCTCAAAGAGTTATCAAACAGTGCATACCCCTTGACCCAGCAGTGTTTCTACTGGGCCTATATCCCAAAGAGATCTTAAAGGAGGGAAAGGGACCCACATGTGCAAAAATGTTTGTGGCAGCCCTTTTTGTAGTGGCTAGAAACTGGAAACTGAAGGGATGCCCATCAATTGGAGAGTGGCTGAATAAATTATGGTATATGAATGTTATGGAATATTATTGTTCTGTAAGAAATGACCAACAGGAGGATTTCAGAGAGGATTGGAGAGACTTGCATGAACTGATACTGAGTGAAATCAGCAGAACCAGGAGAACATTATACACAGCAACAAGACTATATGATGATCAATTTTGATGGACATTGTTCTCTTCAACAATGATGTGATTCAAACCAGTTGTGCTGCGATGAAGATAGTCATATACATCCAGAGAAAGGCCTGTGGGAACTGAGAGTGAACCACAACACAGCATTTTAACGCTTTCTGTGAATATTTCCATGCATTCTCTTTTCCTTCTTAGGTTGTTTTTTTTTTCTTTTTCTCTTTCTAGATCTGATGTTTCTTGTGCAGTAAGATAACTGTGTAGATATGTATACATGTATTATATTTGTCATATAATTTATCCTATCTAGCATGTATTGGATTACCTGTCATCTAGGGGTGGGGGGTAGGGGGAAGGAAAGGAAAAGTTTGGGAAAAAAAAAGTTTTTTTGCAAAGGTCAATGTTGAAAGGTCACTCATATGTTTTGCAAATAAAAAGCTTTATAAAAAAAAAAAGTGTCTGGGAATCTCTAACAGACCCTGAAGTATTGTTTAGACTGCTTGTAATTTGAATGGCTTATTTTTTAAAGTTTTGAAATGTTAAGCCATTCAGTGAATATATACATATACATGTATATGTATATAACATACACATATATGGTTATAGTATATCATGTCTTTAAGCATAAAATAATTTATTTGATTCTTTCTTAATTATTTAAGAGATAGTGTCACATAATGGATAAAATACCGATCCTGGAGTCAGAAAGTCATGAATTTAAATTCCACCAAAACTTATTAGCTGTGTGACCCTAAGCAGATCACTTTATTTCAGTTGAAGTAATAATAATCAGTTGAAGGATAATAATAATAGCATTTAACTTCTAGTGATGTTATGAAAATAAAATAAGATAATATATGCAAAGTATTATTAATATTTTAAAGTGATATAAAAATATGTGGTATTATCAAATGATTATACCACCCAAGTATAAAGTACTTGACCCAGAGTCAGAAAGACCTGAGTTGAAATTTGTTCTTAAATACTAATTATTGATGTGATTTCGGGCAATTCATTTGGCCTATTTGTCCCTATTTTTTAAATTGTAAAATGTGGGTTATAATAATGTCTACTTCCCTGGGTATTTGTGAGACTTAAATGTGGTTATATTTGTAAACTGTCTAGCAAAGTGCTTAGTAGATGATAGGAACCAATCAAATGCTAGCTGTTGTTGTCTTGGGTGATATCAAGATTGATTCTTCTAACTTTTTAGGTATTCCTGATGCATAATAAAGTCCATTCCATTTCACATTTTAATTCTATTCATATTTTAAGTATATTTCTTGCAAACATAAAATTATTTGGTTTTGTTTATAATTCATTTTAACATACTATTCCATTTTATAGGTCAGTTAATCACATTTATATTCATAGTTATTATTCTTTTCCACCCAATTCTGTTCTGTTAAATATTTCTTCTCTCCCTCCCATTTTGAGACTGTATTCTCCCTGACTCATTCTACTTTTTAAACTTCTCTTCCTGTTTCATTTCAGCTCCCCACTTATTTCACTATATGTTTATCATTGTATTGCTTATTAGTTGAGTTTTTAAACCATATTTTACTAAATAATTTACTCTTTGTGTACAAGTCTTCCAGTCATCTAAATATTATCTCAAGAAACATCAGTTTAAGTAGAATATGAGCAATAAAGGAAAGAGGGAATTGTAGCACTGAAACCTGTGGTCCAGGAACCTCTTACAGTAGGTTCACACTAAACTGGTTCTAAACACAGTGGCTATCATGACTCATTATTATCCCTATCTAAAGTTTATTCTGAGTCATCTCTCAATGTAGCATATATATGCACATATATAATATAAAGTCTTCAAATATAATGTTTATACATTTCCAAACCACACCATCTGCATTCTACTTATCCTTATCCTCTTTACATTGTTTATTAGTTCCTTCCCTTAGATCCCTAGGTTCCTTGGCTCTTGTAGGTGAGCTTTCACCCTATCTTCTCCAGAATCTGGCATACATATTATAACAGAAAAACAGTCCATAGCCTTCGGAGTTTCCATTCTGATTTTCTGTGATCAAGACCCTCTCACCAGCTTTCCCAAAGTCTGTCTGAGTTGGGCTTAACACTTTTCACCCCATAAGACAGACCTTTCTTTAAGTTTTTCTAATCTGTTTTGAGCTAGAGAGTGGTTTAATTCTATCAGACTCTGGTCAGAAGCTTGTTTTCATATGGTTTTTGAGGGAAACTGAGAGAGCTTGAGTAGCTTCCTGGCTTTACTCCACCATCTTGGCTCCCAAAAAAACTCTTTCACCTGTCACCCCTCATCTTTTGGACTGGGAAAATTCACCCTAAGCGTTTTTGAAAGTCTACCTTGGGCCAAATACATTTCTGAATGCTGGGGTTAAAAATGCACAAGCATAAAAACATGATAATAACAACAACAGTAATAATTTTTAACACTTATATAGTGTTTATTATGTACCAGGCACTGGCAAGTTGATAAGAGAAGGAACTAATTATGAGTCATGGTTTTAAGTAACAATAGGCACTGGTGTTTCTCAAATATCCAATGAGTAATAGCATAATATCACAGATGCCTCAGCAACCATTTCTAAAGAATTCCATGTTTCACAAGGAATCTTTCTATGGAAGACTCCTTTCCAACCATAAATGACTTAGGTGCATTTTGGGGCCTGCTCCATTCTGAGAGTTCTGGGTGAATTGGTGAAGAGAATATGGCAAATGAAGGCAAAAAGGAGCTCAATCTAATTTCAACATTTAATAAAACATACTTTTTAAAAAAAATAAGGTCATTACTTCCCCTTTCAATTCAAATCAACCTATAAATCACTGACCATGTGCAAGACAATTAATTGTTAAAAGAACAACTTTTGATTCAGGAGAGTGAAGCATTCCTTAAAAGTCTTCTCTTACAGGAAGGAATTTATAGTCAAAGAAGAACTAGAGATCATTATGAAATGCAAAATTGATAATTTTCATTGTATTAAATTTTAAAGATTTTGCACAAACAAAACTAATGCATCCAAGATTAGAAGAGAAGCAGAAAACTGGCAAAAAATTTTTATATTCAAAGGTTCTGATAAAGACCTCATTTATAAAATAAAGTATTAACTCAAATTTATAAAAATACAAGCCATCCTCCAATTGGTAAATGGTCAAAGAATATGAAGAAACAATTTTCAGACAAATTAAGACCATTTTTAGTCATATGAAAAATGCTCTAAGTCACTATTGATTGGGGAAATGCACATTAAGACAACTCTGAGGTAATGCTACATACCTCTCAGATTGGCTAAGATAACAGGAAAAGAGAATGACATATGATGAAGGGGATGTAAGAAAACTGGGACACTCATACACTGTGGAGTTGTAAACTGATCATTCCAACCACTCTGCAGAACAATTTCCAACTATGTTCAAAGGGTTATCAACCTGTGCATACCCTTTGATTCAGCACTATCTCTACTGGGTCTGTATCCCAAAGGAATTCTAAAAAAGGGAAAAGGATCCACATGTGCAAAAATGTTTGTAGCAGCCAGTTTTTTAATGGCAAGGAACAGGAAACTGCTTATATGCCCATCAGTTGGGGAACGGCTGAATAAATTATATATGGATGTTATGGAATATTATTGCTCTGTATAACAAATGATCAGCAGAATGATTTCATAGAGGCCTGGAGAAATTGACATGAACTGATGCTGAATGAAGTGAATGAACCAAGAGAACATTGTACACACAAAAGGATTATGGGATGATCAACTGTGATGGACTTGGGTCTTTTCAACAGTGAGATGATCCAGGCCAATGCCAATAGACTTGTGAGGGAGAGAGTTATCTATATCCAAAGACAGGACTGTGGAGACTGAATGTGGATCACAACATAGTATTTTCACATTTGTCGTTGTTTGCTTGCTTATGACTGATATTATAAGTATCAAGAAGCCTTGTCCTATGTTGACATTTAAATGGAAGCACTTTAACTTTTAGTTAGAAAAGCTGCCTTTGAACTTGTCCTTCAGTGATAATAAATATGTCAATATACAATGGTCAAAAAGAACCATGTGCTGGAGACATGGTAAAAGCATAGATTTGCATGGCAAAGGATCATTTGCTACAGTGAAATTCTTTTATAGATCCTCTGTGGTGAACTTATTGAAAGACATGAGTAATACAAAATAGGCAGATCTCATTTCTTCCAATAAGGTGCATCAGCAGTAGAAATATCTACATTGATGATATCAAAGATTCATTTGTTCATTGGAATATTTTAACATGGTTCCTAAAGGATATTTTAATATCTTCCATATTTTCTTTCTTTATTATTTATTTGTGCTCTAGAATATGGTCACTATTTCCAAAGTTTCCACTGAGAAAATAGTTATAATTCTTAAAAGTCTCATTCAGAAATCACCAAATAATATTTAGTTTTTCAAATATTGGTAATCAGATAAATATCATTTTCTGAGGTGTTTTTTGTTAGATTTTTCTAAGTCTGAAAGGTCTGATTAAATATCCAACAATTATTTGTATATTATATTTTTTCTGATAATTCAATAGATTACACCTGATTTTTAACATTAGGCCTATTAATGAATATGTATTTAACATAGATTTTTTCCCCATTATCTATGGTTCTTGAGGTGTAATGTTGTTCCTGCATTCATTTCTTAATCATATCTCTTTTTGTTGCCTTTTCTGAGATCATTATTGTTAACCTTATTTTTTTACATTTTGATAATGGATATTTCATCTCTCATTTTGACTTTATGTGGATATTTATGTTTTGAGTGCATTCTTTGCACATAGCAAAATGTTGGAGTTTTCTTTCTAATCCATTTTACCATTTAATGTGTGGTTTAAATTCACTCAAATTCATGGTTATGGCACCCAAGTCAGTCAAAAAGGAAGCGTTTATTGTGTACCTACTATATTTTATGCATTGTGCTAAGCACTAAAGATACATAAAAAGGAAAAAAAATCAAGAAAACACAACAAAATTCCCAGTTCTCAAGCTATTCCCACTCGACAACATGCAAACTACAATGTATAAACAATATAGATACATGATAACTTGGAGATAATCAGCCGAGTAGAGTCACTTGTATGTGGTGGGATTGAGAAATGCTTACCTGAGGGTGAATTTTGGCCAAGACTTGAAGGAAGTCAAGAGTCAGGAGACTGAGATAAAGATGGAGAGAATTCATACTTGGGGGACTGCCAGGAAAAATGTCCATTTTGGGGGGATGGAGTGTTCTGCGGGAGGAACAGTAGCAATATCGGGTGTCATTAGATTGCAGAATATAGGGAATTAAGTATAAGGGGACTGGAAAGTTAGGAACCAAACAGATTTTGGAGGATTTTGAACATCAAATAGAACTTTTTATTTTGTCCTGAAGGCAATAGGAAGCCATTGGGATTTGTCAAAAGAGGGAGTGATATAATTATATTTTTACTTTAGGAAAACTCTTTGGTGACAGAATGGAGGAGATTGGAGGGGGGAGAGACTTAAGGCAGAAAACCCTCCAGAAATTACTGAAATAAGGTGATGAGGGGTCTGCACCAGAGTGAGGACAGTGTCAAAGAAGAAAAGTTTGTTTTTTTCCTTTTCACCATTTTTTTTGTTTTCTTGCTATACCTCTCATATTTGTGGGGTTTTATTTTTAAATTTTTTCCAATCTTGTTCTGATATTTCTTATCTTATTACTGGATTTCTGAGGTCTATCTTTTCATCTGTATTAGAGGGTTGAGTGGGTTGATTCTTCAGGAATTTTGCATTTCTTTCCCCCTTTCCTTTTATAGGCTTAATTTTTAAACTTTTCTTTTGGGGAGGTAGAAAAGGAACAGAAACAAGCATTTATTATGCTACAGCTCAGTGGCAGGCACTGTGCTAAATGTTTTACCAATATTATCTCATTTTGACCCTCACCATAAGTCTATGAGTTAGATACT
The DNA here is from genome assembly GCA_023553655.1 of Myrmecobius fasciatus. Lineage (NCBI taxonomy): Eukaryota > Metazoa > Chordata > Mammalia > Dasyuromorphia > Myrmecobiidae > Myrmecobius > Myrmecobius fasciatus. Next base: position 252,196 of record JAJPUD010001788.1, on the reverse strand, counting down.
CTTATCATTATCTCCATACTACAGATGAGGAAATGCAGGCAGACAATGAGTAAAATTACTTATCCAAAGTCACACATCTGGTCAAATTTGAGGTTAAATTTGAACTCAAATTTTCTGACTCAAAGCTCAGTGCTGAACCAATGAATTGCCTTTTTAAGAGAAAGAGAGAGGACTCAGTGAATTGCCTTTGAGGGGAATCTCTGCTTCCAGAACTGAAGGATAGTATTGGGTATGTGGGCCATTGTTAGTCTCCATGTGTAAGCAATTTCAAGCTTCCCTTGACTCAGTGACCAGACTATCCCCTGCTCTGAGCCTGGAGCTCATGGTAAAATGCTCTTGCATGGGATATTGGGGTTTGGTTAGTGAGGAGATGCTGAATGGGAAAGACTTTGAAATTTCATGGATGATTTCAGGAGAGGCAGAGACACACACACACAGAGAAAGAGAGAGAGAGAGAGAGAGAGAGAGAGAGAGAGAGAGAGAGAGAGAGAGAGAGAGAGAGAAGGAAGGAAGGAAGGAGAGAAGGAGGGAGGGAGGGAGACAGAGACAGAAAGACAGACAGAGACAAAGAGAGGCAGAGAAACAGAGACAGAGACAGAGAGACAGAGGGAGAGAGACAGACAGACAGACAGATCTTTTTTTTAAATAATAGCTTTTTATTTTTCAAAATACATGCAAAGATAGTTTTCAACATTCATGCTTGCAAAACCTTATTTCATATTTTTCTCCCTTTTTTCCCACCTCCCTACCCTAATTTAAATTACATGCAATTAATTAGATTAGATTAGATTAAAAATGGACAATTCTTCTAAATATATTTGCATATTTATCATGCTGCGCAAGAAAAACATTATCAAAAAAGAAGAAAAAAAGAAAAAAACAAGTAAACAGCAACAATAAAAAAGATGAAAAACTATATTGTGATCCACATTCAGTTTCCATAGTCCTCTTTCTGGATGCAAATGGTTCTCTCCTTCACAAGGATATTGGAGTTGACTTGAATCATCTTATTCTTGAAAAGAGTCAAGTCTATCACAGTTGTTCCTTACGTAATCTTTTTTTTTTTATTAAAGCTTTTTATTTGTATAACATATGTATGGATAGTTCCCCAACATTGATCTTTACAAAGCTTTCCATTACAAATTTTACCCCCAGTCCCCTCCCCTCCCCTAGATGGCAGGAAGTCCACTACATGCTAATAATGTTGAAATGCCTGAGAAGTTATGCAAGAAAAATTCTATCTACACGAAAAAAAAAAAAAGAATCAGAGAAAGGCAACACAATGCAAACAAATGTCAATAGAGATCATGAAAATGTTACGTTGTGGTGCATATTTCATTTCCCTCTCTCTGGGTGTATATGGTTTTCTTCAGTGAACAATTGGAACTGGTTTGAGACAATTCTTTGTTGCAGAGAGACATGTCCATCAGAATTGATCATCATGTAATACTGTTGTTGCTGTGCATGATGATCTCCTGGTTCTGCTCATTTCACTCAGCATCAGTTCATGCAAGTCTCTCCAGGCCCCTCTGAAATCGTCCTGCTGGTCGTTTCTTACAGAGCAATAATATTCCATAACATTCATATACCATCATTTATTCAGCCACTCTCCAATTGATGGGCATCCCTTCAGTTTCCAGTTTCTAGCCACCACAAAAAGGGCTGCCACAAACATTCTTGCACATGTGGGGCCCTTTCCCTCCTCTAAGATCTCTTTGGGATATAGGCCCAGTAGAAACACTGCTGGGTCAAAGGGTATGCACAGTTTGACAACTTTTTGGGCATAGTTCCAAGTTGCTCCCCAGAATGGTTGGATCCGTTCACAGTTCCACCAACAATGTATCAGTGTCCCAGTTTTCCCACATCCCCTCCAACATTCGTCGTTATCTTTTCCTGTCATTTTAGCCAATCTGACAGGTGTGTAGTGGTATCTCAGAGTTGTCTTAATTTGCATTTCTCTGATCAATAGTGATTTGGAGCAACTTTTCATATGACTAGAGATAGTTTTAATTTCATCATCTGAAAATTGTCTGTTCATATCCCTTGACCACTTATCTATTGAAGAGTGGCTTGAATTCTTATATATATGAGACAATTCTCTATAAATTTTAGAAATGAGGCCTTTATCAGAACCATTAAATGTAAAGATGATTTCCCAATTTGATGCTTCCCTCCTAATCTTGACAGACAGAGATCTTGTGATTTATCCTCTTTCACTGATTTTCAAGAATTTGAATCCCTGCCTACTTATTCCTAGGACTGGGTGGATATTTATCATGAGTGGGAGAGGTAGCAGAAGCATGACTAGATCTGAGTCACCTCAAATATCTGATGGGGAAAGGGAACAGCCATTATTAAGGTCCATTATTAAGGACCTACTATGTGCCATGTACTTTTAAAGTAGTATCTCATTTAATCTTCCCAATTACCCCTGGAGGTCGAGGCTGTTATTACGCTCATTTTATACTTGAAGAACCTGAGGCAGATGGAAATAAAGTAACTTGGTCCTGGTCTTAGAGCTAGTAAGTGTCTGAGGATTTCAATCACAGTACAAATTTATCCACTGTGATCACTAGCTGTCTTCAATGAAGACAGTGTGCACTCTCTTGGGTTCAAGTTCTTGGCAGGTAGTCAGGAAGGAGTGATTTTTTTAAAGGAGGAGATCTTGTTTGTGGGTATTCTATCATCTTGAACTCTGCATCACATTTAGTAGACCCCCTCAAGTGAGAGGGAAAGGTTCCCTATATTCCCTTCTGTACACACTCTCAGGGTGAGTGCATTGGTTCAATCCCAGGTTGTTGATTAATCTGGTCCATTTGTCAAAAGGAAAGTTGGGAGATAGGAGGACCATCAGAGAGGGTTCCAGAATGACTTTTCAAAATTCAAAATCTTTGGGAATATTAGGTGCTATGGGACAATAGAGGCAAATATTAATAATAAGTCATGAACCATCACTGGGTTGAAGAAAGACTCCTTAAAGTGATATATGAAAGAAATGTTTTTTCTCCCATAAAGGGGGAAGCTGGCACTCTTTGGAGCTTCTATTCTTTCTGGATTTTATTTGTATAGAGTTGTCATGACCTCCTTAAAAGCAGTGGTTATTTTTTCCATAATTAAAGTGTGATCACATTTAAAGCAAAATTATACTTGATTTATTTTAGCATTCATTTAAAATGATTAAACTTATAAATATTAAATATCACTAATACTAAAAAGCAAATTAAACTTAATAAAATTTATGAACTGACTTCTCTTTCTCTTGGACTCTGTGATCTTGCTGCCTCCAGACACAATATTTTGCAGATTCATCTCTGGTCATGTTGGGAATTCTGCTGACTTGTTCTCATTGGCCCAGATTTTGTTACTAGTTCTTTTCCTATTGCCCATGAGACGCTGGCTAACCTTTTCTGTAGTTTTGTTGCAGAGGAAATCACTTACTGTACTTTCTTATGTGATTTCTTTATTATTATTGTTTGGTCTAATGGGAATCTCAGGTTTTTGCTGAAGTTGAGCTATGAAGACTGGGCGATCTCTTCCTTTCAAGCAGTCATCTTTTCCAGATGTGTCCACTTCTGCTAATCTTATTAATCATCTTACTTTATTGTCCAGTCCCTGTGGTCCACCATTTCCCTCTCATCTGTCATCCTTGCTCTGGCCTCTATTTTCTCCTTTTACTTTCTTGATCTTATGGGATGCCAATTATACTAAACATTTTCTTTTGAATCCCTTGCACTCTGGACTGCAGCTTGTCTTAACTTGCTGGGAGCTGACCTCAAGGCATTCACGCTCTTCATCTTCTCCATTAACACTCATATGCTGTTGATGGCCCCTCAAGAAAGGTACACAGCAATGCTTATTAGAAATGTATGTTACATGTTCTATACTGGGCTCTCTTTCTTACGTGTCAGTCATTTTGTTTGTCCATCATTGACTATCACACTCTTGAGGACTCTTATTGGAAGTCTTTCCTAAGTCTTCTGTATTATTGTCTACATCCTCCTGTCTAGCAAAGGATCCCACCTCCTATTTTACTGAGACAATAAAGGCCATTTGCTGTTAAGTTCCTCCTTCAAACTCATTCCAAACTCCCAAATCTCAACATCCTCTATTATTTTCAGTTTTCTTCCTCTGATCTCTCATCACTTTACCCAGGTCAACCCAATATCTGTGCCATGATTTTATCTTTACCCAACTCCTCTGGAAACTTGCCCCCTTAATCAATCTCTATATTTTGTACTCAGTCTTTCCTGCTCCACTTGCCTTCATTTTACTGTCTTCAAATATGCCCAAGTTTCCCTTGCCCTTAAAATATTTTCATTTGAACTTACCTTCTCCTCAAGCTATTTTATTTTGTATCTTTAATACCCAGACTCCTAGAAAGAGCTATCTACACTCTATATACATTTCTATACCTGCCACTCACTTTTCAGACACTTGCCATATGGCTTCCAAGCATGCTACTACAATGTCCTTTAGCTGTATGTCCTTAAATTGACTGGCTGATGTCCCTGTGATCTTGTTCTGGGGGAGGAATTCATCCCTAGAAATAATAAAATCAATATATTTAAGGCAGATCTGGCTGATATGAGAAAAGGAGGAGGAGGAGCAGCAGGAGGAAGACAAGGAGGAGGAATTTTAGAAGTTCTTAGAATAACAAGCCCTGGAAATCAAAGAATATAAACGGGACTAGTTTCTCACACAAGTCTATGACTCCAAGAACTCCAGAACACCATTCTAAAGTCTCCCTCCCTCTCAGCTACCTTCCCCTGAAGGTACTTTCTCGTATCTCCATCAAGTTTATAGAACGAAATTTCTGATCGCAGAAATGTGGGGTCATGGTTAGTATTTTCTGACTCAATCAGGAATTGTGTCCCTTTGACAAACACTTCAAGAGGGAATCATGAGAGAGTTCTTTCCTAGATGATTTTGGTTTTTTACCAGAAGATTAGAGGGTAACTGCTAATTAACCCCAGGTCTCAATTCCCTTCAGGGAGTGCTCCATATGGTATGGGAAGCCCTGTAAGGACACGTTTCTTTCTGAGGTAGAAAGATGGATTTTCTTTTCTTTTCTTTTTTGTTTTGGATTTTCTTTTCTTTTGTACTTTCTGTATTTAAATCAATTTAACAAAATGTATTAAGTGCTTACTACATGCCAGGCACATGTTGAGTCATGAAGAAACAAAGATGAGCCAAACTTACAGAGTAATTGAGAATACAATGTGAAAACAATCATGTATACACAAGATAAACCAGAATAATTTAGAGATGTTAAACAGAGGGAAGACTCTACAAGAGGGGTTGGGAAATGTTACATCACTTTATGTGGAGATAATTGTGTTTTTCACCTGTTTATGTGGTATGGTCCAATCTCTTCCCATACTACCTGTTATAAGACACTTTCCTGTTGGACATTTGAGATAAGAGCAGGGACAATGCTTATGCCTCCCAACTACTCCCAAGGACAATCACAGATTGACACATGAACAACGTGTTCAAAATAAACACTTGAGGATTTCAAAAGATGAAAAAAATCTAAATATGGAAAGAATAGAGCAGAGGCCAACTCAGTGAGAGTTCACTGAGCATTCACAGAGTAATAAGTGAGATAAAATCTCATTTAGATTGATGTAATGTTCCCAAGGATATTCTATGACTGTTTCCTTTCTGCTTGAGGGGATGATGGAGAAATGGACTTTTGAATGGGTGCTAAACGAGAACTGGGTATGCATTCACAGCAGCAAGATGGCCAAAGAGACCCCCCATCTCTTTCCTGACGACTTAGTTGAACAAGACAAAACATGCTGTGATGCTCCATATGCAGAGAATTGAGAGCCGAGAGCAATACTACCCACTCTATTGCCAGTGTTCTATCTCTCCTTCTTGGCTTCTATGTTCTCATGATAACTTTTTATTATATATTCCTTTAAAAATTCTAATTGATATTGATTGAATGATACTGGGGCACCATCCAATGCTATCAATGATATTGAGGAGACATTAAAGGGCACTAATTAAGTAATACTGAAGAGCTAAATAGTTGCTAAATCTGGGTAGTGGAAAATATGTCACCATGGTGTCTGAAGCTTAGAACATTACGAAGACCTCATAATCCTCAAAGATATCTCTAAAACTGAAGAGGAAAATGTAGTGAATATGGACTCACCCAGCTGTTATTATTATGAGAGGGATTCACCAAGAGGCTAAAGGGGCTACATAGGCAAAGTCACTATTTTTCATACAATTCAATTCAATGTTTTACTCCCTGGCCATCTGCAAAGCTACAAAAAATCATTGATTCAGAAAATAAGAGGGGTTAAGCCTAAAAAAATGCAAAGCTGACTGACCTTTATTTTTTTTTAAATGCAGATGTGTGTGATGCAATGCTGAGGAATTATGATCATGGGAAACATAAGGTCGACAGGATTTGATGTATTTTTGTTGTAGCCTGAAGTCCTTGACTCTCACCTTCCTGCTCCTATTCTCCAACAGTGACAAGAGACAAGGTCCTGCATCATTTGAAAAGAAGTCACTCTTTCTTTGACTCTCTAATGTGACAAGTGCTCCATGTTCTAGAGTTCCTGTTATGGAGAGGAGGGATAGATAGCAGTCTTCTACCAGATCAGATGGGTGTCAGAAAATAAGATGGTCTAGAAGGCGATAAACCTCTGTAGCCACATTTACTGATTTATATTCCATAATATCCAGATTCTAGAGTATTGTTGACAACTCTTGAAGGCAAATTAGATTGAGGGGGCATGGTCAAGGCAATGAAATAGAAACTGCTTTTCATTTACATCTGAACAAACAGTAACTTCCTTGTCAATCAATGGAAATTTCTCATCTGGCCACATTCAAAGGACACGTTCGGGGTCTAGGCTAAAATTACTCGCTAGTCTACTATCAAAGGAAGAGAAGCAGGTGTTCTGCAGACAGCTGAAGCCCCATTTCATAATAGAGTTGGGTACCTTCAAGGTAAAGAGGAAGACTGTTATGAAGGCAAAGAAAATTATCATTTCAGAGACATATACCACGTTTGTTGGAAATAATATTTCAGTTACACTTCTTTGAAAGGGGGTTTATTTGTTTGTTTTTCTGCAGACATGTTGGATGCCATTACGAGCATTTTTGTGGTGGTGACTGCTGGACAGTGTCTCGTGGGTGGGTTCACCAATGGCTTCATTGTTCTGGTCAATTTCACGAACTGGGTCAAGACTGGAAGAGTGTATTCAATGGATTTAATTCTCATCGCTTTGGCCATTTCCAGGATTATTTTACTGGGGTCATTCACAACTGTAGCCATAGTACTTAGTTTCTTTTTTGATTCCTATATCTCTGGTAAGATGAATTCTATAGAGCCTGTCTTGAATTTGAGCAACCACTTAAATGCCTGGTTTGGCACCTGCCTCAGCTTCTTCTACTTCCTCAAGATTGCCAACTTTTCCCATCCTGCCTTCGTCTGGCTGAAGTGGAGGGCTAACAAAGTGATCCTCCGAATGATTTTCATCTGCTTCTTCATTACCTTGCTTGTCAATATTCCAATGACAGAGAAAATGAGAGAGATATATAAAATCTATGCTATGCATGGAAATATAACAAATGGGACTCACAAAAGGCAAACAACTAAAAGCCGGGATATTTTCAATCTGATTTTCTACCACATGGGGGGTTTTGTCCCCTTCATTGTCTCCCTTGTCTCCTGCTTTTTGTTAGTCTTCTCCTTATGGAGGCACACTCAACAAATGCAGAAGAATGTCACAATCTCCGGAGACTCCAGCACAGAGGTCCACAAGAAGACCATAAAATCTATTGTCTTTTTCCTTTTCCTCTTTATACTATACCATGTAGGCATTATCATGGGAACCTTGAACTTTATATTTTTGGAAAGTCTTTTTCCTTCCTTGTTTTCAATGGTAATATCTGCCATGTACCCTGTGGCTCACTCTATTATCTTGATCAAGATGAATAACAAATTAAGGCAGGCCTTCCTTAGGATTCTCTGGCATCACTGTCCCCAAAGGATCTGGAAAAGTTTTTGTGGCATAGGTTAAACTCAACAAAATCTCCCTTCTTCTGGGAATTCCTTTCAGATTATTTGAAGAACTTTTTAAGTGCCTTTAGTGATGATTGAATTTCACCCTAATCTAAATTTGGCTAACCATTTATAAAGGAAAAACCAAATGGATGAATCACTGTTTACATTAAAAGAAGCAAATGGAGGCTTGGAGACCAAATTCAGCCAATTGCTTCTTTGAAATGTTCAGGCCATGAGCTAAGTAAAGTTTTTACATTTAAAAATACAATAGAGCTTTATTTTTTTAAATGTGAAAACATATTCTTAATTCAGAGACATAAAAGATAGGCTGTGGGTCAGTTATAGCTGGTGGACCAGCATTTGATAAGAAATAATAGCTCAGTATGCAAACAACCTACAGAACCTACTCTTCAATATATAATGTATGTAAATAAATATTTATACACATATATATCCAATACATATATATGTCAATATACAAGCATAAATATGCATGAGTGTAGACATATATATACACATAGGATACAACAAAAGTTTTAATGCCATTTTGAAAATTGCACTAAGACTTTGGGGGCATCCTGCATATAATCATATGCAATGTTCAGTCACTGCAAATGGACAAAATTTTGGGTCTAGAATTAAATCCTAGAAAGATAATGATCAGCATTTTCTTACTGACCTCCCTTCAGTAATTTGTCCAAAATGTTAGAGTAGAAGTACCAACCTGGGCAAAGCCTCCTCTTATTTCCCTTCAAACAACTTTATGATAACAAGTCAAATCAAATTCTGGAGTGGCTGAGCCAACAAAAGATAGGGGTGAGACATTTTTCCAGCTTAAAACAACTTAAGAGGGGAGGAAGAGAGATCTGTGACACTGAAGTGGAGGCAAGCCCAGAGTACACACCAGGGGTGGACCTTGAAGGTAGCTGTGACAATGGCAGCAGCAGCAGCAGCAGCAATTTCAAGAACAGTCAGCCTAGAGATGATAAGGGAAGTAGACAACTGGTCAGTAAGAGATTACAGAAACCTCGAACTAATACTCTTGTAGGGCCAAACACTGTTTAGTGATAATAATGCAGCTCCAAAGTGGAAAGACCAGGCTTGAACAATATATTGTTTGCCAGAGACACAGTTGAAACAGAAAGACACAAAAACAGAATTAAAATAAGGGGCCGAAACAGAATCTGCTATGTTTCAACTGAAGTAAAAAGGGATAGAAATAACAATCACAAACTCAAACAAAGCAAATACACACATATATACTTAATTAAAAAAGATAATCAAAAAACTATATTTTACTAAGAGGAATTATAAACAATGAAGTAATTTCAAAAGTTTTTACACCAAGTTTCTCTGATAGATGCCTCTTTTCTCAAATATATAGTGAACTGAATCAAATTTATAAAAAATAAAAGCGAGGTAGCTAGGTGGCGCAGTGGATAGAGCACCAGCCCTGAAGTCAGGAGGACCTGAGTTCAAATCTGGTCTCAGACACGTAACAGTTGTGTGACGCTGGGCAAGTCACTTAACCCCAATTGCCTCAGCAAAAAAAATAAATAAAGATAAAATAAAAAAATAAAAAATAAAAGCCATTTTCCAAATGATAAATGGTATGAATATGAACAGTTTTCAGAAGAAGAAATCAAAACTGCCTACAGTCATGTGAGGAAATACTCTATATCACTCTTGATTAGAAAAATGAAAAGTAAAACACTCTGAGGTACCACCTCACAACTGTCAGAACTGACAAATACTGGAGGAAGTAAAGGGATATAGATTCACCAGGGAATTCTCAGTGAAGCTGTGAACTGGTCCAATCATTCTGAAGAAAAATTGGGCAATAAAACTGTGATTATCCTTTGATCTAGCCATACCACTATTAAGTCTGTAGCCCAAAGAAATCAAACAAAAGGGAAAAGAATCTATATATACAAAAATATTTATAGCACCATTTAGTGGTGGCAAATAATTAGAAATCAAGGGTTTGTCTTTTAATTAAAAATGGCCGAATGCTCCAGTGATATCTTTTGGATGTTAGAAGAAAGAAGGAGGTCCTCCAGGATGATGTGTGGACCTCCTGTGGCAAAGAGAACATAGACAGGAAATAAAGGGGATGATATAGGCAGGTATGAACACATTACAACTTTCATTGCTAAAAAGATCATACATATGGTTAAATTAATGAAATCTTAAATTCTTGGAGAAAATGAAAATGCTTCTAAAAACTTTTTAATGGATACATTTCATGTCCTTGTACTTTAGTTATGATTTCTTCATGATTTTAAATACTTGTCAAAGTTGCTATACAGTAATAATGGATACAATTATTAATATTTCTACTTAATAGTCACCCATGTTTTATCCTGTCTAATTATTGTAATGCTATTTTCAGTTCCTTCATGTTTTCCAAATTTTGTCTTTTTTCAATTTATTTTATTTTTTAATTGTTTTATTTTTGTTGGTTATACATGTACATTAATTTTTAATACATATTTATTTATTTATAAATCATGTTGGGAAAGAAAAATCAGCAAAAAAGGAAAAACCAAGAGAAAATAAAAAAAAACAGAAGAAAAAGAAAAAAAAAACTGAACATAGCATTTGTTGATTTACATTCAGTCTTCATAGTTCTCTCTCTGGATATGGATGGCACTTTCTATCCAAAGTTTATGGGATTGCCTTGTTTCACAAGACTGCTGAGAAGAACCAAGTCTTTAATAGTTGATCATTCCACAATCTTGCTGTTGCATTCCTAGTTCTACTTATTTTGCTCAGCATCGGTTTGTGTAAATCTTTCCAGGTTTTTCTAAAATCAACTTGTTCATCATTTTTATCAGACAATAATATTCCATTACTTTCCTATACCATAACATAGTCAGTCATTTCCCAATCGATGGGCAATCATTTTTCAATTCTTTCCCACCACAAAAAAGTTGCTACAAACATTTTTGCCCACGTAGGTCCTTTCCCCTCCTTTATAATTTCCTTGGAATACAGACTTGGGATATAGTGCTGGATAAAAAGACATGCACTTTTTTTAAAGCTCTTTTAACATAGTTCCAAATTGCTCTCCAGAATGGTTGGATTATTTCACAATTCCACTAACAATACATTAATTTCCCAGTTTTCCTATATCCTCTCTAAAATTTATCATTATCTTTTTCTGTTTTCTTAGTCATCCTGAGAGGTCTGAGATGGTACCTCAGAGTTGTTTTTATTTGCATTTCTCCAATTAATAGTGATTTAAAGCATTTTTTCACATAACTAGAGATGACTTTAATTTCATCATCTGAAAATTGTCTGTTCATATCCTTTGACTATCAAATGACTTGCATTTTTATAAATTTGACACAGTTCTTAATATATTTTAGAAATGAGACCTTTATCAGAAATACTGTCTGTTAAGATTTTTTCTCAGCTTTGTACTTCCCTTTTAATTTTGTTTATGTTTGTTTTGTTTGTGCAACCTTTTTAATTTAATGTAATCAAAGTTGTAAATTTTGCATGTCATAATGTTCTCTTGTTCTTTGGCCATAAATTCCTCCCTTCTTCAAAGATCTGATGGGTAAACTATTTCTTGCTCTCCTAATTTGCTTATGGGTATCACCCTTATTGTCCAAATCATGCACCCATTTTGGCCTAATTTTGGTATGAAGTATGAGATGTAGATTTTTGCTGAGTTTCTGACCTATTATTTTCCAGTTTTCCCAGAAATTTTTGTGAAATTTTTTTCCCAGAAACTGGAATTTTGGGATTTATCAAACACTAGATTACTCTAGCTATTGATTATTGTATCATATTGTATTGTGTCTAACCTATTACATTGATCCACCACTCTACTTCTTAGCCAGTATCAAGTGGTTTTGATGACTGCTAATTTATAATTTAGGATTTGATAATGATAGAAATTTTGTCTTTCTTATAGTTTACAATAATATATTGATGTCCTTGACAATTAAAACTTTTTATATTACTGTAATTTGTTTAATGTATAACTTAAAATTTTAGACTGTCAATCAGTGAACAAACACATATGTTCATATTTCTGGTAGATTTTTATTAAATATCATTGCTTTCAGCAAAATGTCATTTCCCCATTTCAATTAACTTATTCTTGTTTGACATCGACATTATTGCTTTTAATTTTAAGATACTTCCAGCAAATAAATTCTTCTTTTCCCTCATGTTGTCTATATGAATCTGTTTTACATGTAATTTTTGCATATAGCAAGTTGCTAGAATCTGTTTTCTAATCCTTTCTTCTATCTTTCAATATTTTATGTTATGAATTATTTACATTCAAATTAATGGTAATGGCTAGTAAGTTTATTTTTCTCCCCATCCATTCCTATTAAACTAGGCATCTTTCATTTTTTCTACATTTCTATTTTTTTAAATCAAGTTTTGTCTTAATAAAAATTAAAATGTCAATGGATGGCCCTTTGAGCTTCCAGCTCATATTCATTGTATTGGCAACATTGAAAAAAAAAAGCAAAGTTATAATTATTGGTAGGAATTTGAAAGCACAGATGCTTTTATTGGAGCTTTTTTATTTTATATTTTATTTTACTTTTATTTTATATTGGAGCTATGGATTTACTCAGCTATTCTGAAAAGAGTTGGGAATTACATCTGAAAAGTTAATATTTTTTTTTTTTGTCAAATGATACCAGCACTTTGAATGATAGATATTTTGAAGAAATGAGAGAAAGAGGTAAAAATCCCATAGGGATAAGCATTTATATCAGCACTTTCTTTTTACTTTACAAAAGATGATCAGTTAGGGAACAGCTGAACAAATTATGGTAGATGACCATGATGGAATTTATTATGATGTAAAGCATAATGAAATTGATATTTGCATATATATGTACATATATATGTATACCGAAGCATGGTGAAGTAAACAGAGGCAGGAGAATCATTGGAAAGAGAGAAAAGAGGGGGAATTTAAGAACCATTCACAATTCCAAAGGACTAATCATGAAGCATTCTTCTCTATTCTCAGGAGAAAAATTATAGATTTTGGGTGCAAATTAACTTGTTTTTTTTTCTGACATGCCTAGTGTGTGTATTTGATTTCTTTAGTTACGCTTATATGTGTCATAGGTGAAATCTGAAATGATGGAAGAAACAAATATTCAAGCTACCAGGCATGTGGGTTTATGAACCAACGAATGCCAATTGCATAACAAATTGGGACCAGCTCTTCCTCAACTTGGCACTGAATCCTAAATACAGAAAATGTATTTATGCATTAAAAGCATACTGTTAGGGGTAGTTAGTTGGTGTAATGGATAGAGCACCAGCCCTGAAGTCAGAAGGATCTGAGTTCAAATCCTACCTCAGATACTTCCTGACTATGTGACACTTAATCCCAATTGCCTCAGCAAAAACAAACAACAACAACAACAACAACAACAAAACATGCTGCTAATGGTATAAGATTAGGTAATATGATTTATAATTGGAGGAAAAATTAAGGACTTTTCAAACTGGGAGGGGGAGAGCAAATTGATACAATCTCCCAATATCAGAGTGTCCCACTCCCCAAAGTGTCTGTATTCAATCAAAGGAATAACAAAATAATATTTGATTTACTATGATGAGACTAGTTTTCAGATAAGACCTATGTATTGCTTACGACACGTAATTGTGAGAAAACTCCTTGCATCAATGTTCAGATCTGACTGGCTTTCTGATCATTATAACCTAGGTCCTAGATTAAAGGCCTCTGAGTGACAGGTGGAAGTGATCCAACTTCCCAGCCATACAGAGCTAGGTTCAAACAATACAATAAATTTTCCTAATAATTTCAATAATTGAATAAAATTTTGTCAAAAGATAGAAATTAGACAAGACACATAATTGAATAGAAAGGGAACTGAATTAAATCCTTTAGATCCAGAATTAAATCAAAGCTGCTATTAAATGGTTCACACAATTCCTACAATTCTCTCATATATTACAAGAGAGTACTTTTGTTGGGACTGGGGTGTTCAGGGTGTGATGATAGATGTGTCATAACAAATAAAAGAGAGTCAATGAAAAATCTCTCTCTATATTGTTTATTTCAGAGAAGACAATAGAAGGCAGTTAAGAAGGGGAAATAGACAAACAGGGCAGTGTTGGAACTAACTAATGTAACTAACATGTTACATTCGTACTAGATGCACATTAAATATATCAGTTTTATGTAATGGAGATTTATAATGTCAGATACAATTTTCTTTTTCTGTTCTTATTTGTATGTGAAAATGTTCATGTTGGAGACTGAATGTGGATCAAATCATAGTATTTTCAGCCTTTTTTGTTTGTACTTGTTTTTTTTATTGTGTTTTTTGCTCTTTTGGTCTGATTTTTCTTATACAACATGAAAAATATGAAAATACATTTAAAAGGATTACACATATTTAACCTATATCAGATTGCTTGCTATCTTGGGGAGGAGGGAAGTGAGGGAAGAAGGGAGAAAAATTTGGTACACTAAGTGTTATAAAAATAAATGTTGAAAATGATCTTTACATGTATTTGGAAAAATAAAATACTATTGAGGAAAAAAATAAAAAGAAAATGTTCATATTTTCTGATATTTATCAAGCTCATAATAATGATAATGATAATATCTTTAACAATACCTCCAAAGTCATCACTATTTATGCAATTCAATTCAATGTGATAATTTCTAATGTATGGTTATTAAAATTCTTTGATGAACAAATGAACATAAGATCATTTTAAAGACTGTATATCACTTAGGTTTCTTTCTCATATACTAAAATTAGATAAAAACATCAAAAAGATAACAAAAGAGAAAACCATCTTCATTGAGTTCTGATTATTAATATCAGTAAGGAATCTGAGAGAAAGGGACTTATTTTTTATCATGAACACATAGCTAGTAAATGCCAGACCTACAATTCAAGCCTGTATCCTTTTTCTTTCAGTCCATAACACATCTCAATTAGGAAGATGATTGAGAAAAGTGATGCTATATTGTTTCGATCTTCCTCTTTGTAGGTTCTCTACATTCTAGATTTTTGCTGACACAGATTTTCCAGTAAAATTAGGCTAAGGAAGAAAAAGCAAATCAATGAAATAGAAGCTGTTCTCTATTTACATTAAAAACTCAGCTCAATCTGCAAGCCAGAAGCACTTATGAAAACGAACTATTTACCATGCTGAAAGGACACATGAAAGTTTGGACTCTCATCTCAAGGTGATCTGCTATCACAGAAAGAATGATGATTGTCAAGATAGTAATAACCTTATCCAGTACAAATCAGGCTCCAGCCCAAAGAAGGTGGAGGTAATTCAAAAGGCGAAGGAAATTTTTGTCATTTCAAGTGGTGGACTTCTCATTTTCCTCACCTTGTCTGGAAATAAAGTCACAAATAGTAAAAGTAAAGATGGGTTTCCTTTCTGGCATGCCAAATACACTGGAAAACATCTGTGTGACTGTGGCAGATGGAGAGTTCCTAGTTGGGGATTTGGCCAGTTTTGACTTCCTTGGATCAATCAACTCAATAGACTGGGTGAAGACACAAAGATTATCTGCTTTGAACTTCATCTTTACTGGCATGACAGTCTTTAGGACTGGTCTATTATAGTAACATGTAGCAACTTTTTCATACTCTTATCTTAAACTACACCGGTCTGGTAAACTGAGAGTTATGGATTTCATTTGGTACCTGATCAGTGATTCAAGTACCAAGTTTATATCCTGACTCAGTGTTCCTACCTCGAAGTCGTCAAGTTCACACAGTCCATCTTCATCGAATTTAACTAGAGAACTAATAATGTGTTTTTAGGATTGTCTTTGATACCTTGTTTCTGCAGCTTGAAGTTGTAGGTTATAGAAATCTCGGCACAGAAGTTCACATGAAGGCCATGAAATCAATGGTCTCTTTCTTCTTTGTGTTTTCCCATCTGGGAATCATCATAAAAATATGAATCTATTCTGTACCCTTAAAAAACATGTCTGCCATGTTTACATGGATGGTCATGTCCATCCACCTCTTGGCCCACTTCAGTCTTCTAATCTTGGGGATTATCAAACTGATGTTCCCCTCCCTCAGGAAGCAGCGGCAACTCATGGCTTTCTTCCAAATCCCTGGGCAATTCTCTCTTTTTTAAAATTTAATATATTAATTTTTCCCCAATTACATTTTAAACAATTTTTAATTTTTTTAATGTTTTAAGTTCCATATTTCTCTCTATCCCTCTCCCTGTGATGGATGCAAGCAATAAGATATAGGTTATATATATGCAATCAAGTAAAGTATTTCCATACTAATCATTTTGTGAAAGAAGACTAAAGTAAAAGGAAAGGATGAAAGAACATGAAAAATACCACTTTTCAGAGTGTATTCAAACAAAAACCTATTCTTTCTCAGGGGGTAGATAGTATGCTTCATCATTAGTCCTTTGGGATTATCTTGGACCATTGTAATGCTGAAAATAGTCATTCATGGTTCTTCATTGTACAGTATTACTGTTGGTTTGTGCAATATTTTCCTGGTTCTTCTCACTTCATTTTGTATCAGTGTATTTAAGTCTTTCTAGATTTTTCTGAAATCATCCCTCTTGTCATTTCTTATAGCACAATAATATTCCTTTACAATCATATGTTATAGTTTGCTAGGCCATTTTTTTAATTGATAAGCATCCCTTTGATTTCCTTTTTTATTTTTTTTTCAGATTTCCAATTCTTGGCCATCACAGAAAGATCTGCTATAAATAAACTGACATATTTTGCTGTGGTCCACATATTTAAAAGTTTTAGTGAAGCAGAAGATCAGAGTTCAAACTGAGTTTCAGTGATGCTGGGCAAGTTACTTAACCTGTTTGTCTCAGTTACCTCATGTGTAAAGTGAGCCAGAAAAGGAAATGGTAAATCACTCCAAGATCTTTGCCGTGAAAACCCCAAATGGGGATGGATATGCAAATGGGAATTGGATATTACTGGACAATTACTTCACAAAGTGTGAAGTTCTTGGATTAAACTAGATGAAACTAGAAAGCAGCAAGCTGTTGACTGGATGAAAAATCAGTCATATTCTTAAGGTTTAGTTAAAAAATGAGATACACTTTCTAGGGAGCTAGTTGAGGGAGAGGATGGCTCTGTCAAATGTGAGATGGCAAAGTCAAAAAGAGAGACATATATGAAAGAGAAATACAGTTCTCAAGAGGCAGTCACCTCCTTAAATCCTCAGGGTAGGAATATGATTTCTCAACTTGAACTCATTGGTTGAGTTACCAGGATAAGGAGTGGTAATGCCCAGATCCAAAGTGGTCTTGTACTCCTAAAAATTGAAGTTCAAAAACTCTGATGGGTATGTTTGCCTTTAACAAGTAAATGACAGAATTAGCACAGAGCAAAGGCATTTACTGAGATAGTATCATAAGAACAGTAAACAGAAAGTTTTCTCACCTCCTACAACATTGGAATGCACCCTTTCACAAGTTCACAAACCTTACTTTGGAAAAATGGGCACAAACTCAGAGGCCAATTGGTAGTAAAGCATTCATGCAGGGAACACACATGACTGTGGGACTGAAAGGCTCTCAGTGTCCTACGGGAGTCCTAAGTTCCATGTTAGGTGCAATTTTCTCTGCTGTCCAACAAAATGGCCAAATGAACTCCCAGAGTCCAATTTCCTCCCCCCCCCCCATGGCTTCCTCTCTGTGTGGGGTTTGTATAGACAGTATTCCTGTTCTCTACTTCATACTGGTCTCTTGCTGATTCAGCTCTCCTTTAATGCAGAAAAGAGAGAGAAATTCCCCAAAAATTGAGAGTGTGGTTCCCCCTCAACTGTTAGTTTCAACTAATGATTGACTGCAGAACTATCATCTCAAACTTTTAATAGCTCTCAAGGTATGGTGAACTTTTCAGTCCAGTATCCTCTAATTTTATCAGATATAAATGTTCTTAGTTTGTAACAGCTCACCTTGTTCACACAAAATCACCTTATTACCTATATTATATTCTTGTTTGTTTCTGTAACTACATCCACTGTGTGGAATGAAAATAAATTCTTATTCCCTTCCAAACACAGAAATTCTTCAAGTCAAATTAGGTTCTTAGAGAAAGTATAAATCAATGAATGAAATGGAAGCTATTCTTCATTTATATCAGAATAAATCACACTCAGCCTTTACACCCATGAAAAATAACCATCTGGTCCATGTTGAAAAGACACATTCAGAATCTGAGCTAACATCACAAGATGAGCCATTTTCAAAGTAAGAATCTTAGTTATTATGAAAACTTCATCAGCCTCATCCCATAACAGGCTTAGATACCATCTGATCAAAAAAGTAAATAATTAAGAGAAAACTGCTTTTATCGACAAAGATAGATATACAATTTTTCTTCTCTTGGTTTGAGACCCATTCAGCAGAAGTACTACTGAAGGTGAGACTTTCTCTGTGCAGTCATGCCCTGTGCAAGCAAAAACATCTGTGTAATTATGGCAACTATTGAATTCCTAGTGAGGAGTTTGGCCAATGGCTTCATTGGACTGGTGAATTACATTGACTCGGTCAACTCTTGACGAATGTCCAGAATGGATTTCATTATCTTTGGTTTGGGAATCTCCAGAATTGATCTGTTGTGGACAATAACAACAATTATCATTATAATCTAATTTTATCTAAATGCCTGTTTTTCAAGTTAACTGACTTATATGAAAACTCTCTGGAGCCTCTGTAGTCAGTCCACCTAGTTTTCCTCTTCAGTATCTGACAATCCAGAAGATCTCCAACTTTTTCCACCACATTCACTGAAGTGAAGAATTAGCAAAATGGTCTTCAGGATGCTGATTAGACTAGATCTTTTCTTTGTTCATTAACCTTACAATGAAAAAGAAAACAAGTATTTGTAGAATCCCTTTTGATCAACAAAATAAAAGAAACATAACTTAGAAAACTCAAAGAATTAGCACCTAAAATTTATCTTCTCTGATGTTCTTTAAAGTCAGTATTTTTTCCTTGGAGACCCTTCCTCCCTCTTCTGGGAGAATATGGAAGGTGGATATCAGATTCCTTATGTATTTATTTTGTTAAGATAACCAATTGTAGGGCTTCATCAAGACTTCCCCTTAGGGTACCTCTTTTCCTTGCTCCCATTTTTAAAAGCTTTTTTTAAATAGTTTTTTTCTCTATTAAATTGAGGTGCTAGAGGACAGTGGATGCATTTCATCCTCTCTTTTTTATCCCTAGCATTTAGCACAGTTCTTGGCATAAAATAAGTACTTAATACATGTCTATTGACTAGATTACAGAAATGATTTCTGTGGAACAAAAGCAAGTTGCTGTTGTTCATTCTTTCTTCACCAAACCACCTTGAAGAGCTTTGTAAAATCCATGTCAATTTTTCATAAAAGATATCAAATATATTATTCTAGTGACTCGAGGGGGCAAAGAATAAGGAAGCAGAAGAATATACTGGCGGTAAATTGAGCATGAAGAGTTGGGATTTTGGAGAAGAAGAATATGCAGATATGGATGAAGGGATTAGCAAAGGGGATTTCATTAATATATCTCATAACTTGAGTGTAGCAATTGGGAAAGGGGATTTTATGATGAACTAGACAAAAAAGGTTGAAAATAGACATACAAATACATTCATAAAAACAAATAATTTGGTTAAAGATTCAGGAATATATGAGATTAAGATTTTGGGAGAAGAGAGTTTAAGAGAAAGGGAAGAGTTGGTGATGAAGAATCAGAAGCAAAATAAATAATAACTTTTAGATAGTTCATCACAAAGGAGAGATGAAAAAAGAGGAAAATAAACCATAAAACATTAAATAAGAGTTAAGGTTTGGTGAAGAAAGAAGCGACAGAGGAGTAGGAAAAGAAAATACTGCCTAAATTAATTTACTTATTCAGTGGCATAAGAGTTAGCTACTAAATGGTTACTTTATTTGGAAAGAAAAAAATATTGGCAAAATTCCTTTGAAGAAATAAAAAGTTTCAAGGCAACATTAAAAAAGTCACTGGGACAAGGAAATATCTAAGTTATACTATAAAGCAATAATCATCCAAATCATTAGTATTGTTTTAAAAAAAAGAAGAAAGAAAGAAAAAGCAAAAGTTGACCAGTGGAGTAGATTAGATAAATTAAGTGCAGAAGCAAATGAAAAAAAATAATTTTTCACAAATCCAAGGATACTAACTATTGAGGGAAGAACTTTGCAATCAATAAAATATGCTGGGGAAATTGGAAAACAATCTTGCAGAAATTAGATTTATGCAAGCATCTAACACCATATGTTGCAGGAAGCTCCAAATGGAAATATGAACTGGATTGAAAAGATTAAATCACTAAAAACAAATAGAAGAAAGATGGTTACATTGAAAGAGAGAGAGAGAAAGAGACAGACAGAGACAGAGACAGAGAAAGAGAGAGAGAGAGAGAGAGAGAGAGAGAGAGAGAGAGAGAGAGAGCATTATGGGAAGTGATCTCGTCATAGATCCTAGAGAATCATATCATAGAGAAAATATCACGAGATAAAATAAGCAACTCCAAGTTCGTAAAATTGAAAATTATGCTTTCAATAACATCCAGATAAGCAGAAATAAATCTACACAGTGACCATGTCCCAAACTGTAAGTGTGTGAATCTTTAATCCATCACTCCTTTGTAAGGAGGTAGATAACTTGTGTCATTATAGTTCCTCTGGAGTCAAAGTTGATTGTGTCTTAGATTAGAGTTCCAGAGTAGTTTTTCTCCACAGTGCTGTTGTCCGTGTATACATTATTCTCACTGTATTCTGGATCAGCTTTTATACCCCAGAATTCTCTGAAATATTATCTTTCATAACTTCTTAAGTGTAATAATATTCCATTATTTTCATAGGCCATAATTTATTCAGTCATTCCTCAATCAATGGACGCTTCTTCAATATTTTACTTTTTTGTTCATTCTTAATTCCCATTTCAGGATCAAGAAGTTTTATTTTGCTTCTTACTATTGAAGTATTTCTATACCAAAGTGTGTGTGTGTGTGTGTGTGTGTGTGTGTGTGTGTGTACGTGTATTTAATCCTTTTAGGATCATTTCAGATAAGACAGCAATTCATCTGATGTCCACTATCCATCAGATGGATTTCTCAGTCTTTGTATATTTTTTCCATACACCTCACTTATAAGAAATAGCAAGTTCAACATTCTTCTTCCTCCTTCCTATGTTAGTATCTTCCTCATTTTACTTCATCTCTTTCCTTTTTTTCCCCTAATCCTCAGAATAGAACCAGGACTTCCGTTTTTCTGTTTAATTCTGTCCATACCTTTTGAAGACAAGAATATAAAGGAACACTTGGTCCTTTTTTTACCATTTAAAATGATATATCATCATACTATTCCCTACAGTACTTAAATAAGTTTATCTTTTTAGATTTTGCTGAATTCCTGTGTTTGTATTTCAAAATTCCTACTCAGTTCTGTATTTTTTTTTCATCAGAAAGATTTGGAAGACCTCCATTTCACACCCATTTTTATCCAAGAGGATTAAACTTACCTTTCAAGAAAAGTTATTTTCAGTTACAAGTCTGTATATTTACTTGCCTTTTAGTGGATTGTATTCCAAGATCTATCATTTTAAGCAGAAGTTTCTAGTTCTATGAGAATTTGACAATGTTTCTTTGGTATATAAACTGTTTGTTTTTTACCTTTGATGCTTGAAATATCTTCTTACTGATATGGGAGTTCTGGATTTTGGCTCTGGTATTCTTTGGTTCCCTTTAGGTAGTGATTGGTTGATTCTATCTTTATCTCCCCTACCCCCACCTCCTGTTCTAATGTCGTTTGTTGTTCAGTCACTTTTCAGTCTTATTCAACTCTTTGTGACCCCAGTTGGAGTTTTCTTGGCAAAGAAAATGGAGTAGTTTGCCATGTCACTTTCCAGCTCATTTGACAGATGAGGAAACTGAGGCAAACTGGATTAAGTGGCTTGCTTATGGTTAACCAGTTAGTGTTTGAGATCAGATTTGAACTCAGAAAGATGAGTCTTCCTGACTACAGAACCAGTACTCTATTCATTGTACTGTGCCATCTAGATAATCCCTGGGGTTCTAACAGATCTTGGCAATTTTCATTTATGATTTCTTGAAGTAAAATGCCATTTAAGTGCCATTTCAATTATATTTGTCTCTGTTCTAATCTTTCTTACTATTTCATGGAGTCACTGATTTCCAGTTTATAGGATTTCATTTTTTTGGCCAAAGTTTTCCACTCTGCCTTCTAAACTACTTATTCTCTTTCCAATTCTTTCCTAAAGAATTCTCAATTAATTAAAAAAAATTCTTACTTATTTTTATTGTTATTGATATTGTCCTTGTGGGAAAAATATAATATTTTTTCTTTTGAATCTTTCCTTGCACTAGTTATAGAGTTAGCTCCGAAATCCCTTTTTATACTAGTTGGTGTTTTCTTTGATTTATTCATCTCTTTAGCTTAATGTATAAATCAGGCTTTGTACTTCATTCCTTTCATTCATTTTTGAGTAGAATGGTCTGCTCTGCTTGGTCTGGACCTGGTCACCTGACCTACTGCAATGTTCCCTGCCTCTTTGGGTCAGCCCCACCTCTTCATTTTTGGTTTAGAATGCTGAATTTTGAGGATCTTATAACTCCTGGGATTGGTCTTTCTGGTCAGCTCACCAAGGCACACAGATTTCTAGCATTTCCAAGGTACTCTAAGGGAGTCATCTTGGAGATTTCTGATCAGCTTAGAAGTTTCTCAGAAAGTTCCTTCTCTTTACCTTCTTGCCTCAGAACACAGTTCCTCATCAGTTATACATGTCCCATTTCTGGTCACACTGGCAATCATTCTGCGTTACAGACTCCTTTTCCAATGGCTGATGGCTTCTGGCTGATTTTTTTTTTTTGCCTAATTCTGTGGTGAAAAATTTCATTTACTCTAGCTGCTCATTGGTTTTTTCATCATTCTTTGGTCCTTTGTGAACGTCAGGATTTTCCTGGAGTAGGCATGTAAGAACTAGAAAACTTACCTTCAATTCAGACTGTCATTTTGGCAGGTGTTTATTTATTAAAATTGGGCTCGTTTTTGCAGGAGAAGCTTTGTGAAAGGGATCTTAGAGTTGAATCCTATTAATTATACCCTCACTTCTAATAGGAAAAAAGTCAATAAAAAATTTGAATTATATCAAAGAGGACAGAAGACACTTCAGAAAGGGCTTAAACAAGCAGGCAAGTGTTAGAAATATGTTAAATTTAATATATATGCCTGAAAATACTCTAACTCTAATAAGACATAAAAATTCATATACAAATCCTCTTTCTATTCTTTAATTACATAAAAATTAAATGTTAAATCTGTTAAATTTGCAATAATAAAGGAAAATACAAGTCAGTTCATTGCCTCATCATTCATTTTACTTCACTTTATTAATTACTGGTCGCATGCAAGGCTTCAAAAATTATCTTATTCAGGAGGAAACAACACCTTAAAAGTTCTCAACTAAAACATATATCTGCCTTTCCATGTTAAAATCAGACAAGATCACTTGAAAGATATAACAACAGAGATGAGCTCAAATCATTAATATTAATTGAAGAATCTAATTTTCAGAGAATTTGACATATTAGTCAACAAGTATTTATCAGCTTCTCACT
Source organism: Myrmecobius fasciatus (assembly GCA_023553655.1). Classification (NCBI taxonomy): domain Eukaryota; kingdom Metazoa; phylum Chordata; class Mammalia; order Dasyuromorphia; family Myrmecobiidae; genus Myrmecobius; species Myrmecobius fasciatus. Next base: position 228,524 of record JAJPUD010001788.1, on the reverse strand, counting down.
ATGTGCTGTAAACTTTGCTAAATGTTTGACTTAAATGATTTGCTGGCGGTCACATAAGTTGTAAATTTCAAAATTGGTTTTCAAACTCATGTCCCTTTCCACGAGATCAGGCTAATCCTCAGAAAAACTGAACGTCATGAATATTACAGCAATCTATCTCCATATTTATTGATTTATTTTTCTACATTTTTGAAGTTTTAAAGTGGTTACTGACAACTCTTTTCAAGTCAAATTAGACTGGGGAACAAAGTGCAAATCAATGAAATGGGAGCCATATTTCATTTACATGTAAACAAACAGTAATTCCATCCATCAGTTAGGGGCACTATGGAAATTTACCACCTAGTCATAAAGAGAACACTCTCAGAGTCTCAACTAAAATATTCAGTAGAGTTGTTATCAGAAGAAGGATTATACTTGTCTTCATTATAGCTGTAGTCTCATCCCAAAACAGTATTGATCACTTCTGACCAACAAGGATAATCATGATGAAGAGGGAAAACAAAATTATTGTTTCAATTGGCAGATGCTTCCCCCTGGCTAGAAATTAATTCATCAATAGCAATATTAGAGCAGTAGCCTTTTCTCTATGTAGACATGACAATTGCTATGGAAAATATCTGGGCCACTGTAGCATCTATAGATTTCTTCATTGGGGTTTTGTTTAATGCCTTTATTGGACTAGTGAACTCCATTGATTGGGCCAAGACGGGGAGAATGCCCACACTGAATTTCATCGTCACAGGCTTGGCCATATCCAGGATCATTCTTCTATGGACAATAACATCTGTGATTATTACGTTAGCTTTCAATTTAAACGAAAGACTTGGGAATACATTGATATTTATGGATAGCTTATGGTATTTCCATGGTCTGTCAAATGTTTTGTTTGATACCTGCCTCAATGTCTTCTTGTTCCTGAAGATCACCAACTTCTTTCACCCTGACTTCCTCTGGATGAAGAGGAGGGTTGACAAGGTGATCCTCAGAATGTTGTTAGGATGCTTGATTATTTCTTTACTCATTTGCCTTCCTCTGACAGAGATAATATTTTCAGTTTACTTTGATAGAAAAAATAAAGGAAATATGACTGACAAGATTCAGGAATAGAGAGCACTTACTGCTATTTATTTTATTTCTGTATAACATCTCTCCCTCCTTGCATTCTATGAATGATCTCTTGTTTCTGTTAGTCCTATCACTATGGAGGCACACCCAGCAGATACAGGTCCATGTCACAAGCTACAGAGACCCTAGCACAGAGGCCCATGCAAAGGCCATGAAATTCATGGTCTCCTCCATTTTCCTCTTTCTACTATACCATATGGTTAACATCATAGCACTGTTAAACTCCTAAATTCAGCAGCAACCTGGGCACAATGTTTGCATTGGTAATCATAGATATTTATTTACCTTTTAGTCCACTCCATCATTCTAATTTTGGGGAACAGCAAACCAAGGCAGGCTTAATTGAGGGTACTTCAGACACTCAAAGAGTGCCTCAGAAACTCTAACTAACTCTTAGGAGCATGACCTGAATGATAAATAATAGTGTTCCTTTGGGGGTAGAGAAAACCATCATGGAATATTTGAAAATTTAGGAGGTTCATCTAGTTCTCATTTTCAACAATCACTGGATTCCAAAATTTGGATTAACTCCATCTAAAGTACTTTCCTCTTCATATTTAAATAATTTGATTGTTATAAAGCAGCAGGAGAAACAGAGAAAGACCTGTTGGCAGGACAATGGCTGAGGTAATGAGTATTTCATGACATTGTGACCCATCATCTCATTTGTTTTGTAACTTTCATTAGATATTTAAAATTTTTAACTGCAAAATTATGCCTCAAATAATTGTTTGGAGACTATAAGAAGATTGTGTAAGAACAGGTATGTATTCATACTTGGTAGATAAATTTCTTGAATTTCACTACATACAATAAAAATGGGGGACAAACCATTAGGAGACCTTGATGCAGGAATTTGGAAGGTGCAAAATGTCCGAGACACTATGAGAAGAAGATTTAGATGGAGGAAGAATTAACTAAGTTGATCTCAACAAGAATCAAAGGCATGGAAGATACATCTGACATAGCCAACTCTCCAACTTTTGCTAAGAAGTTGTTGGATGGAAATAGATCATTGCTTTGGTGAGTTTGGAGCAGTTGCTTCAGGCTTTTTGGATGGAAACTGAATCCTGCTCTTTTTGGGGGCTTATTGCATTCTTTTCAGGCTGGGAGAGGGGAACTTTCCTCAAAGCACTGGTAGTTTCCTCTTATTTCTTTTCTTCTTTGAAAGGGTTAGATGGAACATGTGTCTATTTAGCTATCAGTAATGCTTGCTTAGAGCTGATTAGACAAAGCAGAATTCTCTGATATTTGTGGATCTGAGATACATGGCATATCTCTGATCTAAGTGAATTGCTTGTCACTATTTACAATAGTGAAATACTTTCTCGGTGTCCTGTTAAAGGAGATTGTGAGCAAAATAAACTTGTCACTACTATCAGCTTAAAAACAGCAGAGGATCATTTTTGCCCAATAGAAACACGGTGAGGAAAAGAAGGGGGAAGGAAGAAGAAGAAAGAATTCACGAAGTGCATATTTGTCCAAAAGAGAACCAAGACATCAAGGATTGTGGTCTAACTTATGGATACCTGGATTTCTCCATTCATGTGCAGCTTGTCCAAGTGTCTAGTCACTGGGCCCCATGAACATTGAAATGCATTTGTTGGTAAATGTCACTAAATATACATGCACTAAATCATATAGCATATCCAAATTATTAAAGGAAAGGTTAAATAAATTATGGGAGAAAAGAAACTGTCAAAATAGGCTAGTGGGCATCTTTACATTCCCCTCTCAGAACTAGATAAAGCTAACAAAAAAAAATAAATAAGAAAGTCAAGGAGGTAAATATTACAAAAATTAGATATGCTGGACCTGTGGGAATAAATTGAATGGAAAAAGAAAAAAGATTACTCTTTTCTCAGTGGTACATTGCACCTACAAAAAATTGATCATGTATTAGAGCAGGAAAACCTTACAAGCAAATTTAGAAAAGCAGAAATAGTAAATGAATCCCTTTAGATCACATTGCAATAAAAACATTCAATAAAAGGCCACAGAAACATAGATGAAAAATTAAAAACTAAATAATCTAATCCTAAAAAAATGAATGGGTCAAAAGCATCATAAAAACAACAAATAATTTCATTAAAGAGGACATCACACAGCTAGGGAATGTTAAGTATTTAAGACCAGATTTGAACTCAGGAATATGATCATTCTTTACAAAGGAGAAGCCTATGATGGATTTAAGCAATTTGAAATCCATGAAGACTGAGATACTAAAGGATATTATGATTAGTGAGAATGAGAAAGGAGCAATGGATTGCCCATTGCCTCTCTGTGGTCAGTTGAACGTTCCAAAGACCTACATCTTCTTGGGTGGACTCTGTATAAAAATATTATGCAAATGTATGGCTTAGGATTCCACAAGATAAATAGGAAAGTATGGGAGATTATCTGAATTATTAGTGGGAATATTTATATTGATATCATCAATCTTTTGGCATAATGGAATATTTTAGTTCAGTTTCTAAAAGATGTGTTGAGTATCCTTAATTATCTTGAAAATAATTTATTTCTTCTGTTTAAGCATATGGATCATCTTTATAATGTTTTAAAGAATAATGAAAAGCAGTTATCCTTAAGATTCTCTTTCAAAAACAATTAAAAGATTTTCATAGTTAGATTTACTTTTCATTTTTCATTTTAGATTTTTTTCTGTTTCTCTTCCTGTATGATTTTATTTCATTCCAAAAGATGCAACATGAAAATAGCTAACAATTCTTGAGGTGTTATGAAATATTCCTCTAATTAGTTTTATTGGTCCCTTAACATTTTTAATGCTAGAACAATAAAAGAATATGGATTTAATATTTATTTTAACTTCTATGTAGAATATTTATGGCTAAAGAAATTGCATTACTTTCCTTTTTATTTTCCTTTTATTCTGGCTAATATTAAATTTGCTGCTCCTGCTTTATATTCTGAAAAAGTATAACTAAATCTATTCCATCCATCATTTTGACATTATTAATCTTTATGTTTTAAGTGTCTTTCTGGTCAATAGCCTAATTAGGCCAGGAAGAAGCCAGGAAGACTCATCTTCCTGAGTTCAAATCTAACCTCAGACACTTAATAACTGTGTGACCCTGGCCAATTCACCTAAACCTATTTACCTCAGTTTCTTCATCTGTAAAATGGAATAGAAATAGCATCTATATCATAGGATTGATGTGATAGTCAAAAGATATAGAAGATTTAAAAGATAAAATATAAAAGATATAAAATATAAAAGTTCTATATAAATGACATCATTATTTTATTTTAGTAATTTTTTTATTCTTTCAATTACTTATAAAGATAGATTTCAATATTCATCATTTTTATAAGATTTTGAGTTTCAAATTTTTTCTCCCTCTATTCTCCCTCTTTTCCAGCCTCCTTTCCAGACAATCTGATATAGGTTATTCACATGAAATCACCATCATTACATTTCTAATTATATCACTGAATTTTTTAGTTCTGTCTCCACTATCCCTTTCCCTTCCAGGTTATTTAATGATAATGAACTTTTATTCTATGCTGTCTTTCCGCTATTTATTTCTTTTTTTGTTTCCAATGAGAACATTTATAAAGTGCTTTGTGAACATTAAGGCATCAGATAAATGCTACCTGTTATTGTTATCTACTTTTTGAGTCTTTGTACCAATTCATGTTCTTCTCTGGGGCCATTACAGAATTTTCCTTTCCTGCAGCTTGAATCTAAGCATCTCATCTCTCAAAGAAATTTTTCATTGTCTTGGGAGTTTTGCTCTTTGAGGTCAGTCAATATTGCAGATCCCTTTTTTGTGGGGAGGATCAAAAAGAAGGGGGATGAACATTGATGTAGTGTCTATGATGTGACAGGCACTGTGCTTAGCATCTTACAAATATCTCATTTGATCCTCCCAACAATCCTGTGAGTTGAAAACTATTATTATTCCTTTTTAAAAGCTGAGGAAACTGAGGCAAACAGGATTAGTGACTTGCTGAGAGTTTACATAGCTACAGAATTGAACTCAAGTCTTCCTGACTCTAGGCCCAGTGTTCTAGGATTTCTACTCCTACTTTTTTTAGAATTTCCTCATGAATCATAAATTCTAATTTAACTCTCTAGCTTGTCCATGTTTTAAGTGTGTTTTTTAGAAATCCCTCAACAGTGGGATATAGTGTGCATGAGGTTGGCCCCCTTAAGGTAGCTTGATGGTCAGGGCAGAATCATTTTCTTCTGGAGTTTTCATCTTTTATCTCTTAGTGATTGGGAATTGTATTTGTTTACCTGATTTAGTCATTTCATCTGTATTTCTGATACTCTTTTCCCCTTTCCTTTGGGGCTTTTACCTTAGACTTTTCCATTGTTGAGATGATTAATGAAGACTGGAGGAGACACTTTGTTAGGAAAACTAAGTGATATTTATGGCTTATTCTCTCTCCCTTCCTTCACCACCATCACCACTTCAACTATGTTTAGTTTTAAGATATTTTTTTAATTCAGCAAGAAATGAGGTTAGCAGAGCCAGCAGATAATGATAATATCCCCTGCACAGCTTCTAGGGTGATGGGATTCTATAGAAAGACACTGAATGGAAAAGAGTCTGGAGTGTTGGGGGATGCTTGCTGAAGCCAGCTCCCCTGGCTCAGACTGATTATTACATTTTCATTATGAGCATTCACATCTCAGATATCTGTCACAATTTTTTTTGCCAAGGCAATTGAGGTTAAGTGACTTGCCCAGGGTCATGCAATTTATTGTTTTATTGATTGCTTAGACTAGAAAAATGATGAAGAAACTATTCATAATTCATATTAAACCAAGTAGTGTACCCTGCCCTTTCAGGGAGAGGGCTGTTCACCCCTTACCAGCACACCCCTGGTATCAATGAGGATCTCAGGAAAGAGAATGCATCCAGTGGTTTCCAAAAAATTTGATTCAGTTCATTCCTCCTTTTTTAATTTTTAGAGTCAATTTAAATCAATGAACATATATATATATATACATACATACATTTTTATTATCTATAGCATTTTTAATTTAATGTCATGTCTTTGCTTGTCTACCTTCATTATGTAAATATTTACCATTGCTTTGGCTAACATGATGATCATTGCTCTTGATTTTTAAAATACTACTGATTCTTTCTCTGATATTATCCCTGGGGGAGGAGAAGACATAACCCTTGCTCTTCTGTGATCCTTCAAAGCTATCCCTTTGCCATCATCACTCACATTCTCTTCTCTGAGGTTCATTCCATCTGTCTCTCTCAGCTGGTCCCAATCTTTGTGCAAGATTTCCATCACACCCTGTATTCTCAGCAGTTAGTTCATAATATTTCTTTCCAATATCTTCCCTGTTCTTAGGATTTCAATCTTCAATATGCATGTTGATGACTCTGCAAACACCCTGTCCATCTCAATATACCAACTATGACCTGCATCTTTATTTTATTTTATTTTAATTTAGTCATACATATGTTTGGGCATAATTACAAATTCAGTATTAGCCATAATTGCTGCATTTTACATAGTTCAGAAATCTGAAATCCTTCTCTCCAATCACTATTGTTTCATCTCTTCCTCTGGCCAGCTCCTCTAATGCCAGCAGTCCTCCTTCTTCTCCCTTTTCATCACTTCTAGTTTGACATCATGTTCCATTCTTTTAAACATACAATGTTATACAGGGGAGAGAAGAGAACCAGCTCTTTTCATCAGAGAGTTGGAGGACTCTTAGTGTGAATTATCACAGATACTGTCAGATGTGTGGGTTCTGTTGGTTGACTTTACTGAAATGTGTGTCTTTGTTCTAAGGGAAAGTACATTTATCTGAAATTCATGGTTTTTTTTAAACAAATCAATAAAACTTACAAACAAAAAAGGAGAAAGAGAAAAAGGGAAATAAGCTTGTTAGTATTGACCTGATTTCTCCTAACCTCTCTCTGCTTTCATCTATTTTGAGAATTGTTGTAGTCAAATAAAACTAAAAATTATCAACCTGGGGGTATGATGATGATATTTTTCTCTTATCGCAGACTACTGACAAATGCACAATCCACTAGCAGGCCAGTTGGAAATGATATTCAGAGATTTTGATGCCCTGGAATTGCCTTTGTGAACCAAAATCATCTCTGTATAATAATGAAGTAGCAAAGGAGATTTTGCTAGAGAAAATACACAAACATCCCAAAGAAAGAAACAAATTATAAAACAAAGTCCTCAAGTATTTCATGGTTACCCTTTGGAAGGTCTTCTAAACCATTTGGTAAGGCTGCCAACCAGATAAGGGTTGGTTCCTTGGTTTCTGTTGTCCATGAAATCATAGTTTTTCTGCAAAGGTCCAACAATCACAATCATTTATCTTTCAACCCTCTTCTCTTTTGCTTTTATCTCTTGCATGGACAAATTTGGAAAGACACTTAAAAATGAAATAAAATCTGTCAATTTCTCAGGCAACAACTCACATGGAAGATTGTCAATGGACCACAGTGAGAAGATACATACAGCATTTGTGCTAAGAGTCACTGGGTGAGCAGTACACAATGCTAAACAGTGATTTTCCAGATGAGATCTGGAGTCTTATCTCATCTTCTGAATATTTCCCAGATAAAGGATGAGACCTTCCTAAAGTTAGAAAACTCACTCTCTTACCTCATCAAGATACAGAGAAATAATCCTGCTGACTTTGGCTTGGAAAGTCATTGACCAGAAACATTAAAGCTCACTCATTTCCCAGCCATAATACTTGCTCTGGAACCATTTTTATTATTGTGTTAGCTAAAGAGTTCCTAGTGAGGATTTTGGTCAATGGCTGGTTAATGGCATAAAGTGATTCAAAATCAGAAGATTATCCTAAAGGGACTTCGTCCTTGCTGATTTGACCATCTTTGAACTATTGTATTAGTCTATTGTAGGAAGTAAGGTTGATTAGCTGTGAAATTGTATTTCATCCACATTATGCCATTAATACACTGATATTCATGCATGTCATCAGGATCCTGAAGCTGCTTAAATGAATCATTTGCCATCTGTCAGCAACTTCTACTTCCTGAACATCACCAATTCCTCTCATTTCGTCTTCTCTGATTAAAATGAGGAATTAGCAGAGAGTCAATTGATAATGATGATCTTGTCCCTCATCTATTTTCTCCTTTACCTTCTGCTACTAGTAAAAGTGAGTGATATTTTTCAGAGCCCACACTGAGTCCAGAAAATGACAAATGAGTGAGAACATCCAAGTAAGCAAGTTTTTGAACTTTCTCCTCTACATTTTCTTAAGTATGGTGGAGAGAAGGGTCTGTCCTTTTCTCTCTTCCTGACCTCCCATTTTTCATTAGTTTGATTGCTTTGGAGATATATTCAGAAGATCAATGTCACAGTTTAGAAATCCCAGCATGAAGGCCTATCTAAGGATTATAAGATGTGATCTACTTCCTCTTCCTCTTTGAAATATATTATTTGTCCATCACAATGAGAATCTTGACCTTTTATTTGTTGAATAATAATGAGGTTGTGTTATTTGCTTTCTAGGTCATGGTTAGGTGGAGTTGCCCCTCTTAAGGTATTATGAGAATAGTTAGTTTAAAGGCTCTGGGAAACTCTGAGATCCATAGAACTGTGATAGCTCTCTGTCTTCCATGATAACAGAAGTCATCTAAGCGCCTGAAGATCTTTACTGTGGCTCTTGCATCCATCATGGGTCTTTGGGGATTATAGAAATACAGAGTTGTTTTATTGACTTTCCCTAGAGAGTGATCCTCAATATCTTTCACTTTTTCTACTTCCTGCCATAGAGAGACACTATAAACATTGCTAAAATCTGGGATACCAGTGGAAACAGCAATATCTGTATGACTTTGCTCTACTTTACTTGGTGTGATGGAAAAAAAGTTGTATTTGAAGTCACAGGCTCTGGGCTCAAATCTTGACTGCCACTGTTGGAACTTGGACAACTAACTCAACCTCTCAAAGCCTCATTTTCCTAAGTTGCAAAATAAGGATCATAGAGGTTGATGGGATCATTGATTCTGCACTGGGAGGAACCTTAGAGGTTACTGAGTTCCATCTCCTCATCTTAGAGATAAAGAAACAAAGGCCAGAAAAACTAACTGACCAGATAATCTCAAAGGTTCTTTGAAGGTTTATATCCTGCAATTATTGACACTCACTCAAGCTCTTATACAAGCTATCATCTAAGGAGAG
>JAJPUD010001788.1:159102-209777 GCA_023553655.1 Myrmecobius fasciatus | reverse complement strand
ACTGGTTTTACATAAAATATGACCCAGCCATTTGCAAGAATCAGCATATTGATGCTCACATGCCTCACTTGCCATATTCCTCAACAATTATCTGAGGATTCAATTTAATTTATTTTCTTATTTTGGAAATTGCATATTTTATTACAAACTTAACCTTTAACATCAATTCAAACAATTAAGATTAATTAGTTGCAATTCATATTTAAGCTAATTAATTATAGTGCATAAAACCCTTCTATTCTTCATTAGACTTTTTAACAAATGAATATCATTCACTTTGGCTCATTTGATAATGGTCTTGTTTCTGATTTTGGTTTCCTTCTTCTCCCCTTTTCATTTCATAAAGTCTTTCCATATTTTTTTGTATTCTTCATATTTATTGAGCTTAATTTCATAATGCATCAATTGTATTATGTTAATAAAAGCACAAAGTCTTTAATTGTTTCCTTCTGGTTAGTTGTTTAGTTTGCTTCCAGATGATTGTTGTTTTTAAAAATAATCTAATACAGGTAGGAACATTCTTTTTCTTAAAGAACATCATCCTTTCTGTTTTATTTCTGAAAGTACTTTCAGGGCACAATTTCTAAAATGAAATTATTGGGCCAGGAATATGATTACTTTTATTATGTTTATGTGTGCCTGCCAGATTTGCTTTCAAAAAGAGTTTATGAGTCTTCAGTTCTACCACAAGAGAAATCAAGATGTCTGACTTTTAAAATGCCTTATTCAAAGCTTTATATTGAGAATCATTACAAACTAGTACCTATTGACATTTAAATTATTTAATATCTGTGCCTAATGTGTCATAATACTACTTCAGTGACTCTTTTGTAATTCCCATCTGAATTCTTTCTTCACTCCCCATTCACTTTTCCCCCCACCTTAGCAATATTTTCCCCAATTGCATGTAAAGATAGTTTTCAACATTCGTTTTTATAAGATTTTGAGTTTCAATTTTCTTCCTCTCTTTCCTTTGTCTCCCCAAGAAGACAAGCAATTTGATATTGGTTGTGCATGTACAATCATATTAAACATACTTGAACATTAGTCATGTTGTGAAAGAAGAATCAGAACATAAGGGAAAAACCATGAGAAAGAAAAAAAAAAGACAATAGTATACTTTGATCTTCATTCAGACTCCATAGTTTTTTCTCTGGATGTAGAGAGCATTTTCCATCATGGGTCTTTTGACATTGAATGTTATTTTTGCCTTGCCAAGAAGACCCAAATCCATAAAAGTTGATCATCACACCTTGCTGTTACTGTGTCCAGTGTTCTCCTAGTTCTGCTCCCTTCATTCAGAATCATTCCCATAAATTTTTCCAGGTTTTTCTGAAATCTGTCTACTCATCATTTCTTATAGGATATTATATTCATATACCACAATTTGTTCAGCTATTCCCCAATTCATAAGTATTCACTCAGTTTCCAATTTTTTGACAACACAAAAATGTTAAACATTTTTGTACAAGTGGTTCCCTTTATGTTTTTTTTTTTTTTATTTTTGCTGAGGCAATTGAGGTTAAGTGACTTGCCCAGGGTCCCACAGCTAGGGAATGTTAAGTGTCTGAGATCAGATTTGAACTCAGGTCCTCCTGACTTCAGGGCTGGTGCTCTATCCACTACGCCACCTAGCTGCCCCTCCCTTTATGTTTTTATGATCACTTTGGGATAGAGACCCAGGCGAGACACTGTGGGATCAAAGGGTGTGTAGTTTTACAGCCCTTTGGACATAGTTCCAAATTGCTCTTCAGAATGGTTGGATCAGTTCACAACTCCACCAACAATGCATTATTATCCCAGTTTCCCCACATCTTCTCCAGTATTATTGTCATATTCCTTTTCTCTGTCATATTGACAAGATGATAAATGTGAGGTGGTACCTTAGAGTTGTTTTAATTTGCATTTCTCTAATCAATAGTGATTTAGAGCATTTTATATGACCATAGATAACTGTTCATTCACTTTTTTTTAAAAACAGAATTATAGTTGATGTACAGTGCAGTTAGGGAGCTCATTACCACACTATTGAGTTTGTTTTCAGTATTTGTAAATTTGATAAGTATGAAGTGATAACAAAGATTTTTTAATCCACATATCTTTAGTTATTACTGAGATTGAACACCTACAAAATGGTTATTTAAAATACATATTTCTTGTTTTGAAATTGTCTCTTTCTACTCTTCAAATATGGTTATATTGCTAGTCACCATTGTGAATTTTCCATTTGAAAAATATATTTTCTTGTCTGGAAACCAGATTTGTTTAATGCTTAACTCAGAACATAGGTTATGTTCAAAAACTCAGTTAGATCTGAAGATTGATACAAAGCATGTAAAGAGTTTTCTTCCATTATCTATCTCAAGCAACCCACATGTCTTATCTAGAAAATGCCTCTCTGCTGCTCAATTAGCTACTGTTTGGTTGTTCCTTTGTTTGAATCCTATATTTGTGTAATTCACAGACACTCAGAGGAAACAGGACACCCCTTTCTTAATTCTCCCCTCTGCTAGAAAATTTAATAAGCTTTCTAAATTATTTCAGTTCAAGAATCTTTTGTTCTCAGTTAATAACTTGGTACAAAAGTGGGGTCTGTGATGGTTGATCCAAAATGTGGGAATTGAGGATTTGACCTAGACAACATTATTCTGCAAAATGAGAACTGGATAAATAACCCCTGGGATTTAGGTGGAACAGTCAAATCTAGGGTCCATCTTGACCTAAAAAATTACTCAGAGAGAAGTAGAACTAGCCTCATCACCCTTTTAGGCAAATGAACAGTTGTTCTGTACTAATAAAACAAGTTTTGGGGGTCTACATCTATCATTTATTAATTTGGCCATTTCTCCAGAAAGTTCTTTCTCTTTTCTTTCCCTCTCTTTTTTTCTCTCTCTACACTTTTCTTAATTCCTTTGGCTTTTAGAAAATAAACTAGATACCTGGTCTATGAATATATACTAGTATCAAATACAGGAGCTGCCCATCTTGGAAGGAATGTTTTACCAATTTAGTTAATAGTCCTTCATTAATTCACTTAGGAGACAAGCTTGTATTTGTACTAGTTAAAAGAAACTATTGTCTAGGATTGAGATTCATGAGCTAAATGGTCATATCCCAACAGTAGGGAACCCCACTTTATATCTGTTTTTACTCTCCCTGTGAACTTCTAAGAAAAACTTTTGTCTTCTGTAGTGTCTAGTGTTATTTGGAGATTCTGTTACCTTAGAGTGAACTACATTCAACCATAAAAATTGCTATAAAAATGGTAGCCAAGGGGCAGCTAGGTGGCACAGTAGATAGAGCACCAGCCCTGAAGTCAGGAGGACCTGAGTTCAAATCTGATCTCAGACCACTTAACATTCCCTAGCTATGTGACCCTGGGCAAGTCACTTAACCTCAATTGCCTTAGCAAAAAGCAAAAAAGAAATGGTAGCCAAAGAGTTTTGAATTCTGGAGATTAATATAGTTTCATATTTGAAACAGTTATCCCAATTTTCTGTAATTCATTGCTACAATGTCTATCCCTGTAAGCAGGGGCTTACTCCCACTTCAGACTTTCAGTGGGAGATAAGATTTTAGTAAGGAAAAATAAAACTCTGTAAAATATTTTCTCTGTCATTTCAGTCCTAGTCAAGTTGGAGCTACAGAGATAACATCAGATATGCAAAGGAAGGAAAACTTTTTCCTGGTTTGTAGAAATTTGTGGCATTATAAACTAATTAACTATTACCTTTGTACCTGAAAAGTAACATCTTTCCTAAATAAATTTTCAAAGTATAGTTTGTAGGGTTTTTTAAATGCTAAAATATTTTAAGGAAAATGTGAGATAGTTACCATGAATCTTTGGAATGGAGCTAAAAAAGCAGTGGAATTTATAATTTAAGGTGCTGGCAAGCTAATAACACTTGGGAAAATCAAGGTTTTGAATGATACTACTTTTGATTGTAAATCCAGATTTGTTTGAATTTGTCCTAAAGCTAAAATATAATTTAAAGATAGATACGTTTTTCTATTAAGATAATTGGGATGTTTGACCAGCTATAATTGATATTTGATACTAAGATGAGGTGTTTAGAAACTGTTTGAATAAAAATTAAAAGTAAATACTATGTACTGGTCTTTTGGAAGCAATTAGTTAACATACTAAAGTGACATGATTTACTTAGATAATTCTGATATTAATTTAACTGAATTGATAGTATTTGACTGGCAAAAAGTTTTTGATGTGTTTTTAAAATTTATGATATTGTTTAGGTTATTACTAGGCTTTTAATTTTCCTTGTATTGTGATTTCTTAAATATCATATTTAAAATTCTGTTAATTTGAAAACTGGTACCCAAAGGGTTATACAATTGTTTCACAGAAAAACTAACTTTTCTTTTTATAGAGACTATTATTCTTTTTTTTTGAGACTATTTTTCTTATGGTTTAAGAGAAACTGCTGATTATTTAATTGAGTACATTTTGCTTGGGGATTTGCCAGATTTCTGTCCCCCTGGATCTTCATCCTTACCAAGATTATAACTCTTTTTAACTCTGTGAGAAAAATTTCTGAAAGAATATTGTAAAGTTCTAAAATAATGACATGATTTAATGAGAAACTAGGAACTCTCATATCTGAAGTAAAGGGGCTACAAATTTCCTTTATAAAGAATAATTTTTTTACCTTATAAATTGTTTGGGCCCAGCTCATAAACATTATGAAAATACACCTGGGATACTAACAATTAAAGTTATGCCTTTGAGTCAACTTAGTATTGACATCACAAATTTAAAGATTTTATTCCAGTTTTCAAAATTAATATTTAATATATTCCAATATGCATATTTGTCATTTTCAAGGCCTACAGGGATTAGTGTTTATGGACATACTCATATAATTTGATTATTTTCTTAATTTATAGTTATTTATGTCTTCTCCAGAATGGATTTAAACTAGAGGAGATGTAGAAGATTTACATGTGCTTATTATTCATAATTGTTGCAACAACATGGGAAAATAATAATTATAATAAAAATTATACCTAACCCATGATTAGTGATTTGAATTAAAATTTTTAAGACTGTAATCTGATGTTGTTCTAAGTTTTGATTTCAAATATCATTGTCTGACTTGTCCTTGAGCCAAAACCCCACCATTTAAAAGAAATTTCTAATGCTATTCATAGGAACTGTGGTCTGAGAACTGCTATAGGTAGATGTTTAGGCTTAGGAAGATTGAAGGGATGATCATGCAAAAGCAAAGGTAATTTCCTTTTGACTTAATATTGTTTTATTTCCTCCTAAAGGAAATTTTCCCACTTGATTAATTCTGAGTCTGGGTATAGTATCCTGTGATTAATTTGAAACTTTGCTTCTTGCCAGACTATTCCAAATAAAAGCCAACTATGATCCTTACCTTGAATCAAACAGATTATAGAAAGCTTTATCTTCATATCAGGTCAGTCTGTGCCCTTGAAGGGACAGTCTTGATATTACTTAATAGCAAATTTCTATAACAAGGACAGTTAAATTGTAAAAATTTATATGTATGATGAATCTTGTTGCAATACTCAATATTTTACAGTTACTATAATAGGATAGAATTATGAAACATTTACTGTTTTTAATATTACTATTATGAATTCATGTGTGATATTAAGTCCTTAAATTACCTCATTCTTTCTAGATTATTTAAGAATAATTTATTTCCTCAAAGGTGGGATAGGACAATTGAGACAAAAATGGGATATAATAAAGTTGTAAATGTTTTAAATGTTATTGGAGTAGTAAACTTTAAGAAAGAGCAAAAAAAAAGTAGACTATGTTCTCAACTAATGGGACCTTCTCAATAATTTTGCTAAAATTATTTTCCTAAGTACAGTATGATGATGTCACTTCCTCCCTCTCACCAATAAATTGCGCTTGTTCCCTAGTACATCTAACATCAAACATACACTCTTTCCTCTTTCTCATCTCTTAGAATAATGTGTTTCCTCCAACCTGTAGCTCAAGTAGCTTGAATAAAGGATTACCTGTCTTTTGGACTAGTTAATAATAAATCTAGTTTCAACCTTTCAAGCTAAAACTTATCATGGCTGTTTAGAAACATACCTGTATAAGGGTTTGTATTGAGCATGAAACATACTGAGAAGGAAAAAGAAGAGGAGATGAAGGAGGAAAGGGAGAAGGAAGAGATAAAAGAAGGAGAAAGAAAGGAAAACAGCAAAAGGAGAAGGAGGAGAAGAAAAAAGGAAAAAGAAGAAAAGAAAGAAAAAGGAAGAAAAGGAGAATAAGAACAAGAACAATGACAACCAAGTATTTTAACATTATTAACATGTAATGGACTTCCTGCCATCTAGGGGAGGGGAGGAGACTGGGGGTAAAATTTGTAACGGAAAGTTTTGTAAAGATCAATGCTGAGGAACTGCCCATACATATGTTATACAAATAAAAAGCTTTAATAAAAAAAAATTAGGTAAATTAACCACAAAATAACCACAAGAAAGAAGTCAAGATGAATATGAATTTTTTAAAATTTAGATGATTAAAATCTGGAAAAAATTGAATAAGGATAGAAAAGAATATATTTTTTCCCTTGGGCAGTACTTGGCACCTACACAAAAATTGATTATGTACTATGGCATAAAAATAATAAAATGCAGAAAGGCAGAACTAAAAAAAAGAAGAAGAACAATGACAACAAGAAGAAGTGGCAGAAGCAGAAGGAGAAGCAGAAAAAATGGAGAAGGAGGAGGAGAAGGAGAAAAAGAAGAACAAGAAGAAGAAGGAAGAGGAGGAGGAAGAGGAGGAGGAAAAGATGGA
This sequence comes from Myrmecobius fasciatus, assembly GCA_023553655.1. NCBI lineage: Eukaryota > Metazoa > Chordata > Mammalia > Dasyuromorphia > Myrmecobiidae > Myrmecobius > Myrmecobius fasciatus. The sequence continues at coordinate 202,972 of JAJPUD010001788.1, read as the reverse complement.
GAAGGAGAAAAAGGAAAATATGGAGGAGAAGGAGGAGAAGAAAAGAAAGAGAACAAGAAGAAGGAGAAGAACAAGGAGAAGGAGAAAAAGAAGAAGGAGGAGGAGGAGGAAGAGGAGGAGAAGAACAAGGAGAAAGAAGAGGAGAAAAAAAAGGAGGAGGAGGAGGAGGTATAGAGCAATTCTCTTTTCCCATCCCCCACCTCCTACAAGCAATTCATTCTCTGAAGCTTGGCTACGAGAATCTAAGTTTACAGATATTTGAATGCTAGTTCCCAAACTGCTTTATTATTTTATAGATATTCACATGATTTTAGCTAATTTCAGTCCATGTACTATGTAGCAATTCTAGATTAATTGAATAGCTTTCAATCTTTCTAAATTGATCAAGATTTCCTTCATCTATTTTAGTGGTCTTGATTGATTATTCAATAGATTTGTCTAGGCTTTGTTCAAATCTAGCTCATGCTATTCATGGTTGAATTGAGAATTTGAAAACCTGTGTAATTATTGAAAGAGGAGTATGGAATATCTTCTTAAAAAGAGAAACATATAATGAGCTTGAGAGAAACTGACAGACTTTCTTGACACTGTTGAAGATAAGACTAGAAGAAGGACTAATCTTGAGAAGCAATCTAAAGATGATAAAGATTTTTTTTAAACAATTATCTGAGCTGAGATGAATGATTTGGGTCTGAATTTTCAGACAAGGAAATTAAAATCAAATATTGATATTTTTATGATTTCAGATGACTCTAGGGGTGACATTGGTGAGTCAAAATATTATATATACTTGCATAAGCATTCTTAATGTATGTATATAATTCTTATGGTTGCTCTTATTTATTAAAATGATATAAAATCAACAATTTAATAAATAAGAATAATATCATTAATGAAAAGGATTTCTCAAGTCCATTAAATAACTAATATTCAATGAACTGGGATGGATAATTAAGTTAATTAGTTAATTGATGAGATGTGGCTGCAACATTACTAATGAGATAAATTGAAAACATTACAAGATCTCTAACATTAAATATATAGCAATGAGTCAAGCAATGACAGACTGAGGTTGGGTAACTTACCAATGAGTGTCGATAGAAAAATCCCCACAATACCTAGTTGTATATGCGGGGGTTATGTATAGGGACTACCTAGACTAAAAGGGATACCAATGAAGTTCAATAAACTCCAATATGGATTGTGAATCACCTTGTCAGAAGAAGATCAACAAAAACATCTCAAAATCCCCTTTCCCAAGGATCCTTTTCTTTCTACCAGGAGCATGAATCAACACAAGTCTCCAGGTCTTGACTCTGCTGCTTGGCCCTACTAGATTCAGATAATAAGGCTATAAAACTCTATCATCACACTTTACTGGTTTGGGGAGGAGGTACCCCATTTTCTCTTGGGCCCCCCAGCAGGGAGCCCAATTCTACTCAGCAACCAGTTCAACATAGCTATGGCCATCATTCTCCCTAGTAATTTCATTTTGTGAGTATCTTCAATAAAGCTGTCTTTCTGAACTGTCATAATATGAACTCCAGGTTTCCTTTTGATCTTTCTGAATTTTCCTAAATCAGTGTGAAAATACTAGTTTTCTTTCACATTTTTTAAAAAAGAATGAAAGCTTCATGGACCCAAGGGGATTTTTTTTTCTACATTCTGATTATATTCTCAGTACTTAGCATTTAAGTTTACATTTATGTGAGTAGCTTGTTAAATGACTGATTGATACGCTCTGCTGATGGTCAGATTATCTTGAATTAAAAAGGTGACCTTTAATTTGGTTTATCAGAAAACCCATCCTGAAAGATTTAAGATTTATTCCATTGAAGCCAAGGGAGTCTATCCTGGGACTAAAATGTCTGTTCTATTGTTAGGTAGCTTAATAATCCCTCCAACATATTATATCTAGTCAGAACTAAATATGTATGGCTTATCTAGCCATATATCAGCTAACTTGAGCCTCTTGAAACATTTGCCATCTACCCTGCCACACATATATATTCCTCAGGCCCAGAACCAGTTTCAATAATCCAAACATTTCCATCTTTTTCTCTATTAACAGTTGCCAAATCAAGACTTTGAGAAAGGGCATAAAATACAATCACCCTTTACAAGTTGTTGTTTTTCTGTCTTTTCAATTGTGTTCAATTGTTTGTGACCCCATTTGGAGTTTTCTTGGCAGAAATACTAGAGTAGCTTACCATTACCTTCTCCAGATCATTTTATAGATGAGGAACTGAAGCAAACAGAGTTGTGAGCTACCCAGGGTCTTACAGCTATAAATTGCGTAAAGCTACATTTGAACAGACAAAGATGAGTCTTTTTGACTCCAGGCCTGATATTCTATCCATTGAATGACTTAGCTGCCCACTATCCTACTTCCCAGGTTACCTATGTTTTTACAGCCTCAGAAAATAAACCCTTAAGGAATCAAGAGTTGTCTTTCTCTTGTGGAAGCAATCTTAAGATATTTAAACATCCTAAATCAGCTGCTTCAGAGGAGAGTTGAAGACAGAAAAACAGAAATACTTAAAATTGTCCACTGAATTTCAGGACCTATTTAAGGGTGCTAACATAAATGGGAGACACATATTACAGGTGTTTGATTAGACAACAGGCAAACTGTGAATTCATCATAATATTGTATCTATATTGAAGTTTGAGACTACCTTGAGCTCTGCAAGAAAGCAATCCTCTTAGCATCCCACCATTTTTTTTAAATTTTATTAAAGCTTTTTATTTGTATAACATATGTATGGGTAGGTCCTCAGCATTGATCTTTACAAAGCTTTCCATTACAAATTTTACCCCCAGTCCCCTCCCCTCCCCTAGATGGCAGGAAGTCCACTACATGTTAATAATGTTGAAATACTTGACAAGTTGTGCAAGAAAAATCCTATCTACAAGAAAAAAAAAGAACATCAGAGAAAGGAAACACAATGCAAGCAAACACCAATAGAGAGCATGAAAATGTTATGTTGTGGTCCATATTTCATATCCCTCTCTCTGGGTGTATATGGTTTTCATCACTTAACAATTGGAACTGGTTTGAGACAATTCTTTGTTGCAGAGAGCCATATCCATCAGAACTGATCATCATGTAATATTGTTGTTGCTGTATATAATGATCTCCTGGTTCTGCTCGTTTCACTCAGCATCAGTTCATGCAAGTCTCTCCAGGCCTCTCTGAAATCATCCTGCTGGTCATTTCTTACAGAGCAATAATATTCCATAACATTCATATACCATAATTTATTCAGCCACTCTCCAATTGATGGCCATCCCTTCAGTTTCCAGTTTCTAGCCACTACAGAAAGGGCTGCCACAAACATTCTTGCACATATGAATCCCACCATTTTTTAAAAAGTAGAGAAATTTTCTGATTTTTTTAGTTTGAAATTTTCTTCCTTCTCTATTCAATGAGAAAATAAGAAAATAAAACTTATTGTAGATATATAGTCATACACAACAGATTTCTGCATTAGCTCTATTGAAAGAAAGAAAGAAAGAAGGAAAGAAAGAAAAAGAAAGGAAGGAAAAAGGAAGAAAGGAAGGAAAAAATAAGAAGAAAGGAAGGGAGAAAGGAAGGGAGAAAAGAATAGTTAGGAAAAGAGAAGAAAATATGCTTCAATCTAACATTTGTGTCTATTAAGTTCTTTATCTGGAGGTAGATAATATGTTTCATCATGATCTGGAATTGTGGAAGTTCATTGTATTGATCAGTACTGAGCCTTGAGTCTTTCAGAGTTATTTGTCTTTACAATATTGTTCTGACTATGAAGATTATTCTCCCATTTTTTCTCACTTCACTCTGCATCAGTTCATAGAGGTCTTCACAAGTTTTTCTGAAATTGTTCCCTTAATCATTTATTACACAAAAATGATATTCCATCATGTTCACATACCCCATTTTAGTTATTCCACAACTGAAGGACATCCCTTAGTTTCCAGTTGTTTGTTACCACAAAAAGAACTGCCATACAAGCCTATATGATGACCAATTCTGATGGACATGGCTCTCTTCAACAATGAAATGTTTCAAACCAGTTCCAATTGTTCAGTGAAGAAGGCCATGTACAACCAGAGAGAGGGATATGAAATGTGGACCGCAACATATTTTCATGCTCTTTATTGATGTTTACTTGCATTTGGTTTCCTTTCTCAGATTTTTTTTTCCTTCCTGTAGATACAATTTTTCTTGCACAGCAAGATAAGTGTGGAAATATGTATACATATATTCAACTTGTCAAGTATTTTAACATAATTAACATGTAATGGACTTCCTGCCATCTAGGGGAAGGGAGGGGACTGGGGGGGGAAATTTGTAGCAGAAAGCTTTGTAAGGGTCAATGTTGAAGAACTACCCATACATATGTTTTGCAAATAAAAAGCTTTAATTAAAAAAAAAAAAACTACAAAACACTCTCCACATAAATAAAGTCAGATCTAAACAATTGGAAAAATAAAAAAATTTAAAAAATAAAAAAGAACTACCATAAATTTTTTTTTTTACATATTGATTATTTTCCTCTTTTTCTTTGATCTCCTTGGGGTATAGGAATGGTATTGTTAGGTTAAAGTATATGCACAATTTAATGAACTTTCTTTCCCCTCCTTTTTATTACTTCTTTTTTTCTGATTATACATGTACATTTTTTTAAATACACATTTCTTTATGAATCATGTTGGGAGAGAAAAATCAGAAAAGGAAAAAAAACCACAAGAGGAAAAAAACATCAAGAAAAAGAAAAAAGTGAATATAGTAGGTGTTGATTTACATTCATTTTCCATAGTTGTCTCTCTGGATGCAGATGGCATTTTCAATACAAAGTTTATTAGAATTGTCTTAGATCATTGAACTGCTGAGAAGAACCAAATCTTTCATAGTTGATCATTGTACAATTTTGCTGTCACTGTGTACAATGTACTCCTGGTTATGATTGTTTCACTCAGCATCAGCTAATATAAATCTTTTCAGGCCTTTCTAAAATCAGCTTGTTCATCATTTTTTCTAGAGCAATAATATTCCCTTACTTTCATATACCATAACTTATTCAGCCATTCCTCAATTGATTGGCATTTACTCATGTTCCAATTCTTTTCCACCACAAAAGAACTGCTAAAACATTTTTTGCATAGTGTGAGTTCTTTTCCCTCCTTTATGATTTCCTTGGAATATAGAATGAGTAGTAGCACTCCTGGATCAGAGGGTATGCACAGTTTTATAAGGGCATTGTTCCAAATTGGTCTCCAGAATGGTTGGAAGAAATGTTGCCTTCTAATTTCTTTTTTTATATTTCTCCTTTTTTGGTGAGGCAATTGGGATTGTGACTTTGCTAAGATCACACAGCTAGTAAGTGTTAAATGTCTCAGGCCAGATTTGAACTCAGGTCCTCCTGTCTCCAGGGTTGGTGCTCTATGTACTGCACCATCTAGCTGCCCTAATGAACTTTTGAGTATAATTTCTAACTGCTTTCTACTACCACCAGACTAATTTACAGCTCCACTAACAGTACAGAAACCTGCCTGTTTTCCCACAGCCCTCCAGAACTTGTCACTTTTTCTTTTCTATTCTCTTAGTCATTCTAGTGGGAATGAGGTAGTGCTACAGAATTGTTTTAATTTGTTGTTGTTGTTGTTGATGTTCAGTCATTTCAGTGACATCTGAGTCTTTGTGACAGTATTTGGGATTTTCTTGGCAAAGATACTAGAGTGATTTGCCATTTCATTATCCATGTTTTAATTTATATTTCTTTAGTTATCAGTGATTTAGAGCAGTTTTCATCTGATTGGGATAATTTGATTTCTTCTTCCACAAATTATTTTTTCATATGTTTGACCATTTGCCATTTAGAAAATGTCTCTTATTCTCATAAATTTGACTCAGGTCCTATGTATTTTTAAAATGGGATCTTTAACTTGGTTCTTTTCAACAATGAGATGATTTAGGCCAACTCCAATAGATTTGCAATGGAGAGAGCCACCCGCCTCCAAAGAACTGTTGGAACTGAATGTGGATCACAAAATAGTACTTTCACCTTTTTTGTGGTTGTTTGCTTGCTTGTTTTTTCTTTCATATTCTTTCTCTTTGGATTTTATTCTTCTTGTGCAAAATGATAAGTTTAGAAGAATTGCACATGTTTAACCTATACTGGATTACTTGCATCTAGGGGAGGAGATAAGAGGGATGGAGAGAGAGGAATTTGGAACAAAAGGTTTTGCAAGTTAGAATGTTGAAAATTATTTTTGCATGTATTTTTATTGAAGTTTTTTTAAATTTTCAAAACATATGCAAGGATAATTTTTCAACAATGACCCTTGCAAAACCTTGTGTTCCAATTTCTTCCCCCTTCCCTCTACTCCTTTCCCTAGATGGCAAGTAATCCAATATATGTTAAACATGGTAAAAAATATATGTTAAATCCAATATAGGCATACATATTTATACAATTACCTTGCTGCACATGAAAAGTCAGATCAAAAAAAAGAAAAAAATGAGAAAGAAAATAAAATTCAAGCAAACCACAATAAAAAGAATGAAAATGCTATGTTGTGATCCATCCTCAGTTCCCACCATTCTCTCTTTGGGTATAGATGGCTCTTTTCATCACAAGATCATTGGAACTGGCCTGAATCATCTCATTGTTGAAAAGAGCCACATCTTTCAGAATTGATCATCATATAATCTTGCTGTTGTCATATACAATGATTTGGTTCTACTCACTTCACTTAGCCTCAGTTCCTGTAAGTCTCTCCAGAACTCTCTGAAATCATCCTGCTGATCATTTTTAAAATATGGTTCCTGATTTTGCCTTGGCAGATAGACTCCCAAATATATTATTGACAATTATTTTATTTTTGAAGGAATTTTGTATTTATTTAATCAGTGTATATGTTATATTTCCCCTTTAAAATATAAGCTTTCTAGTCATATGTAATGGGGACAAACTAGAACCATTCCCAATAAGATCAGGAGTGAAACAATGCTGCCCATTATCACCATTACTATTCAATATTGTATTAGAAATGTTAGCTTTGGCAGTAAGAGAAGAAGAAAAGATTGAAGGAATTAGAGTAGATCATGAGGAAACCAAATTATCACTCTTTGCTGATGATATGATGGTATACTTAGGGAACCCTAGAAACTCAACTAGAAACAATTTAGCAAAGTTGCAAGATACAAAATAAATCAATATAAATCATCAGCATTTTCATATATTACCAACAAAGTTCAGCAGCAAGAGATACAAAGAGAAAATCTATTTAAAATGACTGTCAATAGTATAAAATATTTGGAAATCTATCTGCCAAGGAACAGTCAGGAACTATAAGAACTAAACTACAAAATACTTTCCACCTAATCAGTTGGAAAAATATCAAATGCTCATGGGTAGGCTGAGTGAATATAATAAAAACAATAGTATTACCTAAATTAATCAACTTATTTAGTGTTATACCAATCAAACTCCCAAGAAATTATTTTACAGAACTAGAAAAAATAATAACAAAGTTCATCTGGAAGAGCAAAAAATCAAAAATTTAAAAGAAATTAATGAAAAAAAATGCTGATGAAGGTGGCCTAGCTGTGCTAGACCTAAAACTATATTATAAAGCAGTGGTCATCAAAGCCTTTTGGTACTGGCTAAGTAATAGAGTGTAAAAGAAAAAAGAGACATTTCCTGAGAGTCTCATGAGAATAAGAGACATTTTCTAAATGGCAAATAAGGAATAGGATAGGCTCACAGGACAAAATAGGCAATAACTATAGCCATCTAGTGTTTGACAAACCCAAAGACCCCAGCTTTAGGGATAAGAATTCATTATTTGACAAAAACTGCTGGAAAAATTGGAAACTAGTATGGCAGAAACTAGGCATTGATCCATACCTAATACCATATACCAAGATAAGGTTGAAATGGGTCCATGATTTATTCATAAAGAGTAAAATTTCTTTTTTTCATTTTTTTTTTGCTCTTAAGCTAAGGCAATTGGGGTTAAGTGACTTGCTCAGAGTCACACAGCTAGGAAGTGTTAAGTATCTGAGACTAGATTTGAACTCAGATCCTCCTGACTTCAGGACTGGCACTCTATCCACTGCACCATCTAGCTGCCTCATGATTCAGATTTTTGATGGACTTTAGATTCTCTTCCATGATGATAGAATGAGTCTAAGTTTAAAGCTCTTCAAAACTTGTGTCCCCTCCAGTACCTAGACAGCAATTCTTCAGAGCAAGTTCTTTTGAGAATATAGATACCTGATAGCTTCCTATGGGAATGACTGGGCCAAGAATATTGAGCTCTTGGGTTTGGAGCTGGCAATGTTGTGGCAATATGCCTCATCTAGTAGGATTTTCCAGGCTTCCCTGAGTGGCCTAAGCTAGTTGTTTTCTTCTTTTTTTAATAATGTGATCAAATAATTTCATCAAGCTATGTCTTGCTTTAATGAATGATCACCACTGACCTACTATGAAAGACTTGGCTCTTGTCAGTGGTTCAGTGATCCAAAGCAATCCCAATAGACTTTGAACAGAAAATGCCATTTGCATCCAGAAAAAGAACTATGGAGATTGAATGCAAATTAACAGATGCTATGTTCACTTCTTTTTTCTGTTTTCCTCTCCCATGGTTTTTCTCTTTTATTTTGATTTTTCCCTCCCAACATGATTTATAAAGAAATGTGTATTAAAAATAAATATTTTTTTTAAATAATAAATTACCACAATTGAAAAAGCAGTGTGGGGAATGGAATTTTACTGAGTGAGGAACTGAATCAAAAGTGAAATTTCATAAATCCCTAGGAAGCTCTTAGACTAACCAGAAAAGCATGGCACAAAAATTGATCAGAGATAAAGAAGAGAGTTGGCCAATTCTTTGAGAGCAAGGAAGAATTGGCAATATTCTCCAAATCATTTTTTAGTATTGAGTAGAGCTGACAATAGCTGGGGGGGGGGAAGAGAGGGTGCTATTTATTTGACTGAAAGAACTTGACCCTAATTATTGAATAAAATCAGGCATTGGTCAGAAGTGCCACCTGGTGGTTGAATACACATTATATCATATATACCCTCTGCAGGTTTGGATTATTGTTGTTTTGGATAGAATCTGGAATATCATTGGTAGAGGAAATTAGTTGGAAGGAATTTTTTTTTTACAAATGAAAATTAGAATACTCTCTAAAGATTTAATATTAGAGGATCACCTGGATCAGTGAGAATATAAATGATTTGTCCCCAGGCTCAGCATCAGTTTATGTCAGAGATGAGACTTACCCCTAAGTTCCTTGATTCCAACCCAGCTCTCTATCCACTGTGGCAAGTTGCTTTTCTGCCTCATTTTATACACAAGTTGATCAAGACACAGAAAAGAAAAATGATTTGTGGACAGACAGACATCTGTTAGAACTGTGTCTTTCAGAGATTGGGCTCAAATGCCAGTTTCCTCTATCCAAATTCAGCTTTCTCTTGGCTGTGTCCTGTTGCTTCTCAGTGAAGTTAATGATCTTAAGAAATGTAGTCCTACATCATTGAAATTAATCTTTTTTTTCATTTTATATTCTGTATACTATTGCTTATTTTTCTTAATATACAAAGATCCCTCATGAAGACAGACCAAAAAGTGAAATAGAGTGTCACTCATTTTTGTTTTACAAAACAGCAGCTCAGTTTTTTTTAGTCAAGAATACATGTACAATTATGACTGGAAATTGTGGATGATTTTATGCACAATCTGGGTATACACATAAGTAAGTACACATATAATATGTACATATATAAAATATACATACATAAAACCCCCAGTTGAGCTCTTTCTTAGGAACAACTGTGATTTCTGTGGAAGCTGGGGCAATCCTTTCTCATAATGGGGAATGACACTTTTGGGCTAATGGCATGGACAATGTTAAAAACAAGAACATCAGTTGAATCAATTATATCAAGGAACAGAGAACCAGTTATATTGACTTTAGCTGTAGAGCCATTCACTAATAGCCATATTAAAGGTGATGTTTTTCTCTGTAGACATGCCAAGTCATTAGCAGAACATTTATAAAGCTTTGGCCAAAACAGAGTTCCTGGGACAAGAGGGAGAGGGATGTAAATATTTTTGTTGGATTGGTAAACTGTATGAATAAATGTCTTCAATGGACTTCATCCTAATTAAGTTGGTGTCTTATGGAAAATCACCTAAGAGAACTTTTTAAAAATTATATTCTGGATTTGTCAATATGTTTGGACATATGCACTTAAGGCAAAATTGTGTGCCTAGAAAACATCTGGACATTGACCAATCTTTCCAAGACCTGGTTGGCTGTGTGCATCAGTATCTTCTACTTTCCAAAGACTGCCAATTTATATTACCTTGTGTTTCTCTAGTTGAAGTAGAAAATTAACAGGAGTGTCTATAAAATGCTAATAATCTGCTGGTTTGTTTGCCTGCCAATGCCGAAGTAAGTGAGCAATGGGTACAGATTTCATGTAGATCAAGAAAACCAAACTAAATGATGACATTAACAAACTCAGTGGGAAAAATGTTTTTAACAAAGCACAATATTTACGTGAAAGCTCAAATGGATCTGTGATCAAGCTGATTTCTGAATTCTCTTTCACAAGGTAGATCTCAACCCACTGTAATCCTGATCAATATCCCTTCTTATTAATTCACCTCAGAAGGTCTTTCCAAATTTCTGAAAGCCTTTTTTCACTTTCTCCCAACAACAAAAGGGCCATTAACAAAGCAGATAGATGCTTGTTCTCTTCCTTTTCCATTTAGTTTTTGTTGTTCAGTCATACCCAGCTTTTTGTGACCTCTTTTGGGGTTTTCTTGACAAAAATACTGTAGTGGTTTTCTATTTCTTTCTCCAGCTCATCTTACAGAAGAGAAAACTGAGGAAAATAGGATTCAATGATTTGCCCAGAGTCACACATCTAGTAAAACAAAAAGAATCAATAAAAGATAAAAGCAAAAGATTTTTTAAAAAGGACTTTTAAGCTCTTATTTTATTTCTATCTTATGTATCAAGAAGAATGATCTAAATGAAAAAGGGAAAATAGCTCAGGACAGGATCAAGTCTTGGAAAAATACTCACAGCTATTTGAAATGATTTCATATTTTTTGTTGTTCATTTAAACAGTCATGCTCAACTCTTCATGACCCCATGGACCCATAACACGCCAGGCCCTTCTTTCCTCCACTATCTCCCAAATTTTTTACATGTTCATGTTCATTATTTCCATGGCACTCTATATCCATCCCATCATCCATCATCCCCTTCCTTTTTTGCCTTCAATCTTTCCCAGCATCAGGTTCTTTTCCAATGTGTTCTTTCTTCTTAGAAAGTGGCCAAAGTATTTAAGCTTCAATGCTCCCAGTCATACATTACACACATACATAATTACTGGGAAAATCATAGCTTTGCCTATAGACCTTTGTTGGCAAGCCATTATCTCTGCTTTTTAGTATGCTGTCCAGATTAGACATAACTTTTCTTCCAAAGAGAAAGTATCTTTTAATTTCATGGCTGTAATCACCATCTGCAGTGAACTTTGAGCTCAATGATATAAAATGTGACACTGCTTCCATTTCTTCTCCCTCTATTTGCCAGGAAGTAATGGGATCAATTGCCAAGATTGTAGTTGCTTTTTTTTTTTTTATGGTAAGCTTTAAACCAGTTTTTACACTTTCTTCTTTCACTCTTATCAAGATGCTTCTAAGTCCAGAAAAATTTTATCTCAGGTATCTCAGATAATCAGGTTCTGATTAAAATTTAAAATAATGACTTCTTTGAAGGGATCAGTATATATTTGAATCTGCACTCTTCAAAGTTATGATTATATAAAATATGGGAATTTGTTACAATTCAATAGAAATATGCAGGATGAATTCAAATAATGTCACCATTTCACAGAATTCATTGTTTGAACTATGAAACCTAAATAGAGGGGGAATTTTGTAACTATTTTGGAGCCATTTGGGGAACCTTGGGGACATCATAGAAAATAAGAGAACTACTTTTAATGAGAGAGACATTTAAACAGGATTTTTTCAAAGATGAAATGTACATGTCAGAACCCACACACAGAAATCCTTAATCCACCTCAATGCAATTCTTCTTAGGGAACTTGTGATTGTTAGGAGCTAGTGTTGAGGTTGGGAAAGTTACCCTGGGTCACAGACCAGTGTCACGAGGTGTCTCAAAAGAATTTGCAGGCTTGAGCCCATTTCTTAATCAAGTGGCAAAATTCTAAAAGAAATTAGTAAAGAAACAGGATTGAGAAGACACATTTATCCAGCTTTCTATTATTAGCATGCTAATTCTATGGCCCATAAGTAGAGCCAGGGAATAGTCTCTGGGATTTGGTTCTCATTGACCAGATAGATTATCAATCAGCAATGAATTGAGAAGTGATTTATTCAGAATTAGAGATTGTCATTCTTAGATTGGGAGTGTGGGAAGTCCCTGAAGCAGATTCCAAAGCCACAAGGTTTAGTATTACTGATTTATTAGAATAGAAGCCTCCCCCTCTAAAATCAGGGCATCACAAAATCATTGTTTTCTCCTCTAGAAAATATATTATATCATTAGGATCAAGTGACAAAATAATTCTAGATTATCTTTTTTGCCCCATAAAATTGCTAAAATAGCAGAAATAATATTAACTGATTTCCTAAGGTAATTGACAAAGGTAGAAATGGGCTGGGTCATGATACTCAAAAAGAATTTATTAAGTGCCTACTGAGTTCTGGGTACTGGACTGAGTACTGGAAATATAAAGAAAGTAAAAAAAAATAGTGTCTGTCTTCAAGGGGTTTACATTCTAATGGAAAAGACAGCTTGTCATCAACAATGTGTATATGAGATAGTCACCAAAAAATTGAAAATGATCTTAAAGGGAAGGCAGTAGCAATGTGTGAGGAGGGATGAGAACCATGAGGAAGGGAGAGGGAGATACAGAAATGGTCTACTGCAGAAAGTGGGATTTGATCTGAGTCTTAAAGGCAGCCAGAGAAACCAGGAAGTGGAGGAATGGAGAGAAAACATTCTAACCATCAGTGAAAAGTCACAGGACTTTGTGCAAGGAACAACAAGATCTGTATCACTGGATTGTAGAGAACTGGGAAGGAGTAAAGTGTAACAAGTCTGTCCCATATTTCTGTCCCTGACTTAGAGGAAGGCCAAGTCTTGCCTTCTTGCAAATGACAGAAATCTGCAAAAGAAAGAATAAATGCTATATGTTGGAAGAGCCTTAGCTACTAGCATTGATTAGTTTTCAAAGCATTGTAAATAAATGAAAGGTCCTTTCCTAACCACCCCATAAATTGGGTATATTGAGTATTTTTTAGATAAGGAAACTAAATCCCCTGGAGAGGTTGGTTATCCACTCCCAAAAGATCACACCAAACTAGAACAGGATCAAGTTAGCCAGAGGAAAACAGTGTCAAGCACTGAAAGATAATCTGCCCAATTTGCATTTCAGCAAATAAAAACTCAGCCTCTCAACCATCTTTGCAGCAGGGAAATCACACCCTTTAATAATAACCTCAGACTAAATGTGAGTATAGTTAAGCTGAAAACTAGAAGCCATAAAGTTTGGCAGAAATTAGTATGAGTTGCATGCAGAAGCCCATTCCACATTAGGACCAGAATATTTGACTCCGGGGGGGGGGGGGAGACCAGTTAGAACCAAAATAAAATAATAAATGGTAACCACATAGGCTATTTTAAAATGGGGCTCTATTCATCATAGATCTGGAATTGGAAGGTCCAGAGGCCATACATGCCAAGACTCTCATTTTATAGCTGAAAAAACAACTGAAATTAAGAGACACAAGTGACTTACTCAAGATCCCAGAGTTATAAGTATCAGAGGTGGGATTTGAACCCAGCTTCTTCAATTCTCAAACTTGTATTGTTTACTGTGCCCAGCCAACTCTGCAGAAATGCCAAGTGTACTAGAAAATATATGTCTGATCATGGTAGCTGGGGAAACTATAATGGGGACTTGGATCAATGGATTCATTGTCTTGGTGAACTGCATAGATTGGGTAAAAAGGAGGAAGCTATCTTTGGTGAATTTCCTCCTCATGAACCTGGCCTTATCAAGAATCTGTCTACTGTGGATCATGCTAGTCGATGGGATATTGAGGAGCATCTTTGACACCATTAAAGCCACACATATCCTTGGGCATTTGTGGCTCCTGGCCAGCTATTCCAGTGTCTCATTTGTCACTTGTCTCAATGTCTTCTACTTCCTAAAGATTGCCCACTTCTCTCGCCTCCTCTTGTTCTGGCTCAGGTGGAGAATTAATAGGGCCATCCTCATGATCTTGCTGGGGTCTCTGGTAATGTTCTTGTTCCTGACTCTTCCCTTGAGGGAGGAATTCAAGAATGATTTTATCAGGAGCATGGAAAGAAAGGAAGAGAAAAACCACATAGGGACCTTCCAATACCAATTTATAGTTGTACACATTCTTCCCTACCTTGGACCATTCATCCTGTTGATTATGTCTCTGATCTCCTGTTTCCTGCTGATCTTGTCCCTGTGGAGACATACCTGGCAGATGCATCTCAATGCCACAGGCTCCAAGGATGCCAACACAGAGGCCTATATAAGAGTCATGGGATGGATGTTTTCCTTCCTCTTCCTCAGCCTTCTCTACTACTTAGGTATTTCCATCAACATTTTGACCTCCTCTATGCCAAGGAAGAGGTTGATGGAATTGCTGGGACTTGCCATAGCAGGCTTCTATCCCTCAGGCCACTCTCTAATCTTGATCCTGGAAAACAGGAAATTGAGGCAGGCATCTTTCTGGGTGAGACAACAAGCCCTGTTCTTCCTCAGAGGAGGAAAACCTTCAATAAATGGAGCCATTTTATGCCAAGATGCCATTTCCCAACTACAGTTACCTTTTAAATAAGCAATTCCTCTTCACCTAGATTTCTTGATTATTAAGAAAGGATTTTAAGCAAATGGAACATCTCAAAGAGAATAAGGAAACCTTAGTCTCAGTGAACCTGATCTTGATGAGACTACATTTGCTAGTGTGTTCAGTTCTGTTCCACCTTTTGAGAAAATTATTGATAAGCCAAAGGATAGTCAAACAAAGAAAACCCAAATGATGAAAAGACTCAAATTCATGCCTTATGAGGACTGCTTAAAGGAAATGGTGTAGATGTTTACCCTGGAGAGGCAAAAACTGAGGATGGAACATGATAACTTTCTTCAAAAAATTAAAGTACAGTCATATGGAAAAAGGATCAAACTGTTTTCATGTTGTCCAGATGATAAAATCAAGAGCAATAGACAGAAGCAGCAAAGAGACTAGTTTAGTCTTTAAGTGCCTAATTTTTATTCTTATCTTCATTTTTATATCATCTTTATCTTCCAAATATAGATAGATAGATAGATAGATAGATAGATAGATAGATAGATAGATAGATAGATAGATATAGTGCTTAATTCTGTTCACTTTGCCTTGGTTCATATAAATTTTCCCATTTCCCATGATTCTCTGCATTAACTATAATCATTTCTTATAAGACAATAAAATTTCATTATATGTAGTTGCCACCATTTTATTAGCCACTTTCAAGTTGATGAACACTTATTTTGTTTCCATTTTTTAACTAATGTAAGAATTACTGTGTGATAACTATTTCAATGTTTATGGTACCTTTATTTTTGTCATTGACCCCTTTGGTATATTTGGTGTATATATATACCTAAAAGTAGAAAAACAGGGTCAAAGGATATGGGCAGTTTAGTCACTTTATATAATTCCAAACTGCTTTCCAAAATGTGCAAGATAATTCACTCATAACTCCACCAACAATGCATATGTATACCAGTCTTCCACAGCTCTGATAATATGCACAGCTACCTGTTTTTGTATTTACAAATTTTCTGGTCTGAAAAAAAAACCTCTAAAGTTATTTTGACTTACCTTTATTTTATTAATAATAATTTGTAATATTCTTTCATATGATTTTTAACAGGTTAAAATTCTTTTGAAAGCTAATTGTTCATATCTTTTGACTGCTTTCCTATTAAGAAAAAAATTTTAATTTTAGTAATATAACTTAGCTAATTGCTATATTATCTTTGGATATCAGTCCCTTATCTAAGACATTTAATATAAAGATTGTTTCTTCATCATTCACTAATAGAAATGTAGTCAAAGGATTAGAACAAAGAATTCTCAAAAAACTGCAACCAACTGATAACTATAAGAAAGAATGCTTTAAATCAGTAATAAGACATGCAAATAAAAATGACTGACTTTTCACTTCATATTTAGAAAATTGGCAAAAGTGGCAAAAGATAAGAACAGCTAATGTCAGAGGGGTTGTGGGAAGACAGGAATGCTGGAACTGTGAACCAAAGCAGCCATTTTGGAAAGCAATTTAGAATTTTGCAAATAAAACACTTTAAATATCTATAACCTTGACCTAGAGATTCCATTACTTAGCCTATACTGTCCAAGAAGATGATTGAGAAGAAAAAGTCCCTATCTACACCAAAATAGTTATAACACCATCTTTTGTGATAGCAAAGAATAGGAAATAAGGATTAGGATTCTCATTAATTGGGAAGTGGTCAAACAAATTATAGTATATGAATGTAACTTTTAAAAAATCTCTTAATAGGAAAAATAAAAAGGTGGCAGAGGGAAGAGATCTAAGGTCTCATCAAGAAATGTGTTGGAGTCAACTCTTACCAGCTTTCGAGAGCTAATTATTACATTTTAAACATAAGCATTTACACTTTGGAAATTATCAAACTTTACAAATAAGGGTTTGGTTTTTTCTTTTATTTACTGTCTAGATTTTTAAAGTAATGGGAAAAGTGTTGAGGCAAATGAAACTTAAAAAAACATTTTGTGTACATACATCCATAGATGTATGGGTGTGTTTAATTGGTTGTTAAACATTTACCAGAATATCACTGATCTCATCCTAGGGGAAGCAGTTGCTGAATAAAATCCTCCTGGAAACTATCAAATGAGTATGAACCTTTGATGAGATATTGAAAACTCATGATAGGCTGAGTCTGGATAAGGGGAGTCGGCACATTGACAAGTCAATTTCTCTGAGAGAGCACTGTGCCTCCAAGAGCAATATACTATCACAGGAAGAAAAATATTTAAGTCCCTGAAAGTTAGTGAAACCCAGAATTGTACTGTGGGGGTGGGGGACACATAGAACCAGAGATGAGATGGAACTGAACTTGGAAAGAAAACTGATCAGGATGTGGACAAAGGGAGGAATTAGGTTATAAAATATGAAAAGTGGAATAATTTCTCCCATACAACACTGCTTTTGACCAAAATTGCTTCCCTCAATTATGCCCCAAAGGCTACAAAACTGTGCATACCCTCTGATCCAGAATACTACTACTGGATCTGTATTCCAAAGAGATCATAAAAGAGGAGAAAAGATCCACATGTACAAAAAATGTTTGTAGTCCTCATTTTGTGGTGGCAAGGAATTGGAAACTGAGTGGAGGAGGCCCATCAATTGGGGAATGGCTGAATAAGTTGTGGTATAGATGTAATGAAATATTATAGTTCTATAAGAAATGATAAGCAGGAGAGTTTCAGAAAAATCTGAAAAGACTTGCAGGAACTGATGCCGAGTGAAATGAGCAGAACCAGGAGAACATGGTACACAGTAACAGCAAGACTGTGTGACGATCCACTATAATAGGCTTAGTTCTCCTAAGCAATATCATGATCCAAAACAATTCTAAAAGACTTGGGATGGAAAATATTACCCACATTCAGAGAAAGAACCATGGAGACTGAGCATGGATCAAAGCATACTATTTTCACCTTTTCTTCCTTCCTTGTGGTTGTTTCCTTTTGTTTTTATTTTTCTTTCGCAACATGACTAATATGTAAATATATTTAAAATTATAACCTATATCAGATTGCTTGTTGTCTTAGGGAAAGGGGAAGGAAAGAAGAGAGGGAGAAAAAATATTAGAACTAAAAATCTTACAAAAGTGAATGTTAGAAACTAGATATGTAATTGGAAAAAAATAAAATACTGTTAAGTGATTAAAAAATAAAAAATTATTGCTTCCTTCTCAAATTATTATTTCTCAGAGTGAAACAAAGCAGGAAAAAAAAGATAGAACAAAATATAAAGACATGGAAAAATTGATTAGCGGAATGACCACCAATCTTATACTTAATAATTTTTAACCCAATGAGGGACATAAAAGAATAAAAAAAGTAATAAAGGCATAGTCTACAAATCAGCAATTTCAAGATAGATTGAAAGGGAAGATTAATAAGAGAAAAGATAAAGTAAAGAAATACTTCTTAGAAAAAGGTGCAGGAAAATAAAATGAATAAAAACAAGATGAAGAGGGAGGAAATTTTTGAACTAACCCCTTAATTGAGTAGCAAAAAAAAGAGCATAATAAATATATAACTAAATAAAAAGAAATTAAAAAATTAATGATGTTAGTCACGCAATTGCTAAGTACTATGATGCTAAGCTTTGGGCATGTTAATACAAAAGAGAAATACAGTCCCTGTCCTCAAAAAGGGATATCTGGTTGTACAGTGGATAGAGTGCCAGGCCTCAAGTTAGGAAGACTCATCTTCCTGAGTTCAAAGCCAGCCTCAAATATGTCACAGGGAAAAGCCACACAAAAAAGAGGCTAAAAAATGGTTTTGAGGATAGAAAGGGGAAAAGTTACAATGTCTCTAGGTTAAAGTCCAAAGAAGTACAGCCTGATGAGAAATGAAGAGATTATTGGCCTAGAAACTCCCCTTAAATAAAGGAGGTCATCCCTTCACTTTCTAATCACAAAGGAAGAAGGTATTGCTGAGCTCTGATTACCAAGCCTGCTTCAACCTTGCATAATAATAAATTAATAATAATAATAATAGCTATAAATAATATTTATATAGCACCTACTCTCCATTAGAAACTGTGCTAAAAGCTTTACAGTTATCTCATTTGAACCTCACAACTGCTCTGGGAGGTAGGTGCCATTATTCTCCCCATTTTTACAGACAAGGAAACTAAAGCAAGCAGAGACTTGCCACAGATCACACAGCTAGTAAATATTTGAGGTTAAATTTTAATGTGGGTCTTCCTGACTCCAGGTTTAGCAATGATATGGTTCTTGATGATGAAGTACTTGTAATGTAAATATAATCTAAGAATTACAGAAATAGTAGCAATAGGAATTGGGGAGGGGACAGAAGAGGGAGTGTCATTCCCTAAGAATACCTTAGCATTAGGGTAGTTTCCCAATTGCTCAGAAAAATGAAATATTGATTTTTGTTCTTTTGGGTATGTGGTAAATGTATCAGCTCCTTCCATCTCTGAAATTCTAGAGAACTCCAGTTAACAGGAAGATTCTGTCAGGTTTAGAATCTTTCTGTCTGTCTTTTATGATATTTGCATGTTCCAGTATTTCAAGGGTCTCCAATTTAACAAAGGTAGAGATCTCATAATTCTAGACATTTGATCCAGAACATGCAAATAAGGAACAGATGATCTTTCCATATGTTCTTCCAGCATGTTCTTCTTCAGACTAATTTGCATTCATACAGCATAGGATCTACCCACAATCCACAATGTGAAGAATGAAGATAATAATAAAATTTTGAAATAAAACTTGAATTCCTTCATTATAGCTGTCTCAGACCAACTTCTTCATGATGACGTCTGTCATGGGACACATGAAACAGAAATTGGCTGGGTGTCACAATGGAGAGAGTGAGTCCACATGTCCTGAGTTCAAATCCTATTTCCATCTCATATTAGCTGTATGACAATGGATTACTTAACCTCTCTTAGCCTCATTTCCCTCATCTGGAGCATGAGAACAACATTTATTTTATAAGATTTTGTGAAGAACAAGTTAGATAAAATATGTAAAGTGCTTCACAAACCATAAAATGCTATATGAATATTGCATATTAGTAGTAGTAATAATAATGAGAAAAATAGGTGATCAAGGAAGAGCAATAATCATCTCTAGAAATGTCAGATAAAGATGAATATATAATGCATTATGGGAACTCAGCAAGCATTTAAATGACATTGTGGGAGTGTCATTTGATCTCCTCCTTTGAGGAATGATAGAATTTTGATAGACAAAAACTGAGGCATATAACTAACATTGGGAGAATTATATGGATAAAGGCTCCAAGAAAGTAGATATTTATGGATCTGGGAGTAATTCTATTTGGCTCTAGACGATGGAGGGAGAATTGTGTGGAGGAGCACTAGAAGATAAGGCTACAAAAGAAAGTTAGAACTAGGATATGGGGAGTCCTGAATGCCAGGTTTTAAGAATCAAATTTCAATCTCTAGATAGTTGAGTCAAAGAAGACTTTTGACTCAAGTAGTGCCATAAAAACTGTGGATAAGGAAGATGAATTGAGCATCATAATTGTGTTATAGTTGTTTTTCCTTTTTCAAAGAGAATTAATGGCATGAGGAGGAGGAGGATGTCTTGGCTTGTGAGTGAATTGGATTTGTGTGGGGCAGAGCTGTGCAGTCATCAATTTCACTCTTTCCTCCAGAATCATTGAAGTCCAGTGGCAAGACATAGGTCGGGAAAATTGGCAATGGGAAGAGGAAAAATTACAGAGAGGGGTACCAACTGCAGAAGTATTTGTGATGTTAAAGATGAGACAAATGTGAATTAGGGCTGTAGCAGTGGTAATGGAGAGGAGAGAGTAGGGAACTTGGAGAATAGAACCCTGTGTGTTCTGTTTCTGAGGCTCCCTTCTCATCCTCCTTATTTTCCTTTCTCATTACCAACAGCCCAGTTCATGTCCTTTACATTACTCTCTCGGCATATGACAATAGTGTACTAATTGGTCTTCCTTTTTCCAGTCTCTTTCCCTCTTCAATATTCTTTTAATCTAGTTGCCATGATAATATCTCTAAGATATGTTCTAGTCTAATCTGATTATATCATTCAATCTCTAAAATTTTCAATGGTTCTCTATTTCTCTGTGAGGGGGGTGTGTGTATGTGTGTGTATAACTACCATTTCTTATTTTCAAACATTTTGGTGGCCCCCTATTGTCAACAAAATAATACATAAAGCCCTTAGCTTAATATTTGAGATGTCACAATTGTTGTTGATTTAATTTTTTGTGCTACTTCAAATTATTTTTCTTCACAGAATCTATGCACTAGCCAATCTAGACTTCTAGGTGATTCCTGATTCTGACAAATTAGGTCACTGCCATATATTAAGGAGTCTGTCCTCTAGACTGGCTGATACATCTACCCCAGCTGCCAGTTGGCATCTACCACCAGCCATGTCTCCAAGTATCCTATTGTTCTATAGGCCAAGTCCAAACAAACTTTTCCTTTGGTGAAAAAGTTAACAACTCCACACCTCCTCTTTAGCAAAAAATCTATTCCCATGTTATAGGAAAAATATTCAAACTTCTAATTCAAAGTTGAATTGAATTGAAAGTCAATGATTTTTTCCATTATTATACAGAGAAGTAGTGTGATATGGATGAAAGTGGGAGACTTGTCACTCAAATATTCTTTTATTATTATATAGATATCTTTCACATCATCATTGTTGATTTTGCCTTTCCATATATCTGTATTTTCACAAAGATATTATTTAGCCCTAAATATTGTGTTTAAGAAATACAGCATATTTTTTCTTCTTTAAAATTGAGAGGTATCACTATTACTTAGAATAACAAAGTAGTTGCCTAGTTACTTGTTCTTTTGTTTTTTAGTGAGGCAATTGGGGTTAAGTGACTTGCCTATGGTCACAAAGCTAGTAACTGTTAAGTGTCTGAGACTGGATTTGAACTCAGGTTCTCCTGACTCCAGGGCCAGTACTCTATCCATTGTGCAATCTAGCTGCCCCAGTTGCCTAGTTGTTTAAAAACATTTCAGAAGAATTTGAAAAAATGTACATTTCTTGTTTCTTCCATTTAATTGTTTCCATATACCTAATATTAACTTTAAATTTCATATGGATGTTATTGATAATTAGTAATATTTTAATTTCATTTTTTATATTCTGCTAATGGTTTATTGAAGTCTGTTGATGTATTGCTTGGTGTCTATAAATTAAGAATTATTACCCATTTTATCCACTATTTTTCAGATGTGATATTCTTTTCAGACTTTTTAACATTTATTATTTTAAATTCCATTTAATCTGAGATAATTACTACCACTCTTGCTTTTTTTCAAAATTTGCAGCTACATGGGAAACTAAAGTTTAATTTATGTACTTCATTCTTAATTCATATTTTTTGGTATTTGATTTACTTGTTTAATAGTTCTCCCAGTTAAAATTTTTACATTAAAAATTGAATTAAAGTTTCTCTCCCTTATCCCCACCCCACAATTAAGGAACCACATGTGAAGGCATGCAAAACATTTCCATAAAAGTCAAGTTGTGAAAGAAAAGTTGAGAGGGAAGAGAGAGAGAAAGAGAGACAGAGAGAGACAGACAGACAGACAGAGAGAATGCTTCAATCTATATTCTGATACTATCAATTCCTTCTCTGAGTATTGATAGAATTTTTCATTATAAGTCCTTCAGAGAAGTGGTGGATCATTATACTACTGAGAATATTAAAGTCATTCACAGCTAGTCATCTCAGAACATTGCTTTTACTTTGTCTACAGAACATTTCACTTTGCTTGAGTTTATGGAGGATTCCCCAGGTTGCTTTTTTTTTCCCTGAAAATATCCTGTGCATCATTTCCCATAGAACAATAATATTCCATCACAAACATATATCACAGTTTATTGAGTCATTACCCAATTGCTGGCCATCCCCTCAGTTTCCAATTTTTTGGCCCTGAGAAGAGAGCTATTATCAATATTTTTGTACATATAGGTCCTTTTCTCTTTTTTAAAATCTCTTTTGGGATTCATCCTAATAGTGGTATTGTTGGATCAAAGGATATGCATGATTTTATAGCCTACTTTAAGTGCTTTTAACTAAATAAATATGAACATTCTAAAGTTTCCTTTCTTTTTCGTATTAATGTACTAAAACTCTAAATTTGTTTCTATTAAATCACAAAAGATTATATGCTTTCTTCCTTTTAAAAATACAGAATTTTGAAACCTTGGTCAAAGAACTAAAAAACTTAGGGGCACAAGTAACTTTTTTTCATCAGTGCTGCTGAGAGAAGAAAAAGAATTCAGTGGCGCTTTTCTTCATTTTCACAAAGGACCAAAAAGAGATCACTAAATTGAGGTCAATGTGTAGCTTGTCCAACTGTGGCTGAACTTGAACTCAGAACATTCTACCACAGGTCAGACATAAATAGTTCACATGAACATTTGGAATGGAGATGTCTCTAAATTTGTACTTTTCATATTTCTTTTAAAGTGCTGCAATTCTATTTTCATCATAGAGCACAGTGCCTTCTTTGATGTAAGCCTGCTCTGTTGGATAGTTCTGTACCAGTGTCTCCCAAGTTGCACAATTGATTTCAAAGTTCTTCAGAGAGACTTTGTGACTAACCATGTAATGCTTCTTTTGACCTTTATATAAGTACTTATATTGTGTGAATTCTCCATGAAATAATCTTTTAGGGAAATATATATTTGGCATTTGAATGAAGCCCACTGAAGTTGTCCTCTCTACAAGAGTTTGAATATTTGACAGTTCAGCTCTAGAAAGGACCTAATTATCTGGTAGCTTATCTTGTCAAATGATTTTCAAAATCTTCCTAAGCCAGTTCAAATAGAAATGTTTCCATTTCCTGTGTGGTGCTGGTATACCGTTCAGGTTTCACAGACATACAATAATGAGGTTTTGTAGACCTTTAGATTGTAGACAATCCATTACCTCTTCTCTCTCACACTTTGCTTTGGAGCCTCCCAAACACTGAGTTAGCTTTGGTGATGTGTGTGTCACTCTAATCATTTATCAGAATCCTGGTTCAGACTCTGGATTCTATGATGCTTGGACATATCAATTCTCTTCTTTAAACATGCTCCTTTAATCTGTAAAGAGTTAAAAATAGCTCTTGAAACCAGACCTTGAAAGGTTACAGCAAATAAAATATTTTGAAAAATTCAAGATATTAAATAAATGTGAATTGTTATTGTCTTATCTCTATAAGCTTGTTGTACACAGAACTCAAAAAACACTTGACAAAGAGTTCTTGCTTTCCTGCCTGATGTGAAGGTTATGTCTTTATAGTAGAATCAGCATGGCAGACTGTTTTGTCTGAGTTACCATGAAAAGTGAAAGAAAGGTTTTTCTTTTGAGTGTGAACTCCCAAGATTACTCACTAATTATATTGCAATTAGTTTGCAATTTTCAAACCTAAAAGTGACTGATCAGAAATGTCCAGTATGTTTGATTTTATAACAAGTGATGGTAGCATCAATATCCAATATGGTGGGAAATGATAGAGATGACACATAATTTCTCCACTTAGGGCTTTGTTACATTGCCCATGTTATACATCATTGAATCAGATTCATCATCCACAGCTCACATATTTGGATACAAAATGGACTGAAATACAGAGGTGAAAATATTGAAAGATAACCTCTCCCTATTTGCATCTCAACACAGGACTTTAATCCTTTCCAGAATCACCTCTCAAGAGGAAATAGAAATGCCACAAAAAAGAGTTTATGCGTCTTATTGGGAAAATTTAACTGAGCTGTTGAAAAGACACAGATTTCTTTTTTTTTTTATTTTCAAAACATATGTATGGGTAATTCTTCAACATTAACCCTTACAAAGCTTTCCATTACAAATCCCCCCCCCAGTTCCCACCCCTCCCCTAGATGGCAGGAAATCCACTACATGTTAATTATGTTAAAATACTTGACAAATCGAATATATGTATACATATTTCCATACTTATCATTATTGTGCAAGAAAAATTGTATCTACAAGAAAGATATATCAGATAAAGGAAACCCAATGCAAGCAAACATCAATCAAGAGCATGAAAATGTTATGTTGATGAAATGCTTCAAACCAGTTCCAATTGTTCAGTGAAGAAAGCATATACACCCAGAGAGAGGGATGTGAAATGTGGACCACAACATATCATTTTCATACTCTCTATTGATGTTTGCTTGTATTGTATTTCCTTTATCTGATTATTCTTTCTTGTAGATACGATTTCTCCTGCACAAAAAATGATGCAATAACTATACATATATTCGATTTCTTAAGTATTTCAATATAATTAACATGTATTAGATATCCTGCCATCTAGGGGAGGGGTGGGGAGTAGGGGGAAAATTTGTAACAGAAAGCTTTGTAAGGGTTAATGTTGAGGAATTACCCATACATATGTTTTGCAAATAAAAAGTATTAATAAAATAAAAAAATAAAAAAGTAAAATTATTACTTAAATGAAAAAAAAATGAAAATGTTATGTTGTAGTCCACATTTCACATCCCTCTCTCTGGGTGTATATGGCTTTCTTCAGTGAACAATTGGAGGTGGTTTGAAACATTTCATTGTTGAAGAGAGCCATGCCCATCAGAATTGATCGTCATATAGTATTGTTCTTGCAGTGTATAATAAACTCCTGGTTCTGCTCATTTTACTCAGCATCAGTTCATGCAAGTCTCTCCAGGCCTCTCTGAAATCGTCCTGCTGGTCATTTCTCACAGAACAATAATATTCCATAACATTCATATACCATAATTTATTCAGCCACTCTCCAATTGATGGGCATCCCTTCAGTTTCCAGTTCCTAGCCACTACAAAAAGGGCTGCCACAAACATTGTTGCACATGTGGGGCCCTCTCCTTCCTTTATGATTTCTTTGGGATATAAGCCCAATAGAAATGTTGCTGGGTCAAAGGGTATGCACAGTTTGATAACTTTTTGAGCATAGTTCCAAATTGCTTTCCAGAATGGCTGTATCCGTTCACAGCTCCACCAACAATGCATCAGTGTCCCAGCCCTCCCACATCCCCTCCAACATTCATCATTAACTTTTCCTGTCATTTTAGCCAATCTGACAGGTGAGTAGTGGTACCTCAGGGTTGTCTTAATTTGCATTTCTCTGATCAATAGTGATTTGGAGCACCTTTTCATATGACTACAAATAGTTTTAATTTCATCCTCAAGACACAGATTTCTTAACAAAGATATTCTAACAGGAGACATTTTCTTACCTAAGACAGAAACTTGATTAGTCAGAAAAGAAAATTACTGCATCACCAAGCATCAGAAGTATATATTATTACACATGCATTTTGCCTGGAAATTAATCCAAAGCAGTAGCATCACAGATATTATAAATATTGGTAACTTCTTAAGTGATCTTCTGTCTGCTGACATGCTAAGTAATGGAGAAAAAAAATCTATATGACTGTCATAACGGGTGAATTTCTATTGGGCTTTCTGGTAAATGGATCCATAGCTCTGGTGAATTGCCTTGACTGGGTCAAGAGCAAGAAACTTTTACCAAGTGATCTCATCCTGGTCAGCTTGGCCATTTCCAGAATTGGATTGATATGTGTGATAATATGGCACAACTATTTAGTTGTAATCTCTATTGAGATGCATATCACAGATTATATAAGAATAATTGATATCCTTTTGGTATTGTCACAATTAAAATATTTGGTTTGCCACTATTCTCAGCATCTTCTGCTTTCTGAAGATTACCAATTTCTCCAATCCCTTCTTCCTCCAGATTAAAAATAAGATTGACAGAATGATCTTCATTCTTCTGGGGGGGCCTTTGATTCTCTCTTTGTCTATTAGTTTTCCAAAAATGGAGAGAATCCATTATCATTATGACAACCTATTTAAGAGAGGAAAGGAGAGAAATGTGTCCCAGGAGGTACAATCTCATTCTCCCTACTCATTTTTCCCTGTGGAGACATATCTGACTGATGCAACTCAATGCCACAGGTTCCAGAGACCTGAGCACAGAAGCCCATGTTTGAGCCATGGAAGCTGTGGTTTCCTTCCTCATCCTCTTTTTATTGTACTACATAGGTTTCTTTTTCAACTACTTGACATACTCAAAGGAAAAGGAGAAGCTTGCTTTCATGATAAGCATATCAATCATGTTAATCAATCCTTTTGGCCATTCACTGACCTTGATTCTTTGGAACAGCAAGCTGAGAAAGGCTGCTCTGAGGGTGCCATGGTCGATAAGGTGCTTCCAGAGAGGAAGTCATCTATAAACCTTTTGGATACTTCTGAGGATAATCTGGCATTTTCTAGGGAGAACAAAGTCAGCATAAAGTCCTTAAAGAACTTTACCACGCTGCTCTTTTATTCTGTATAGTAGGAAAACACTGAACTCTAATTCAAAGCATAGACTTGAAGTCAAAAAGACCTTGAAAGACCCAACTTTGTCACTTCCTACCTGTGTAACCATGGATAACTCCTTTAAATTCTGAATCTTGGAACTGTGATCTGAGGTATAGTCACAATAATACAATGATGATGATGATGATGATAACAACAATAACACTAGAAATTATTATTCTAACCTAAACATTAGACATTGTGTTCCAACTTTAACTTGACATTTGGACCTTGGGTGGATGATGGATGAATGAATGAGCACTAAAATTAGTTCATATCAGGTCCAGCAAGCTCTCCAGTCATCATCATGACATACTTCTGTGTGTGTGTTCCCCTCTTCCCTTGATCCTCTCTCTGCCTCTAGTTGGGGAACAGCAATCTGATCAACATTATCACTCTAGCATTCCTGGAGAGGATATAACAATCAATTACCCCATGATGTCAATTGTCATTCCTGTACCTTCTCTGACAAAAACACACTTCCCAGGTGGCTCTCTCCTAAATCTATTCTCTCTCCCATTATAATGTCAACTCCTTGAGGGTAAGGACTGCCTTGATTTTAATGTTTGTACATTTGGTGCTTTCCAGAGCTCCTGACACTTATTACTCTTTACAGTTTTAAGTTAAATTTCACTTTCTATTATATATTGTCTCTAATCTCACCACACCCCCAATTAAGATAGCAAGAAAAAGAAAACTCCGATTACGATCATGTATAGTTAAATAAAATAAATTTCTGCATTAGCCATGTACCAAAAAACTCTAGTTCTTCACTCTAAGTCCTTCATCTTTATCTGATGGTAGGTAGCATATTCATTGAGCCCCCAAAAATTTGTGGTTGGTAATTTTGTTGCTCAGTTTCTAAGTCTTTCAAAGTTATTTTTATAATATTGTTATTATTAATAATGCTCTTAATAAATGCTTTTGTATTCATTCTTTCACTCATCAATACGTGATTGCTGTTTCGTCCAGAAACTTTTCCTCCAGGTTGATTCCTTTTATTTTTGACTAAGTAAAAAAGGTCAGTTTTTGTCTCATTTCTTTTTTACTTGCCCTTAATAACTAAATGGATGGTTACTTCAGTCAAGCTGAGACCTGTTAAAGACCTTAGCTTAAAAAGACAAAGTTTTCCCACTGCATCCAGGGTCCTTTCCCATTATCTTGATTGACATCTGGACAGTGGATTCAGTTCTGGAGGAGAAAGTGAGATTGGTGCTTACACAAACTCAAATCTAACTCACTTGCATGTCATGAAATCACTTCCCTGATGTCACGGTCATTTTTGAGGATGAAGAACAAACAACAACAACATTAATACATTCCAGACAACATTAGAGTTGATGCTACTGAAGAAGTCTCCCTTCCCTAGAAAGAAGGCTGAATTTCAGTGGTATCATGCATAGTGAATTCCAAATCCCACTTGTTCATCACAAGTTTAGGTTCAGGAATATGACCAATAAATTTCTCTCCTAGACCATGTAAAGACATGTCTGCTTTTGATGTGTTTCTGCTATAAGTCATCTTGCTTCTTATGGGATGGGGGTTAAGCTGGGCATTTTTTTTCTCACCTTAAAAAAGAAGAAAGAAGATGGAAGGAAAAAGGCTAAAAGAGTAAGGCATCACCCAGGTGTCATGAACTAAGCACAGTTTTTTTAAGCTAGGCAACACTGTCACTTGAGAAAGGATTTCTTACTCTTAATGTTTGAGATAGCAGCATTCATTTAACCTTGGCCAGAGAGGTTCTTGATAGCCCTCAGACCAAGACACTCTAGAGACTCAAAAGTGCCCCATGAGATTCCAAAGATCCATGATGATCTTAAGCCTGAAAGGCGGAGGTCAATTCAAAAACTCAGAAGGCCTAGAGTATATGTCAAGGATAGCTAGGAACAGGGAAAAGGCGGAGTTGCTTAGAGCCATGGTAGGAGGATACAAAGACGTCAATACTGGCTGAATGTTAGGAAAAAAGCCCTAAAAATTAGAGTGGAGCTCTGTGGAAAGGATGTGGGTGCTACCTGTTTGGCTCTCTCTGAATAGATACTGAATAAGCAACTTAGCTACCAGGTAGGTTAAGTTGGGATTCTTTTGGGGATATGAGTTAAAAGAAAAGGCTATGAAGTCCCTTCCGTCGATGAAATTACATGGCTCTGGGGTAATGTGATTGCCAAGGTGGTCTTGCAATGCTTCCACCTAACCTTTTTGGAATTTACTAACTTCTCCAAATTTTAAGGTGAACAAAGAAGGGCAGACAGTGGGAATTTACAGTTCAAAGCATATGAATCAGAAGATGCAAAAGAGTGACTGATGATCTTTTTATAATTTGCCTGTTCTTTAGATTAATTTGCTTTCATGCAGAACAGATTCTAGCCACAATCTACCATGCAGGAGATGAAGGTGAAAAAATGAAATATGAGAAAGAAGCTTTAATTCCTTCATTGCCAGCAGCAACATTCTCATCAAAATGAGTCCTTACAAAAAAGAGTTAGTGGAATAGTGATGGGAAAATAGAGGAAGAGAAATTACACCCTCCAAATAGGAGTTGAAAATCCATGTGTGCCTGGTTCATAGTGGACAGTCAAAAATATTTGAATAAAGATGACAAAGAAAAATGACAAATATTGAAGTTGTTGTCCAGTTGTTTTAGACTCTTCATGATTCCATTTGGGGTTTTCTTAGGAAAGAGTGGTTGGCCATTTCCTTCTCTAAATCATTTTAAACATGAGGAAAATGTACCAAACAAGATTAAGTAACTGGCTTAGGGTCACACAGCTAGTAAGTGTGTGAGGCTAGTTTTGAACTCACAATGATGAGTCT
The DNA here is from genome assembly GCA_023553655.1 of Myrmecobius fasciatus. Taxonomy (NCBI): domain Eukaryota; kingdom Metazoa; phylum Chordata; class Mammalia; order Dasyuromorphia; family Myrmecobiidae; genus Myrmecobius; species Myrmecobius fasciatus. The sequence goes on along the minus strand of JAJPUD010001788.1, from coordinate 172,870 downwards.
TCCTGACTTGTGTCAGTACTCTATCCATCATGTCACCTAGCTGCTCTAAAGTTGCAGTCATTGTGGAAAAATAAATAAATTAATATATATCATTGATAGACAATTGTCCAACCATTCTGGGAAGCAATTTGCATCTATGACCAAAAAGCTGCTAAACTATGTGCATTTTTGTTCTAGCTGTACAATTAGTAGATTTATACTCCAAAAATATCAAAAGAAAGTGGGAAAATAACTCATATGTATGAAAATATAATACCTATTTTTGGATTAGGGAAAAAAAAGCAGAAACTGAGGGGATGCCTACTGGCTAGGGGATGATTGAACAAATTATGACATATGAATGCAATAGATATTATTATACTAAGAAATCATACTAGTGACATTTTCAGACATGAAAAGACCTTCATGAATTGATGGAGAATAAAGTGATCAGAATAAAGAGAAAAGTTTGAAAGTAATAATAAAATTATAAATAAAAAGAAAGGATGGTTTTAGAACTCCAATGAAGATGATGGTTAACCACAAGTCCAGAGTACTGACAATGAAACAAACTACTTATCTCCTGTTAGAGAGATGATGGACTTCAAATATACAAATTTTTGGACATGGTCAATGGAGGAATTTGTTTTGCTAGACAATGGAAATTATTACACAAGCTTTACTTTTATTATTCAATGGAGGGCAATGAACAGGGAAGATAAACATGATTGTAAACATTTATTTTTTTTAAAACCAAATACTTTATTGTCATTAGGGCAATGGCATTTATCAGGGACCTTGAATTATGGTTCAGATTTGACAAATGGAAATAAATGTAATGCTGGGGAACCTTGTGAACAAAGAATTAGAGAAAGGCAACCACAAGATTTATTTGGGGAGTGCAGAATACATTCTTATACTTAGTGTAGAGTTTGTATTAGGATCTAAAGAAGGTCAGAAGAAAAATGAAAAGAAAAGTTGAGCCAAGGAAAAAGAAAATATTGAATTCAAGGATAATGGGTTTGAACTTTAATATCTAGATTGGGAGGAGTCAGGAGCAACTAGGTGACAGTAGAATTAGAGCATTTTTCATATGACTATAGTTGGTTTTGATGCCTTCCTCTGAAAACTTTCTGTTCATATCCCTTAACCATTTATCAATTGGGAAATAGTTCTTATTTTTATAATTTTGACTCAATTCTTTACATATTTAAGAAATATGTTATCAGAGAAACATGCTGTAAAATTTTTATATTGCTTCATTATCTATAACACTCTTTATCAAAATGTAAGTTCTTTATCTGTTTTAATCAGATCTGTTTTTGTTTTTGTTTTGTCTGAGATTATGACTGCCGCCTTTGACATTTTTACTTCACCTATAGCATAATGGATTTTGTTTCATCTTCTTATTTTAATTCTCTTTGTGTGTGTTCTTCATATTATGGATTATGGTTTATAACCCATTTTGTTATCTAATTCCATTTTATGGGTGAGCTCATCCCATTTACATTTACAGTTATGATTATTCACTATGCATTTACTCCAATTTCTCCTTTTATCTTGGTCTTCTTCCTGTTTTGCTTCTGACCACTGCCTTCCTTAATCTGTTCCCTCATTTGTCATTTCCCTCCTTTTCATTATCCCTCCTATTAACCTTTGTTGGGAAGATAGATTTCTAAACCCAAAGAAGTATGTGTATGCACTATGTGTATATAAGCATGTGCATATACATACATACATATGTATGTGTTTGCATCCATACATAGCTATAGACACAGACATATTTTTCCTCTCTTAGTCAATTCCAATGAACTTGAGGTTCAAGTATTGCCCTCCATCATCATCCCATTATTAAATTATTTCCCCTCTACTATTACAGCTCTTTCTTGTATGCCTTTTTCTGTGAGAGCAATTTCCCCCCTCTTTCTCTCTTCCCCTTTTTTCCAGTGCATTCCTCTTTATCACCCTTTACATTTTTATTTTTAAATCTATTTATTTATTTAAAATTTAAATGCAAAATAAGAAAAAAAAATTAAAAAGAAAGAAAGGCAGAAAAAAAACCATTGTCATGTGCCCAGTAGAACATTAGGGAGGATTCAAAATATGTAACAATAAATTTCCATTTCAAGAATCTATAATAATAGAAGATATTGTATCTATAACTGCCTCTTTTCTTTGCTTCCATGAAAATTTTCTCTCCGGCAGCCACAAGTCCTTAAATTCTTCTTGGCTCTAGATCTGTGACCAGGTCCTCTACTTCCTTGCAGGAACAAATGCTAGTACTGTCTTGGCCTTGAAATTGAGACCAACGCCTTTGGCTCCCTGTGAGCATATGCTATGCATTCTTCTATCCTGGAACTGCCACCTAGAAATATGTATGGGAAGGTGTGGTCACTGTTTTCCTGGCCTTCATTCTGGTCTTTACCCAGGAATGGCCCCTAATCCTCTGCAATCATAAGACCTAATGATTCTCTCTGCCTTGGTTTAGTATTTCATTTTTCCCCAATTACAAGTAAAAACAATTTTAGCATTCATTTTTAAAATGTTGATATCTGAATTCTCTCCCTTCCTCCCTCTCCACCCCTCTCACTGAGAAAGCAAGCAATTTGATACAGATTATACATGTTGCATCATGCAAAACATAATTTCCATATTATGTTGTAAAAGAAAACATAGACAAAAAACTTAGGAAAAAGTAAAAGAAAAAAGGATGCTTCCATGAGGACTCAGACACTATCACTTCTTTGTCTGGACATGGATAGCATTTTTCATCATAAGTCCTTCAGAGTTATCTTGGGTCATTATATTGCTGAGAATAGCTAAGTTGTTCATATCTAATCATCTTATTTTGTTATTACTTAACACAGTAAGTCCAGTTTTTCTGAGAGCATTCTGTTCACCCTTATAGCCCCAAAATATCTTATCACAATCACTTACCATAATTTCTTCAGTCATTCAATCCCCAACTGATTGGCATCACCTAAATTTCCAATTTTTTGCCACCATAAAAGGACTGTTATAAATATTTTGTATATATAACTCCTTCTCATTTTTGTATTTTATGTCTTTTTGAATACAGACTCAGTAGTGGGATTGCTAAGTTAAAGGGTGTGCACAGTTGCATAGCCATTTGGGCAGTTTCAAAATGCTCTACAGAATGATTGGATTTAACAACTTCACAAATTATTAATTAGGTTTCATTTTCCCCACATCCTCTCCAGTATTTGTGCTCCTCTCTGCCTTGAAATTGCAACCAGGACCCCTGTTCCCTTGTAATTAACCACTAGCACTATTCTCTGTTCATGAAGTGCCAGCCAATCAGCACCAACTATACTCACTTCCAGTAAATGCTTTCAAATAATCTCTTTCTGACGATTTATCCTATAATTTATCTCAATTTTACCAATTTAACCAATTATTTAGTCTCTGGACTGAGAGCTCCTGAAGCCGCTTCTGTTATTACTCCTTCTGAAGCCCATTGCTGGTGCTTTTGTTGCACTCCAGGCAAACTTCCACCCTGGGGTCACAAATCTTTTTCACCAACTTCCTAAGTTGTCTTAGGCTGGAAAAATTGATCACCCCAACTTTTTCTTGGTTCTAATATTACAAAATTGGTGCATTTGATTTTATTTACTTATTCTCCTGAGGCAATTTGGGTTAAGTGACTTGCCCAGGGTCACACAAGTAGGAAGTGTTAAGTGTCTGAGGCCAGATTTGAACTCAGGTCCTCCTGACTTCAGGGCTGATGCTCTACCCATTGAGTCACCTCGCTGCCCCGATTTGGTGCATTTTTTAAAAAGTGTTTTGGAAACAAATGTTGGGAGAGGTTACCTGGGTTGCTGCTTCCAATACACTATCTTGATTCCCTAATTCAGTGATGGATTTTTCATGATTATAGCTCAGAAAGTATTGTCTAATATCTAGGATACAGGAATAAATATTGAGCTCTTGGATGAGAAATATCTCCACTTATCTTTCAAATAATATTACTTCTATAATCTGCACTGCAGATGCAAACTCCAGAAATGATTTGTATTTGTTTGTCATTGTTATAATCCAAAAATTGTTCTGCCTGGAGAGAGAAACTCCCAGATCAGTAGAGTCCCCTCATGCCTTTGGACATCTCTCTAATAAAATACATTTTGAAATCATATTTTATAGAATTCTTAAACAAGAAAAATACCAGAATATGGTAACCATAGTTACATAGCTGAGGATAAGGCAAAAGTTAATTTTTGCTTTGTCAAACAGAAAAATAGTTATATAACCTTTTAGCACATTCTTTTTTAATAATTATTTTCCTAAAAAGATTGCTTTTTTCTACAATCTTCCCCCCCTTAAGATTCCCCTCAACCACTTCAAATTGGTTATCAATGATATAAAAAAAATCAAAGAGATTTCTTCAATTAGATGAAGATGATGAAGAGGAGGGAGCTTGATTTCAATATATAGGGTTTTGTAGTTTGGTGAAAAAAGTTCATCATACACAGCTCAGACATTTTGATTCAAATTAAGCTGATTAGAAAGAGGATCACACTGAAAGAGAAACTATATCTCATTTGCATTTAGCAAATGACTTAGTATTGCCAAGATCATTTCACATGAGGAAATAGAATCACCAGTCTATTTGGAGATAGTGTCGGATAGATAGAATTAACTGGGCTGTAAGGAAAAATCCAAGGTATTCTTGATGATGAAGTCCTCTCAGGATTACACATTTTTTACATGTGTAGGAGATCAAAACAGGAAAGAAATGTTACATTATCAAGCTTGAAGAATATTCACAAAATCCAGGGATTGCTTTTCCCTGGTTATCGATCCAACAGCAATTTTGTTATTTAAGACTAATAATTTCTCAGTCAACATGCTAAGTACTGGGGAGAAAATCATATTGGCTCTGGTAGCTGGAGAGACCCTACTGGGGATTTTAGGGAATGGATTCATGGTAATAGTGAATGGGATTGATTGGATCAAGAGCAAGAAAACTGCAACACTGGATCTCATTCTGGTAGAGTTGGCCATTTCTAGAATTGGTCTGTTGTGCACATTAATATCTATTAGCTTCCAAGTTATATGCTGTATGGATGAATTACTGGCCAATAAATTTAAGGTTGTTAATATTTTCTGGACAGTGACCCACCTTTCAAGTATTTGGTCTGGCACTTGCCTAAGTGTCTTTTATTTCCTGAAGATTGCAAACTTTTCCCACCCTCTCTTCCTCTGGCTGAAGTGGAGAATAAACCAAGTGGTCTGCATGCTACAGGTGGGACCTTTCCTCATAAGTTTGTTTATTAACCTTTTATTGCTCACAAAAACTTACAATTCTATACCCAATAGAGAAAACAACACAAATGCTTTCCAAGGGTTCCAGCTGAATGGAAGTCGATATAACACCACGCAGGTTATCGTGAATTTCTTGAGTCTACTTCCCTTTACTTTGTCTCTGGCCTCATTTTTCTTCCTCATCCTCTCCCTCTGGAGACACACTCATCAGATGAAGCTCAATGCTACAGGATCCAAGGACTCCAGCACAGAGGCCCATGTTCGAGCCATGAAAGCAACGTTCTCTTTCCTTTTCCTCTTTATACTCTTCAATTTAAGTTTATTCATGGCCCAATGGAGCCACAAAATTCCAAACATAAAGCTGGCTGTGATGTTTGGATTGCCATTGATGATCCTCTATCCCTCAGGCCATTCTTTGATCCTGATTCTGTACACTAGCAAGCTGAGACAGGCAGCCCTTAAGGTGTGGTGGCAGGTGAGATGCTGCCTGAAAAGAAGTAGATGAGTTAAATCTTCAGTCTTACAGGTATGTTTGAGGTCATAGGGGAAAAGAAGTTAGCCTGCAGCTCTTAAAGAAATTTCTCCGGATTCTTTCATTCATTTTAAGGATAATACAAATACATAGTGTATTAGACTTGGAGTTAGGAAGGTCTCAGTGTAAATCATTAAATGGATCAGGTTCTGTGACCATGCATAGTCACTTACGTTTTCTAAGTCTCAGTTTTCTCCTTTGCAAAATGGCAGCAATAATACTGATGGGTTTTGTATAAGGATCAGATAATGTGTATGCATATCAAAACTCATGGTCCCCTCTCAGTACACTAGATTTGGTTCAGTCCTGTGGGTCAACTCCAATAGACTTAGCTTCTCCTACTGAATTGTTGCTTTCCTCTTCATTTACCCTAAGAAGAATGTCTAACATTTTAATGATGTAAATATTGTTTTTAGTTTTTCCCAAATGCCATGTGTAAGTAAAGGAGCTCCAGAGGCTCCATATAACCAATCAAGTTATTAAATGTATGTTGAATGCAGATTAGACTTTTTTCCATTTTAGAGAAAAGACATTATATATACAAGACTCACAAGAATGAGCCATAAGCTAGAGGAGAAAATGTATACAGTAATCAGATAGTTCTAATCCAAGAAGGAAACTGAATTTGGCTTTGCAATTTGGGCCGTACCTTGACATTTCAAGAAGATTCCTCTCTTCCACTGATTTCTATATAGTTCTTTCTGGAAACAGGGATAACCTGGGATTTATGTCTCTCCTAGAAAGTCAGCGTTGTTTGGGGCTTTTGAACATGGATTCCCCAACTCATTGGTTCCTTGTCAGAGTCCTTTTTCTCTTTAACTATAATGTCTCACAGAGACCATGCAAAATGTCTTCTCTTTGGCTTAAAGAGGTCACTGAATTAGGAAATGTCTGTTTCTCAGATCGTTAGTCCTGACTCCAGCCTGATCCAGTAATGATTATCAGGGGACTAACCACTGTGAAGATGGAACCTGATAATTGCCTCTGCAGATCCTCAGCTCCTGAAGATATGGAAGAGAAAGGATTGTCCACTAAAGTTCTTAGTCAAAAGCACAGCATCAAACATGCAAAATACTGGGGAGGAGGGAAAAGGGGAAAGGAAAGAGAAAACTATAATCTGGGGTAAATAAGATGGCAGGAAATAGTCATTTTAGTCATTTTAACTGTGAATGTGAATGGTATGAACTTTCCCATAAAACAAAAGTGGATCTGTAAGAAACGACCAACTAGATGATTACAGAGAGACCTGGAGAGACCTACATGAACTAATGCTAAGTAAAATGAGCAGAACCAGAAGATCATTATACATGGCAACAACAAAACTATACGATGATCAACTCTGATGGACGTGGTTCTCTTCAACAATGAGATGATTCAAACCAGTTCCTATTGTTCAGCAATGAAGAAAGCCATATACACCCAGGGAGAGGCCTGTGGGAACTGAATGTGGACCACAACATAGCATTTTAACATTTTTTGTTAATGTTTGCTTGCATTTTGTTTTCCTTCTTAGGTTTTTTTTCTTTTTCTAGATCTGATTTTTCTTGTGCTGCCAACTTATGCTGTATAGATATGTATACATATATTGGATTTATCATATATTTTAACATATTTAACATGTATTAAACTATCTGCCATCTAGGGGAGAGGGTGGGGAAAAGAAGGAAAAAATATGGAACAAAAAGTTTGCAAAGGTCAATGTAGAAAAATTACTCATATGTTCTGTAAATAAAAAGCTCTAATTAAAAAAAAGAGCAAAAAAAGAAAAGAAAAGAAAGTGGATAGCAAACTTAATTAAAAGCCAGAATCCAACAATATGTTGTTTACAAGAAACACATTTAAAGTAGAGTGATACATACAGAGTAAAAGCAAGAGGCTGGAGCAGAATATATTATGCTTCAGATGAAGTAAAAAAAAAAAAAAGCAGAGGTAATGATCCTGATCTCAGATCAAGCAAAAACAAAAATAGATCTAATTAAAAGAGATAAGGAAGGAAACTATATTTTGTTGAAGAGTACCAAAGATACTAAAGTAATATCAATACTAAACATATGTGCACCAAGTAAGATAGCATCTAAATTCTTAAAGGAGAAGTAAAGAGAGCTGCAAGAAGAAATAGGGAGCAAAACTATACTAGTGGGGGATCTCAACCTTGCTCTCTCAAAACTAGATAAATAGAACCACAAAATAAATAAGAAAGATGTTAAGGGGTAAATAGATTATTAGAAAAGTTAGGTATGATAGCTCGTTGGAGAAAATTGAATGGAGACAGAAAGGGGTACAACTTTTTCTTGGTGGTTCATTGAACCTATACCAAAATTCACCATATTTTAGGGCATTAAGACCTCAAAATCAAAGGTAGAAAGGCAAAAATAGTAAATGCAGCTTTTTCATATCATGATGCAATAAAAATTACATTCAATAAAAGACCAATTAATTGAAAATTAATTGAAAACTAGATAATCTAATCCTAAAGAATGAATGGGTGAAGTAGAAAATCATAGATACAATCAATAATTTCATCCAAGAGAATGACAATAATGAGACAACATACCAAAATTTGTGGGATGCAGCCAAAGCAGTGATAATCATTCAAAGACACGGAGGCTTTAGTGGGGGAGGAGGGTTCATAGTTCTCAAAACCTACTCACATCAGGAATGGTTAAATATTCTATACTACATATATACCATGAACAATACACTATCCTCCAAAATCCATAAATAAATAAGGTGATTAGAGGAGGGAATAGGATAAGGTGGAGTATAGTAGGATATGTAGATTTATGGCAGTGGGACAAGGTGTGTATATTAATGGGAAAGACATAAAGGGTGACAAAGGGTAGCAAAGGATAAGGTGGGGATACAGAGGGTGTTTAGATTAATTGGAGTGGGAAAAGGTATGTAAATTAATGGGAAAAGAATAAAGGGAGGAAAGGGTATTATAAGATAAGGTGGGGGTACAGAGTGATATTTAGATTTTTCAGAGCTGGATAAGGTGTGTAGATTAAGGGAATGGGATAAAGAGGGAAGGAAAGAGAGGAGGGAAAAGATAAGGGAGAAATCCATGATTGGGGGGGAGGTTGAATCATAGAAAGGCAAGTTAAGGAGCAGACTTAAAGAGCAAAAGTTATTAGGGATAGGAAATAAGAGATATACAGAAACACTACAGCAAGGATTAAGAATTTACTAAAAAAAATAGGGCTAGTAATTATTGATCTTAGGCAAAGTCACACTTAAAGATTCAATCAAGAGAGAAATCTATATTATGTGTCAGCCATTTTATTGTTTTAAATGCATGTTTACATACAAGTAAATTCATATACATATATGTATATATGTGTCTGAGTATATGTGAGTATGTATGTGTGCAGGTCTATGTATGTACATATATAAATATATGCATGCGTGTGGGTCTGTGGTAGTGGGGGTGAATGTGTGTATATGTGTGTGTGTGTATCTATGCTTGACTCTAGGCTACTTGGGGAAGGTGGAGGATAAAAAAGTGAAGGAGTAAAAAGTGCTCAAGAGAGAGCAAAAGAATAACCTACCAGAAAGCAAAGACAGATATCATGAATATAATTTTTTATTATTATATTACTTTCTTGAAATAAAAATTAATTGTTATATATTTTATTATTTAATAATTTTTGGTGAGGCAGCTAGATGACACAGTGGATAGAGCACTGGCCCTGGAATCAGGAGGACCTGAGTTCAAATCCAGCCTCAGACACAATACTTCCTAACTGTGTGACCCTGGGCAAGTCAGAACCCCAATTGCCTTAGCAAAATAAATAAATAAATAAATAAAATAATTTCTGACCTATTGTTATATATTTTGAATCCTCCCTGATCTTCTGCTGGGCACATGACAGTGTTTTATTTTGTTTTTCCTTTTCTGTCTCTTTTTTCTATTCTCTTTTTTCTCATTTTGTATTTAGTTCAATAAAAATTGTTGTGAGGATCAAATGAGATAATTTACATAAAGCACTTTACTAATTTTAAAGCATTATCAAAATGTATTCTTGTTATCAATAATAATATTAATATGTAATTATATTTTTTAAGCTCCAAGCCTTGAAAATTTCTTCCACAAAATAAATCGGGCTTTTGTCTTAGCCTGGAACATCTTCAGCTGTTTTGCTTGCTTCCTGCCAGGACTGTTGTCTATATGCCAAGGTCTCCAATATGGCTCCCAAAGGACTGGCCTTGGGCAGCTCCAATGGCATCACCAACAATGATAACAGTGATAAGGAAACTCCAAAGAGAACCTGGATTCCCTTAGGTAACCAAGAAAACCCAAATACTCTGATTTCCCACGTTTATATACTCCAAAATATTATTATTTACATTCCAGAGAAAACATGGCAGGACTGAGGTGGGTCTTTTGGTCAGATTCTTCCCAAAGCCAGCTGGGCAGAAATGTCCCAACAGTGGCAAGTTGGACTATGGGTTCAATCTCTTCAATTTAAGATGAGAAAGTTGAGAACTAGAAAAGGGAAGAAATGACTTATGAGTAAGAGTGGAAAAAAAGCAGAAAAAATTCTAACTCTGCTCTTGACCAGCTGTGTGACATTGGATAAAGCCAAGCTTCAAGTCATCTCATCTCTCAAATGAAATGTTTGGCTAACTGGTCTCTTAGTTCATTTCCATCTGGAAAACTAATGATTCTAGCAAAAAAGCTCTTTCTAAAATGGTCATCCTCAGAGTCTTCAAATAATGAAGTTAACTCAAGGAAAAGGGAGGGCCTCTAACCTGTGATAATATTGTCTCCACATCACTTGTTTTCAGTTCACATATAATCGACCATTAAGCATTTATTAAGCAACTTCTGTATACCAGATGATGTATTACTTATATAGTCACTATCTGTGTGGTCTAGGACTTATATCACTCACGCATATTTTCAAGAGTTTTTTACCCATCCTTCCTGTCTCCAAGAAAATGCCTCATTAACAACAACAATGACAGTTAACATTTGTATTCTGTCTATTTTGTGCCAAGCATTTTACTTAGTGCTTTACAATTAGTATCTCATTTGATCCTCACAACAACCCTTGCAGGTAGGTTCTGCTATTATCCTTGTTTTTTTCTTTTTGCTGAGGCAATTGGGGTTAAGTGACTTGTCCAGGGGTCACACAGCTAGGGAATGTTGTTTGTCTGAGACCAGATTTGAACTCAGGTCCTCCTGACTTCAGGGCTGGTGCTCTATCCACTGCGCCACCTAGCTGCCCCCCTTTTTTTACAAATAAAAAAACTGAGGCACACATATGACTTGCCCAGGTTTACACAGCTAGAAAGTATCTGAGATCAGATTTGAACTCGATAAGATGAGGCTTCCTGACTCCAGGTCCAATGCTCAGTATACTGTGGCATCCCCTACTATGAATTAGAAGGAAGAAAAGGCGTCTTCAATAATGTGCAAAAAGGTCTCTTGAAAATGGGTAGATGAGTCTTCCATTAAGCCTTTCCTGATGCCGTCCCCTTCCTGGTGGCACCTCCCCTCATCCCAATTGCATTATTTTTTATTATTCATGGACGTAACAGTGCTGGTCCTTCCTCTGTGATAAAAGCCACCTGGTCAGAGCTTACAGATACACAGATTGTTTCATTCAATAGAACATAAGCTCCTTGGAAGCAGGAAATAGTTCACTTTTGTCTTTTATCTGTAGCACCTGACATACATCAAGTACTAAATAAATGCTTTTTATTGAGTTCCATGGAGCAATCTATACTTTTGCTGTTTCTGAAAGTTAAAACTTTCCAAGATTAAATTCCCTTCTTTCAAATATTTGCCACCCTATTTCTCTTCCCTGTGTGGCTGTGACTGAATGAGACTCCGGATGCAGACTTCTCCGTCAGCCACATGTAATCTGGAAATATACATCAATGCCAGAAGGGAGCAGATTCTGGCCCTGCCCACATGGTTATAAAATTAGAATTCAAGCAGTACCAGTGTGCTTCAGGTTTGGAAAAGGAGTCAGATTCAAATTCTGGCTATGGCAGCTGGGTGACCTTATGCAAATAACCCTCCCTCTAGAATTCATCTGATTTTAGAGGTGGAAGGGCTTCCCCACCCCTCCCACCCAATAACCAAAAAAGAATTTTCCTTTAATCGGTCTGTCAAGTAGTTCCTGAATCTCTTCTTATAGCTCTCCAAGGAAAAGGAACCCACTATCTCCCAAGGTGGGCCTCTCCACTTTTAGAAAATGCTATTGAATGGTTGGGAAGTTTTCCTTAATACCAAGTCAAAATATTCCCTTTTCAACTTTTACCCATTGATCCCGGGATTTCTTTTTTGTTTGTTTGTCATGAGGGAGTCTTTTGTTTTTGCCTTCTGGAGCCAGACAGAATACATTTAATTCCCTTCCACCATGATGGTCCTCAAACAACTTGCAGACTGCTCTCAAAAATGGCAGGGATCTTAGAAACTATGGAAAGGAAACTGAGTCAGAGAAAGAATAAAGCCTTTGCCACAGTCACAGTCCTTCTCTTGGTTTTCTTCTTTCTTTAGATTTATGATCGTAAGTGAATTTTTAGGAACTTTTCTGTGAGGTGCACATGGCAAGATTTCTGGGGCTGAATTGTCAAGTGGTTAGGGTAGTTATGCTCCTAGCCACTTGCCTCTCCCCACCCATCCACCCACATAGACTTTCTGACTGAGAAATAGAAAAAAAGATTGATTTTGTGTCCTCTAAACTCTTTGGGGAGCACATGCAGGCAAGAAAAACATCTTTGTGATAAATATTGTGTAAATGGGGACTTGGCCAAGCCAAAGTGAGAGTCACAAGCTCTCTCAGACTCAACCCTCAGAGTGGACACTCACAGCTCATCTTGTTCTTGGTAGTAAAATGATTTCAACCTTCAGATGAAAGGCCAGAGGCACACTGATGGCTAACACCAGACCTATATTAGCTTTTATGGCTACCGGAAAGGGTCATTAGGACAGTCATTTCTTTTGGAAAGCTTGCATTCTTGGAAAATACAAAGAAAAATAAATCCCCGTGTGGTTCTTTTCACCCTCTATCTATGTGGCTGTTGAGTAGTAAGGACTTGAGCAGGTGAATCTCCCAACTGCACACATGTTTGCCATCAATCTAGCTGCTGTTGTTTGGTGGAGAGTGCTGGACCGAATCCTGTATGCTCAGACAAGTCACTTACCTACAAGAGATGGGACTAGATGGCTGCTGAAATCCCTTCTAAATAAGTGGTCCTAGATTACTTCACTTTAATTCTCTGGGCCTCAGTTTCCTAACCTGTAAGGGGATAGGACCTATCCAAGAGCATTGGATTTGGAGTCAGAAGTTGTGAGTTTGAATCCTGGGTCTGCCCTTTACTATCTTTGGAGAAGTTTCTCCAAACCTCAGTATTCTCCTCTGTTAAATGGGGTTGATAACACAGACTTTGTAGCGCTGTTGGCCAGGCCCTCTCTAGTATCACTTAAAAGACCCTCAACATCGATTCCTCTTGGTTTGGGGCAGGCATCTCCCAGATTCCTCAAGATCCTCTTCTTGAGGGAGTTTTGCCCTCACCCTGTGACTTGTCTATAAGTTACACGTGGATTCATGGCAGCAGAGGTAGCTGTAAGTCACCTCAGGAAGAGCAGCAGAGGGGAGCAGTCAGGGAGGTGGAGAAAGGAGGGAGCTTGCTAGAAGCAGAGGCAGGAGGCTGTGTGACTGAAAAGCCCCTTGAGCTGCAGCTGGTGGGAAGCTGGAGGTTCATCTGGCTTGTGCCTCCTTTCCCATCTTCTCTTCTAAAAGGTCACGAGCCTGATGCTTCCCTGAGAGCAGGTTTATCTCTACTTCTCAAGCATTTATTTGGTCCCTTTCCCTGGCAAAATATAATAAAGCCATTAGTCACCTGGCACTTCTGAGCCTTGTGCAATATTGTTGGAGTGCAGCAAAAGGGCAGATTGGGGAGTACCTTAGAGGAGAGAGAGAGAGAGAGAGAGAGAGAGAGAGAGAGAGAGAGAGAGAG
>JAJPUD010001788.1:139341-157655 GCA_023553655.1 Myrmecobius fasciatus | reverse complement strand
GGCGGCGGCAGCTCCCGTAGATGAGCCTGACCGGCTCCATCTTGCTGATGAGTCTAACTGCCCTGGAGTCTGGACTGGTACAGATCGGGTGATTGTTGGCCACTGAAGGAGACTAGTAACTGTTCAGAACTTGTGGGTTATAGATTAGATAGGAAATGAGATCGTAGAAGAAGGGATTTAGTGCTGCAAGAGACCTGGGAAGCCATTGATTCTAACACAGATGCAGAAAGGGGAAGGAGGGCCAAGAGTTAGAATGGCATGCCCAAAGCCATGCAGCCCAAAATCCTTTGGGTACCTAGATCAGGCCCTCCTGGATCTCACCCCACCCACCCCTGCCTCCAGAAGTCTATGCCCCCTAGCAGAAGTCAATACCATTGAATCCCCTTTCCTTTCTTGCCAGACTTGGTGGCTCACCTAGACACTAGTGGATATCAAAGGATACCATTTCCCTCAAAACTTCTTACCAAGGCTCCTTTCCTCTCCTTCTCTTCCTAGCTGGATCCTGATCTCCCTCCCCATGTTAACCTTGCCTTATCCCCTACTTGTGTATGGTAGAGAACCCAAAATTCCTGTTCTCTTTGGATTTTCAAGCCCATCCCTTGGTTGCTAATGCTGGAAGGCAAGAAATCCCCAGGATCCCTGCCTGGCCCCAGAAATATGATTGTTGGCCAGGGAAGGAATCACCAGTCGCAATCCCTGGTGCAATATGGAGAACCACCTGACCTTACATCATCCCTGAAGCTTTTTCCTCCTTATCCACAGGCCCAGAAATCAGGCAGCTACCTGATCTACTGGACCCCTGGATTTTGCCATCTATCTTCTTCCAGCACCCTTAAAATTTCTCTGACTTTCAATCTAGCATACTATAGTCGGATCCTTTCCTCAGTTAGATTGAGTAGGGACATTCAGTTTTGTTTTGTTTTTTAATTTTTTTATTAAAGCTTTTTATTTGTATAACATATGTATGGGTAGTTCCCCAGCATTGATTTTTACAAAGCTTTCCATTACAAATTTTACCCCCAGTCCCCTCCCCTCCCCTAGATGGCAGGAAGTCCACTACACGTTAATAATGTTGAAATACTTGACAAGTTATGCAAGAAAAATCCTATCTACAAGAAAAAAAAAAGAAAATCAGAGAAAGGAAACACAATGCAAGCATATATCAATAGAGAGCATGAAAATGTTACGTTGTGGTCCATATTTCATATCCCTCTCTCTGGGTATATATGGTTTTCTTCAGTGAACAATTGGAACTGGATTGAGACAATTCTTTGTTGCAGAGAGCCATGTCCATCAGAATTGTTCATCATGTAATACAGTTGTTGCTGTGTATGATGATCTCCTGGTTCTGTTCATTTCACTCAGCATCAGTTCATGTAAGTCTCTCCAGGCCTCTCTGAAATCGTCCTGCTGGTCATTTCTTACAGAGCAATAATATTCCATGACATTCATATACCATCATTTATTCAGCCATTCTCCAATTGATGGGCATCCCTTCAGTTTCCAGTTTCTAGTCACTACAAAAAGGGCTGCCACAAACATTCTTGCACATGTGGGTCCCTTTCCCTCCTCTAAGATCTCTTTGGGATATAGGCCCAGTAGAAACACTGCTGGGTCAAAGGGTATGCACAGTTTGATATGCTTTTTAATTTTTACTCCCAATACTTAGAATGAGACGTGGAACCTGTTAAATAGATACTTAATAAATGCATCTTGATGCATTTCTGCCTTCATTTATCCACTCATTCAGGAAATTAGGTACAGGAGGTGAAACTCAAAGTAATACACATAGGAAGAACCAAGATTCAATCCCAGATTTTCGGTCATAGGATCAGAACCCTATCCCATCCCTCACCAAAATCTTCACCTGGACCCCTGTGGTCAAAATTCAGATGACAACAAAATGGCCGTTTTTTCTTCAAAGTCAAACTGAATTTAAAGACAGAATGTTGAAATGTCCTCAGATCTGCATTTCTGAGTTGTAGAAGTTGAGTCTATAAGCCAGTGTAGACTGACCAAAAGCCAAGCCTGGAAGTCAAGGAGACCAGGGCCCAATACCCTGCCTTGGACACATTGGCTATGTGACATCTGCTCACACCCTCCCCCCACTCTTTAGGACTGCATATATACTTGCTACTATGAATTGGTTTGTAACCCAGAGAACATAAAAAAGGGGAAAAGATCTCCTTGTACAAAAATAGTTATGGCAGCTCTTTTTGTGGTGGCAAAGAACTGGAAATCGAAGGGATGCCCATCAACTGGGGAATGGCTGAGCAAGTTGGGGAACATGATTGCAATGGAACACTTCTGTGCAGTGTTTCTTACTGCACAGAATGAGCAATGGACAATGAGCAGATGGATTTCCGAAAAACCTAGACTCACATGAACTGATGTGAAGTGAATTGAGCAGAACCAGGAGAATATTATAGGAGAATAGTATACACAGTAACAGCAACATTGTGAAATGATCCACTTTGATAGACAGCTCTCAGCAGTACAATGAATCAAGAGAAATCCAAAGGATTCATGATAGAAAATACTATCCACCTCCAGAGAAAGAACTGATATAGTTTGAATGCAGATCAAAGCATATTATTTTTCACTTTATTTTTTTCTTTTTTGATCTGTTTCTTCTTTCACAACATGATTAATATGGAAATGTTTTACACACTTACACATATATAACCTACATCAAATTGCTTACCGTTTTAGGGAAGGAAGAAAGGAGAGAGGGAAGGAGAAAAATTTGGAACTCAAAAAAATTTTTTAATAAATGTTAAAAATTATTTTTACATGTAATTGGAAAAAATGAAATCCTATTAAAAAAATTTCTGATCTACACTACTGGCAAAGGGGAGTTTCCTCACTGGAAGTGGATCAATAACAACATTTTAAAACATACAAATTTGGGATATCAAAGTGGGTTGCTACTTGGTTTTTAATAATGATTCATATATTCATAGATTTTGCCAAGCTTCCTATATATACTCAGTTGATTGGGACAGCAATCCTATGTACATCTTAGATCCAGATGGGACCTCAGGGTCACCTAGAACTGGAACCTGAATGAATGGCAGATCCAATAGGCTGCCCACCAGGCAATCTCCTCAAAAGCACTACTTACAGAGGGGATCCTGCTCTTTCCCATTCCACTTTAGGGTCTTAGGGATTCATGAGGAAGTTTGTCCTTCATCTGCCTCTCTAGTGTATCCTGCTTCCTGCCCCAAAACTCAGGATTCTAGCATTTGGTGCCTAACAGAACAAAGTGAGTCCCTTGGGGGATATTTTAGGCAGAAGCATTCTCTTGCATCTAGTTATAATTAGCCGCATTTGCACCCTTCTTGTATTTTTGGCTGAGCTAAAGGGACAAAGATACTGATCCTCTCTTTCTCCAATCCAGTCTCCTTCAATTGATTGTGTGTGTGTGTGTGGGAGAAATCAAAAACATTTTTGCAAACTCAGCTGTTTAAAGAGGCAAGTTCTGAAATTGGTCTCTAATGAGCTTTGAGATTTGCCAAATTTATTCTTTGCAATAGCCCCAGAAGGGAGTGAGTGCTGCAACTATTTTGTTTTGTTTGTTTTTAAACTGAATCTGAAGGCAAAAAGACATCCCGGTAAGGAAATTCCATCTACTCATTCTAATCTTTTGCTATTATTATTATATATAGGGAGCGATAATGGGGTCAATAATGGTCACATATGAAGCCAAAAGAAATGTTCCATCCCTCCCAGTCACTCACCACTTGCACTTTCCCTTTCTAGACCTCAGTTTCCTCCTCTGTGAAATAAGGGTTTTGTATGGAACGGCTTCCAGGACGCCTTTCAACTTTAAAGGTCTACTCTTCAACCTGGACCTTCCACCCACTCTAGCCTCCTCCCTGTATACTCAGGAATCCAGTGTCCTGGCTTCCTTGTTGTCCCTCCCGCAAGGCACCCAATCCCTTGACTCCATGCATTTTCACAGGATGTCCTCTATTCTGGGAACCTTCTCCCTCCTGGTCTCTTGGACTCCCTTAAGGTCCGATTCAAAGTTCCATCTTCTACAGAAAGCTTTTCCTGATGCCCTGAATTAAGGGACCTCCCTAGAGCATGTTTATATATGGTTGTGAGCTTCTTGAGATCCCAGGGACTTCCTGCTCCCCTTTCTTTGTATGTTCAGTGCTCAGCACAGTACCTGGCAATTAATGGACTATTAATGGATGTTTGGCGTGTATGAAGTGTGCAGGAAGGTCTAGCACCTCTGGTGGGAGAACTGGCTGACCCCACCTCTAGTATAAACTCTCACCTGTGTTACACAAAGTGAGTGACCATATCCTCATAAAAGCCACTTGGCGATGGGTTCAACCAGGTAGAGGCTAACTGATGGGCCTTAAAGCCATCTGTGAGGTTGGGGTTTGTCTAACCCAAGCAGGTGAAGACTTCTCCTTTGGATTGGGTGGATGAGAACAATTTGTCTCGATAGCCAGGAAGGCAGGCGCAGGGGGCACTATGGAGTACTCGAGCTTGGTCAGCTGACCAAGAAGCCAAGATCATCCACTGCATCCCAAGCCATCACTCCATGATGTCCCCTCTGCAAAAAGAAAAAGACAAACAACAACAACAATAAGTGTTTATTGACTATTTCATTAAGAAAAAAAATATGAGGGGGAACCGAAGGAAAATAGATTTTTGTTAATTGAAAAATTAAATTAAAATAAGAAATGCGTCTTTGCTATATGTGAAGTGTTAGCAATTGTGGAAAAGGCAAAGAAATATGAAATGGAATTGATATTTTTCTCTGGGAAACAAGTATTAAGTCAGGGAAGCTTAATAGCAATAGAAGAGATGTCCTAAAGTAAGAGATATACGTGAAATCATGGGATCTCGGCTTTAAGGCTTGGAGAAACCTTAGAAGGCTAGTTACACTCACATTAGACATGAGGAAACTGAGCTCCAGAGCACATCACGGGATCCCAGATAGAATAATAACAAATATTTGTTCTTCAGTTAATCTGACTCTGATCTACCATTTTGGTTCTTTTTGACAATTTGCAGGGTAGGGTATAAAACCTTGAGATTGTTTTCATTTGCATTTCTCTTACTATGAGTGATTTGGAGTTTTTTTTCGCGTGATGGTAAATACTTTGCAGGTCTTTTGATAATTGTTTGTTTATTCCCTCTGACCCTGTATTTATTGAGGACCCGTAGTTTGTTTTTACCATTATCCATTTTCCAAGTTAATTCAAATCACCCATGATTATTTCACAAAGATGTTTTCCATTTCACGGAGATAGTTGCAAGAAAAATTATTTTACCTAAAAATCTTTCAAAAACCAACAAACAAAAATTCTCCAAAAGTTTTCCAAGACCAGTCATTTAGTTATTGTCTTCCAAGGCAAATCAATCTATCATGTTAATTTTCAAAATAATTCAAATACCAAAATGTTTCCAAGAGAAATCATATTCCCAAGATGTTTCCCAAGACAAGTCATTTTACCAAGCTGTTTTCCAAGTGAATTCAATTCAATTCAATTCAGCAGGATGTTTCCAAGAACAATCATTTTATCAAAAATTTTCCAAAATAAGTAATTGACAATTTTTTTTCCAGGCTAAGTCAATTTGTCGAGTTAATTCACTAAAATACTTCCAAGATAAATATTTTTTTTACCAAAATGTCTTCCAAGACAAGTCATTTCAACAAGATGTTTTCAAGCTTTCAGTTACCAAAATATTTCCTAAAACAATCTATTTTGCCAAAAATTTCCAAGACAATTCAATTCACTAAAATGTTTTTAAATGATAAATCAATTCACTAAGTTAATATCAAAATTATTACAATTCACCAGGATGTTTAGAAGGTAAATCATTTTACCACAATGCCTTCTAAAATACAATTCATTTCAACAAGATAAATTTGTTGAGATAAGTTAATTCACCAATGGATTTTCCAAAATAAATCATTTTACTGTGATGTATTCTGTGATAAAACATTTCACAGAACTGCTCACTATGATGAATCACTGTCCTAGGCTGTTTCCTAGATAGCCAACATGATTTAGGGAGATTTTAGCGGTCCATATGTTTCCTCTATTACCTATTTACTTACCTTGGTGCATATCATAGCCTTCCTAATTCATGGATGACAAAAACGTTTCTTTTTTTCTTTTTATCCTGAGCCCTTGTGCACAGTGTCATGCACATGGTAGGGATCTAATAATTTTTTTTGAGTTTATTTGAATTGGATTAGAAAATATAAAATCATGCAAATCTTCAATTTGGGAGGAACCTTCATGGACCCCATAATTGCTGAGGGTTTCCCACTGCAGTGTTCACTGGCAAGAGGCCATATATTTCTGCTTTCAGACTTCCAGTCTTCTGGGTATCTCCACTGTGGGGCTACTCTTATTTCTCACTGGTGTGTGGAAGATTATGCCCATTGAAGGTAAGCCCCGAGCAGTCCTGTCAAGCTGCAAAGCCATGATGGAGGCAGCCAGGATGTGTGGCCTAAGGGGGTTTAGAGAGTCTCATGTCCATCCTGGCCCTGATGAGTCTTTGGACTTCAACTGGTCTTAACTTCAACTGTACCATTGCAATCATAGAGGGGAAGTTCACCTCATCACTAGTAGAGAGAGTATATCCCTTTAGAGGTCATGGATCTTGGGAGCATTTGAGAAAGGAAGGAGGATTCTGTAACAGTCCTGGCCCCCCACTTCACTTACCCAGGAGTCCCGACCCTTGTCCTTTATTAAAAATAAATTGTATTGAGGCCTTTTCCTTTTCATAAGTCACATCTAGATATTCCCCACACACTCCTTCATTTACCAAACGAGCCCTAACTTTTAACAAAGAACAATTAAGAGAAACCGGTGAACACAGAGTACCTGCTGGGGTCTGCAACATTTCTCACCCATAGCTCCCTAACTCTTCACGCTTTTTTATGAAGCTGAAATTCATTTTGACTCATTTCTTTAAGACAACACGAGCTTTTCTCTTGAAGAGACACAGGTCAACTTGCCATAGTTGAGGCAAGAGTCTAGGGGCCAAATGAGAATGGTGCCCAGGGAACCAGGAAAGGGTTCTTTGTCAAGCCCATGCAAGGAGTGCTTTCCTGGGACTCATCATCAGTATGGCTGTTCTCCACCCTCCAGATGCTGGAGCAGGCTTTGGTGGCAGCTGCCAACCAAGCACACACACCCAGCTGGGCAGCCCCAAATAACCAGCTAAAAATAGCTGCCCAGCACCCAGCAGAATGTGTGGGGTGGCCATTCTGTAAAGGGAAAGAGGCACACACCAGGCTCCCCCTTGGCACAGCCAGGGCACACGTGTGCAGCTCCATTAGTGATTCACGAGTCCCTGCCATCCATGTGGCAAAGATCATTTGTTCTTGGCTGGCAGAAGACGTGTTGAAGCTGTCACTTAGCATAATTCCATTTGACAGGGAAAGAGCAGGATTTCCCTCAGATCCTTCTAAAAGTTTCCTAGCATCACGGGGAGATGAGAATATGGAGACAGACCAGAGGAAGCGGATGGCTGGTGCTTCCTTTGGGTTTCTCTGACTGCCTCACTGGATTTGAAAGCAGAGGACCTGGATTCAAATCTCACCTTCTTTGCTTTCTATATGTAAGACTTTGTACCAGTCACTTTTCATCTCTCCACTTCAGGTCTTTCTGTTTTAAATAGCCCTAGACCTTTTAATCCATGGCATGGGGCAAGAACCAAGGAGGGAGATCTCCAAGTCCCACCAAAATAACCTTGTGAGGTTAATACTAGAGCATTGTCACCGGAGTCCAAGCTTCCATGTCCTTGACTACAATGCCAGCTCAGCCTGCCCTCAGGACTGGGGGCAGAACCAAGGAGACCTTCACTACACTTGGCAGAGCCTGGCTAAGAACCATTTTAGACTTTCTGGGCTGCTCTCGACCCACAAATCTACCAATTTATCCAGTACCTGTGAAGGCAGCATGGCATATGGATCTTGTATGAGGACTGAACCACATCATCTCCTCATTGATTCTGTATTAATGAATCGCCTGGGAATTATTTATGAAAACATAATCATGGAACAAATATTATGGGTCATTTCTGGCTCAGGGCAGGAAATACACGCTCAAATGTCTTATTGTAGAGTCAGAATAAGGGACAGAAATGAACAGTCTGTTAAATTGCTTTAAATTACAATTGCTAAGGGTGTGTGATTTTCAGTCACCTTTCAGGTATCAGCAGAAAAGAAGCAAAACAAAACAAATTCTGGGCTTAATTCATTAATTTAATTTCTCACAGAAAAGGAATTATCAGCAGGCAATATCAGCTTTTTACACCCGTCATTTCTTGATAGTCCTCCCCTATCTCCTGCCAATTCGATTCTCCCTCCAAAATGAGAAAAACCCAAGGAAAAAGACTTTTTTTTTTGACAGTTTATGCAACATTTCTCACTACCACCCTTCCATTCTCTCTTCAGAAAGGAAAGAAATGGGTTTATCCAACTGTTCTCCAGAACCAAGATTGGTTATTGCCATTATTGGTTTCTGATTCAGTGAGCCAACCTTCCCATGGGACTTTCTGCTAACCCCAGAGCACATAGCTGCTTTCTCACTCATTTTACAGATGGGAAAACTGTGACCTAGAGAAAATGAGTGATTTGTCTGATATATAGATAGTAAATGGCAAAATGAGTGTGAAATTTTAATTCAATCCTTTGATCACATGAAGTCTTCCTTGGGTAAAATGTCTAATTTGGTGTTCCTCAATCCTTCCAGTCACAGTTAAATTTAGTTCACCCAGTATAACGTAACCCCATAAGGACAGGGATTATTTTAATTTTTTTTCTTTGTGTCTCCACTGCCACACACTTAATAAGTGCCTGGTGAATGGAATACAGTGTTATTGAACGGAAAGGCAAAGTGGGGGGTTCACTACCCCCTAAGGACACTTATCCAGTTCTTGAGCAGCTTTCATTGTCAAAATGTTTTTCCTTCTGTTGAGTCTAAATATGCTTCCCTCTATTATGATCTAGAGTCATAGAATCATAGAGTCTGAGCCAGAAGAGACCTTGGAGGACTATTATGTCTTTTGCCTAACTTTATGAATAACCCCTGCCTTTTGTAGTTGAGAAAATGAAGGTTCAGAAAAGTTAGGGAAAATTATAGAGCTAGGAAATGTCAGAGGTAGGATTGCAACCCAGGACTTCCTGATGTCAGTGCCAGCGCGCTAACCGCTATCCCACACGTCCTCTGTGACCAGATGTACTGTGCATACATCCAAGCCACATGGTAGACATCTTCACTCTGCAGCCAAACCTTGTCTGTTTTTTTAAGATTCTAAATTCAGGAGAATTTATGGCTAAGCAAAAACAAACAGTAAAGTAAACAAACAATTTAAAAATGACTACACAGCACAAAAAAACACAGAGTGCGAATTGTTTGCAGTTCATTTTATTAAATTTAGATGGGAACTGGAACAAAGTCCAAGCCTCAGCTTTCCTGCTTGCTTCCCCCCACCTCTTCTCTGATGGCTTTTTCTTCTGGGATTTTTTTCCCTGGGGGGGTCTCCTTGCTCCTGCCATTGTTGTTACTTCTCTTGGCCAGTGAAGGCAGGATGGGCATTGTGCTTGCTGTGAGCCCCTAAGCAGCAGGTTGGTGAGCTCAGAAGCTCTGATGATTTCCCCTCCTGGAAACAATCAGGCAGCTGGACCCAGTGGAAAGAAATGAATCAGGAGGCAGAGACTCTGGGTTCAAATCCTACTTTTGTGGCTCATTGACTGTGAGATCTTAGGCATATCGCTGCACTTCCTAAAACCCAGTTTCCTCAGTTATAAAAGACCTGTGTGATCTCTTCCATTTCTAGACCTATTGATTTTATATCATTTACCCTTTCTAGACTTCATTTTGCTCATCTGTGAAATGGGGGAAGTGGTAGACTCTTATGACTTCTAAGGTCCTTTCTATCTCTAGGACTATGGTCTTAAGTTAACTGTGCCTCAGTTTTCCTGCCTGTAAGATGAGAGAGTTATCCTGGATCAGAGCTCTTGACTTAGGATTTTCTAAGCTCCTGAGTTTGGGAACCACAGGAAAGAGAATCTTGACCAGGAATAGGAGAATGGCCCTCATTTCTTCTCTGTGTCCATATCCTGGGACTGGGACTGGAAGCCAGAAAAGTAGAGCCCAGAGCGGGAAGCCAATGATGTCTTTTGGAAAGGAGATTGTGGGAAAAACCAAAATCAGCACCTGCTGCCCTTTGTCAAGGTCGGAGACAGAGGAACCCAGAACAGGAGCTCAACAAAGAAGGAGGGGGAAGAGCAGCATATAGATGTGTGGGATCAGGGGACACTGACATTGTTACTCAGACCACATTCACCTTGAACTTCTGGGAAAATGGACAGGAGATGAGAAAATGGATTTACCATCTGCTGAGCTGAAGTCTTCCCTCCACTAATTAGTAGGGAGCTTTCTACAGCATGCCTTCCCTTGTCCTGGCCCTTAAACAGGACAGGAACTGGGAGGGAGCACTGAAGAGTGGGAGTGCTCCTGCAGATGAGGCAATCAGGTCACATGTTTCTCCTTTACTTTAGGATGCTGCTCTGGGGCTGGCGTTAGGGATGCTGTGAGCTGGGAGAGCTGGACCACCCCATCCAGGGAGCCCTTTCCCCACTATCCCTTATCACTGGGGGGCTCATAGTTTTCTCTGGTTTGTTTCCAGACTGGAATAGCATCTGGTGGACCCTGAGCCCTGTTGGTTTGTAAAATATTTTTAATAGGATCAGAACTTAATAACTGTCACCAAAAATGGACAGATGGGTAAAACAAGGGATAAAAACTTACCTTGGACTATTAGAGTTGAATCAAACAGAAGCAAAGAAAGTAATCAAAAAATAAAAATAAAAAAGGGAAATGAGTTGATTAGGGTCCCTTGCAGGCCTGCCTGAGGATCTGCTATATCTGGCTGTTTTCTTGATTTCTTCCCAATTCCCCTTCTT
This sequence comes from Myrmecobius fasciatus, assembly GCA_023553655.1. Classification (NCBI taxonomy): domain Eukaryota; kingdom Metazoa; phylum Chordata; class Mammalia; order Dasyuromorphia; family Myrmecobiidae; genus Myrmecobius; species Myrmecobius fasciatus. The sequence continues at coordinate 146,704 of JAJPUD010001788.1, read as the reverse complement.
TTCCCTGTTCCCCATTCCCTTTCTCCTTCTTCCACTTTCATCGGCTTCCTTGTTTGCATCCATTTACACTCCTCCCCCAGAGCCTTCTTTCTTTCTCTATTCCTTTCTCCTTCCCCCTTCCTCTTCCTCTTCTTTTCCCCTTTCCTTTTTCTCCCCTCTCTACTCTCCCCCTCTCTCTTTCCTTTCTTGTTGCACAATAGTAGTTAGTGTACAATTATTTATTTCAATTTTTATAGATATCTTTGATATTTCCTTGCTCTACTGAATACATTTTCTTTTTTACACTGCCAGAATATTGCATCACATTAACATAGCACAATCCAGGTGAGCATATCGGTTGTTTCCAGTTGTCTTTGCTTGTTTTGTTATTATAAATGGTGCAACGACATGTATTTTGCACAGATGGGTCTCTAGAGAAAGATAAAGAAGGATACAGCAATGGGATCTTAGTTTGAAAAATGATTTATTTTGTGTATTATATATTTCAATGAGAGACAATATGAACTCATTACCTTAAATCATTACTCTCCCTGAACCTCAGTTTCCCTATCTGTAAAATGAGAGCTGGACTTGACCTTCTTCAGCAGAAGGCCTTGCAGTTTTAGACCTAGAATTCCCTTTGTTTTGGTGAGGAAGGGGAGAATTGTCCCATATTGCTCTTTGCCTCTTCCTGGTAGGGGGAGCTGGGAACCAGAAAGGTAGAACTGACAGAAAGAGGAAATCAGCTATGTCTAACATATGGAGTGATGGATTTAGCATGAAGAGCTGGTTCTAATGCTATGTTGGCACTTAATAGCTGTGTGACCCTGAGCAAGTCACTTTTCTGTAGCTCAAGTTCCTCATCTGTAAAATGGAAAGAAGAGTAACATGTACTTCACAGGATTATTATAAACATAAATGAAATTATCTATGTCAACCCAAAGTCATTGTTCCACTCTCCAATGTTTGTAATTACTCCAAACCCTCCTCCTTCCCTGACAGAAAAGCTGAGAGCGATCGGCTCCTCACAGCCTAGATAGTCAGGGGACAGTTCTGCCTTTCTAATAGGCAGAACCATGTTAGCTTTGCCTAAATTCCCATTCCTCTGATTAGCAGAAAGTTCACACATCGTGCCATATGGCTGCCAGCACATCTGTAGCTCCTCCCTTATTAACATCTGTTTGGGTGTCTTGCTTCACTGAAGCGTATTTATTCTCACATGTGAATAATGATGCAGAAGCACAGACTTAGAGCCCCAAGCCCCAAACCAACTTAGTATTTATCTAGGCCCCCCTCCTTCCATCACAACCCCAGGCTCACGGAAGAGAAGGAACCTGTCCAAGCACATCAGAATAAACAGCAGAGCCGGAATCTGAACTTGGGGCTGATGTCTCCAGATCCAGGACTTTTCCTTCCACATGAAGCTATATCAGAGATATATTTCCTTGGCTCTTTCTTGGGTGCCATGATTCTCTTAAAGAAGTCAAAGATCACACAAGCTTCCACTTGGCAGCCATGTCCCATTACTGAGCTTCTGGTCCACTAAAGACCTCAGATTGTTCTCTGACCTATTGCGTCCCATATGAATCTTCTGTGGATAAAGGTGACTGATCCTCACTTTTGGCTCCCCATTGGCTTTTTTGGCCCATTCATGTGTGCATATTGGGGGTAGGGAAGCTGTGATTGTTGGGAAGGGGAAGGACAAATGATATTCCTGGTTTTTATGCCTTAACTGAAGTGAGCTGATGTAGTTTGTGTCTACACAACTACTTACAGAAACGATCCAACTTCTTATGGAAAGGAGTCCCTTCAATGGGAGCTTCACTGGGAAGAAGGGAAGGTTATTCTGTTGGGTGCCTGGGGAAGGGAACAAAAAGATCCTGACAGATTGGAACAATGAACTGAATCTACCACGATAACATCAGAGATGCTTGAAATCACTCTTTCTGAACCTCAGTTTCCCTATCTGTAAAATGAGAGAGTTGGACTTGGCTTTCTTCAGCTGAAGGCCTTGCAGTTTTAAACCTAGGTTGGAACAATAGATTGGAAGTTCCAAAGAAGCAAACTGAAGCTTGATGTCAGCAGAGATTTTCCACGATGGAAGTGACTCTAAAGTAGAATGGATCAGGTCAGGAAAAAGTGGGATTCCCTTTAATGGAGTTGTCACACAAAAAAATCATTTGTTAGATATGTTATAATAAGGATTGGGTTCTGGCTCCCTAGTTCTTGCTCTGAAATTCTGTGACTGAATGAAAAAGTGTTTATTATACACTTACTAAGTGCCAAGACTCTGACACTGTGGCTACAGGAACAAGGAATATAGTCTCTGCCCTTAAGCAGCTTATATTCTCATGGGAGAAACCAACTCAGAAAGGGAAGTCAAAAAGAGAAGGGAGAAGCCATGATTGGAAATGGCTCCAAAGCAATGAGGAGATGACCACTCACCTTTTAGAGCCCAGAATCCCAAGGGCAGAGTCCAGGTGATGGTGGAAGGGGATTGAGGAGGAGAAAGTGAGTCATCGCATCCACTGAGTTCCCTATCTGGCCTAGAGAATCACTTGGCAATGGTGAATTTCAAAAGATCTCTGGGCTCCTTCTCCGTCTAGTGAGAGAAGTTGGGACCTGCCTCGGTGGCCTGGATAGGAATCTTCCGGTCATTTAGGGACACACTCAGTATCCCAGGCTCTGATCCCCAGGTCACAGTCTCATGAAGGTCAAGGCCTTCACAGACTTCATTCTGGACTCCCACGCTTTTTCCTCCTTGCTTAAGACTATATTTTTAGTATACTCAGGCCAGGATCTCTCCCTGAGCGTGAGAAAAAAAAAATCTCATGGGATTTTGCCAGGAGCTGACCCTGATCCGTGCTGACTGGCATTTGGGCATCTGTTTGTGGCGAGCACTTGCACCTGTCATACCCAAAGGTGACTGCAATCTGATTGAGCTTAACAGGCAGTGTCAGGGCTCCCAGGATCTGGAGTGTAGATTATAAACAAACCTACTTGCTCTCATTCATCCTGGTTGGTCAGTCAGTCAGTGAGTGAGTCAACTAACATTTCTTTGACGATTACTCAGTGCCAGGCCCTCTCTGTGGTCATCCCAATCCAACATGTAGCTGTACAAGAATTGTCTTGATGATACACCCCAAGTAATCATCCAGCCTTTGATTGGACCCTTCCGAGGAGGAGGACCCCTTATTTCTGGAGGTAGACCCATGCACTTTGGAACAACTCTGATCATGGGGAAAGTTTCCCTCCTATTGAGTCACCCTGCCTGTCTCCAACTGCCACTCATTGCTCCTTTCCCTTTCCTTTGGAGCCAAGCAGAAAATCTATTGCACAATAGTTAAAGCATAAGTATGCACATCCATACACGTACCTCCTATCGAGCAATGAAAATGGAATATTAAGATGATTGCTGAACAGTGTCTTCCAATGCATCCATTTATTGAGCAATCATTTCTGTGCAGGATGCTAGCTAGACACAGAGAGAAATAGTAGAATTAGAGATGTAGAATATTAATTTGTTAATTATTAAACTTCAGGACTAGTATAGAGACTAGAAGTTATTGCTAATTGTAATTACCAATGGCTTTAAAATTTACAAAGCTCTTTATTAATATCTTCATTGAGCTGCACGATAGTCCTGGGAGGTAATTGCTATCATTATCCATTTTACAGAGAAGGAAACTGAGGCAAGCAGAGGTCAAATGACTTGTTGAAGGTCACAGAGGTAAGGGTTGAGCCTGGGTCCTATATTTTATTAATTCTCCCTGTGCTATACCATCCACTCTCTTGGCCAGGTTCAAATCCCACCTCTGTCACACCCATCTGTTTTAGGATTGTAACTGTCATTTGCTTTCTCTCACAATCCTAAGTGTAGTCACTCGACAGCGTTGTTAGTGAACTCAAATGAGGCAATGCATGTAAAGTACTACTTTGTGAAACTTAAAATACTACAGAAATGCTAGGTGTTGTCATTGTTATTATTATTTTATTATATATATATTATATAATTATTATATATTATTACATGTCACAAAATGCTAATTGGTTATATTCAAGCCATCCTTCAAAGCCCAGGGCCAGTCTCGCCCTTCTCTGCTAGAGGCCCCTTAAGAGATGGTCTGGAACAGGGGGATCAACGTAAGATGTAAAATCAGGAATCCAATCTATGATATTCACTAGCTGAATGACACTGGGCAGGTCAATTTTCTGAATGTTTTTTCTTTAAAAGAAAAAGTTGCTGGAAGGCGGAGCCAAGATGGCGGAGTAGAGGCAAAAACTTGCCCAACCTCTCCCCCAAACTGCTCTAAATTCCTTTAAATAATGATCTAAACAAATTCTAGAGCAGCAGAACACCCCAAAAGACAAAGTAGAACACTGTCCAGCCAAAGGCAACTTAGAAGCTCAGAAGAAAAGTTGGGAGTTCAGTTTACCGTCCCAGACCCAAAACCAATCCCAGGCCAGAGTGAGTGTCTGGCACTGAGTAAGCGCCAAAGAAATGTTTGTTGACTCACTCACTGACTGACTGACCGGGATGAATGAGAGCAAGTAGGGTTGTTTATAATCTACACTCTAGATCCTGGCAGCCCTGACACTGCCTGTTAACCTCAATCAGATTGCAATCACCTATGGGTATTTATGGAGCAAAATAATTCCCTGAGCTCTGTATCAGTGGCAGTACTGGTGGCTTCCAGACCTCTCAGCCCAGAGATACCAATGAGAACCTGGAAGGTCAGCAGAAAAGGTCTTTGGAACCAGAGCAGGAACCCAATGTGCAATTCCAGCACAGGCCCAGCCCTCATCTCAGCTCTGACCCAGACTCCAGAATTGTGAAAAGGGACCTCTGAATCAGCAGCAGTGATGGAGGCTTCTGGACCTCTCAGCATAGAGAAACCAGGGAGAACTTGGAAGGTCAGTGGAGAGGCTCTATGGCAACAGGGTGGGTGTCTGGTGAGCAGTCCCACCGTAGCCCCAGTCAGGGAAGTCAGTGAAGTCCCAGCCCCAGCCAGTACACTAAATCTTACAGCTACAGTGGAGCAGGGAGACATCTTGCAATTCTAGGGCAGAAAGGAGTGCTTGTGGTTAGATTCCTAGAAGGATTTCCAAAAACAGTTGTATAAAACCCCTGTAGTTTGGGACAGAACACCCTCCATCCTGGAAACAGAGCCTTACTTTAACAAAGAGTTATAAACCAAGTAATAGGCAAGGAAAATGAGCAGAAAACAGAGTTTCTGACCATAGAAAGTTATTATGGTGAAAAGGATGATCACAACACACATTCAGAAGATTATAACAAAATTAAAGTTCCTACATCCAAAGCCTCCAAAAAGAATTGGGCGCAGGCCATGGAAGATCTCAAAGGGGACTTTAAAAATCAAGTAAGAGAGATAGAAGAAAATAGGGAAAGAATTGAGAGAGGTGCAAAATGAAATGCAAAAAATTAATGAGAGAAGGATGCTTTAAAAAGCAAAATTGGCCAATTGGGAAAGGGCATACAAAAGCTTATGGAGCAAAATAATTCCTTAAAAAACAGAATTGAGCATATGGAAACATTTTATGAGAAATCAAGATACAAAAAAGGAAAACCAAAAAATAGGAAAAAATAGGGAAAATGTGAACTATCTCATTGTAAAAACAAGGGACCTAGAAAATAGATCCAGGAGAAATAAATTTTAAATTATCGGTCTACCTGAAAGTCATAATAAAAAAAAAGACCCTGGACATCATCTTTCAGGAAATTATCAAGGAAAATTGTCCTAATATCCTAGAACCAGAAGGTAAAATAGAAATTGAAGGAATCCACTGATCACCTCCTGAAAGAGATCCCCAAATAAAAATTCCCAGGAATAGTGTAGTCAAATTCAGGATCTTCCAGGTCAAAGAGAAAATGTTGCAAGCAACGAGTCAAATAGAGTGGATCTACAGTCAGCATAGGACAAGATCTGGCAGCTTCTACATTAAAGGATCTGAGGGCCTGGAATATCATATTCCGAAGAGCAGTGGAGCCAGGATTGCAACCAAGAATCACCTACCCAGAAAAACGGAGTATAATTCTTCAGAGGAAAAGGTGGTCATTTCATGAAAAGGAGAACTTTCAAGCATTCTAATGAAAAGACCAGAACTGAATGGAAAATTTGTTTTTCAAAAACAGGACTCTGGAAAAGCCTAAGGATAGCTCCAGGAAAGTGTATCATAAGGGACTTAGCGAGTTTTATCTGTATACATTCTTACATGGGAGGATGATACTTGTAACTCATTAGAATATTTGGCAGTTAGGAGTACATATAGACAGAGGACATGGGTATGAGTTGAATATGAAGGAATATCTTTTTAAAGTTTTATTGTTGCTCTTTAAAAATCACAGGTGTGTTGTTTTTATATCATATACACTTGCAAACAGCTCCTACTTCCTCAGAGTCTCTTGTAATAAAGTAATAAAGTCTCTTGCTACAGTAACCTCATCAAACTGTGCAGGCAGCATTACCCATGTGATCCTGTTTCTTCTACTGTAAAATGGGGATAAGAAAGCTGCAGTCTCTTGTCCAGATCATTTTAACAACCTCCTAATTGGTATCTTTGCCTCAAGTCTCTTCTTTCTCCAATTTCTCCTGCATGCAGCCACCAAAGGGATTTTTTGCAGCAACAGATCAGACCATGCCCTTTGCTCATTCAACCCCTGTTTCTCCTTACTACCTCCAGGATTATGGTGACAGTTCAATGTTTAGTGTTCAATGCCTTTTACAACTTTGGCCCCCCACATTTCCAAGTTTACTATGTATGTATTACAACTAACTCGATGGTTCCACCAAAATGGCTTTCATGTTGTTCTTCACACACAACACCTCACATTTTGTTAGCATTTCATCAGTTGGTCCTGGGAAATGACAGGGTGTCCCCAAAGTCTTAGTGTAGTTTCAGGCTTAAAACTACACTAAGGCTTTTGGGACATCCTATCCTGATAAAGACTGGATGAGGGTGATGGAAAGAAGGGAACAAATGAAGGAGATGTTGTGGAGGTGAAACTACAAGGGTTAGTAATTGATGACTATGTAGGAGTTGGGGAGGGGAGAAGTTGAGACATCTCCTGTATTAAGAACTTGGGAGACTGGAAGTATGAGAAAGAAGGTTGGGTTGAGGGGAAAGGTGATGAGTCCTGGTTTTGGACATGCTGATCTGAGATGCTTACAGGTCCAAGATGAAATTGTGGGAGTGGAGTTCAGGGGACAGATAGATTAGATACAAGGATATGGTAGTCATTAGAGCAGAGATTATGGTTGAACCTATAACAAATGATGAAGTGGGGGGTAGGGAAGGGAAAGAAAAGGAAGGGTAACTCTATACTTGGTGGATTGAATGAGGAACAGAGACTGTGAAGGAACAA
>JAJPUD010001788.1:98302-139331 GCA_023553655.1 Myrmecobius fasciatus | reverse complement strand
AACCAAAGGAAGGGAAGGGTAAATCTATACTTGGTGGATTGAATGAGAAACAGAGATTGTGAAGGAACAATTAGGCAGGTAGAAGAACCAAGAGAGAGTCATGTTATAAAAAGCAGAGAGGATGACAATGGTTCAATCAGTGTTCTTATGGTTCCCTTTTTTTAAAGATAAACAAATTAAAGATCAGAGAGAAGTGAGCTGCCCATATCACAGCTAAAAGTTTATCAGAGGCAAGATTTGTACCAGTTTTCATGGCTTGGAGCCAGCCTTCTCTCTCGACTACACCGTGTTCTCTCCTTTGAAGAATAATGTATTTTCTGACTTAGAAAACGCAAAATCCCATCATTCTTGCTGCAAGCCTATTGGTTTAAAAACTAATTTCCTCCTAAAGAATCCTGAGTTTAAATAATACACCATGACCAAGTAGGATTTATACCAGGAATGCAGGGATGGTTCAATATTAGGAAAACTATTAACATAATTGACTATATTAATAACCAAACTAACAAAAACCATATGACAATCTCAATAGATGCAGAAAAAGCATTTGATAAAATCCAACATCCATTCCTATTAAAAACATTAGAGAGTATAGGAATTAATGGACTTTTCCTTAAAATAGTCGGTAGCATCTATTTAAAACCATCAGCTCGCATCATATGTAATGGTGATAAACTGGAACCATTCCCAATAAGATCAGGGGTGAAACAAGGTTGCCCACTATCACCATTACTGTTCAATATTGTATTAGAAATGCTAGCCTTGGCAATAAGACAAGAAAAAGAGATTAAAGGAATTAGAGTAGGTCATGAGGAAACCAAATTATCACTCTTTGCAGATGATATGATGGTCTACTTAGAGAACCCTAGAGAATCAACTAAAAAACTATTAGAATTAATCCACAACTTTAGCAAAGTTGCGGGATACAAAATAAATCCACATAAATCATCAGCATTTTTATACATCACCAAAAAAAATGCAACAGCAAGAGATACAAAGAGAAATTCCATTCAAAATAACTATCGATAGTATAAAATATTTGGGAATATATCTGCCAAGGGAAAGTCAGGATCTATATGAGCAAAACTACAAAACACTCTCCACACAAATAAAGTCAGATCTAAACAATTGGAAAAACATCAAGTGCTCTTGGATAGGTCGAGCGAATATAATAAAGATGGCAATACTACCTAAACCAATCTATCTATTTAGTGCTATACCAATCAAACTCCCGAGAGATTATTTAACTGAACTAGAAAAAATAACAAAATTCATCTGGAAAAACAAAAGGTCAAGAATTTCAAGGGAATTAATGAAAAAATTGCAAATGAGGGTGGCCTAGCTGCACCAGATCTAAAACTATATTATAAAGCAAAACCATTTGGTACTGGATAAGAAATAGAGTAGTGGATCAGTGGAATAGGTTAGGTTCACAGAACAAAATGCTCAATGACAATTGTAATCTAGTGTTTGATAAACCCAAAGACCCCAGTTTTGGGGATAAAAACTCACTATTTGACAAAAACTGCTGGGATAATTGGAAACTAGTCTGGAAGAAATTAGGCATTGACCCTCACCTAACACCATATACCAAGATAAGGTCAAAATGGATTCATGATCTAGGCATAAAGAATGATATTATAAACAAATTAGAACAATGTAGGATGGTTTACCTCTCAGACCTGTGGAGGGGGAAGGAATTTGTGACCAAAGAAGAACTAGAGGTCAGCATTAATCACAAAATAGATAAGTTTGACTATATCAAGTTAAAAAGTTTTTGTACAAACAAAATGAATGCAGACAAGATTAGAAGGGTAGCAGTAAACTGGGAAAATATTTTTATATCCAAAGGTTCTGATAAAGGCCTCATTTCTAAAATATATAGAGAATTGACTCAAATATATAAGAATTCAAGCCATTCTCCAATTGACAAATGGTCAAAAGATATGAACAGACAATTTTCAGACGAAGAAATTGAAACTATTTCCGGTCACATGAAAAGGTGCTCCAAGTCACTATTGATCAGAGAAATGCAAATTAAGACAACTCTGAGATACCACTACACACCTGTCAGATTGGCTAAAATGACAGGAAATGATAATGATAACTGTTGGAGGGGATGTGGGAAAACTGGGACACTGATACATTGTTGGTGGAACTGTGAACGGATCCAACCATTCTGGAGAGCAATTTGGAGCTATGCTCAAAAAGTTATCAAACAGTGCATACCCTTTGACCCAGCAGAGTTTCTACTGGGCCTATATCCCAAAGAGATTTTAAAGGAGGAAAAAGGACCCACATGTGCAAAAATGTTTGTGGCAGCCCTTTTTGTAGTGGCAAGAAACTGGAAATTGAAAAGATGCTCATCAATTGGAGAATGGCTGAATAAATTATGGTATATGAATGTTATGGAACATTATTGTTCTGTAAGAAATGACCAACAGGAGGATTTCAGAGAGGATTGGAGAGACTTGCATGAACTGATGCTGAGTGAAATCAGCAGAACCAGTTGTGCTGCGATGAAGATAGTCATATACATCCAGAGAGAGGCCTGTGGGAACTGAGAGTGAACCACAACACAGCATTTTAACGCTTTCTGTGAATATTTCCATGTATTTTGTTTTCCTTCTTAGGTTGTTTTTTTTTCTCCTTCTCTTTCTAGATCTGATGTTTCTTGTGCAGTAAGATAACTGTATAGATATGTATACATGTATTGTATTTGTCATATAATTTATCCTATCTAGCATATATTAGATTACCTGTCATCTAGGGGTGGGAGGTGGGGGGAAGGAAAGGAAAAGCTTGGGAAAAAAAAGTTTTTTTGCAAAGGTCAATGTTGAAAGGTCACTCATGTTTTGTAAATAAAAAGCTTTATAAAAAAAAATGAATACATGCCCAAAAAGGAATTTACCAAAAGCTAACAATCATTAAAGAAAAACTTTGTCATCTCTAAAAAAAAAAAGAACCCTGAGTTTGATGATGGTTATTTTACAGCCTTCTCCCGCTGGACTTTCCTGAGGGCCTTTCACAGATCTAGAGAAATTCCTCACATTTTTTTCCCATTGGTCTCTGGGGAGGAAATTGCCCTTTCTTGCCACAGGGTGCAGAAGAAAATGGTGCCCAAGGCTTCTTCAGCCATTCACATGAAGGGAAATCAGGTCAACTGGATCCAATTTGAGGTGTTTCCTTTTCCCTGGGGCCAGCTGGGGTAGGAAAGGAGGGAGTTTAGAACCTGGATTTTGCTAACCAGCTGGATGAGGAATCATGCTAATATCATCGGGCCAGGGTTCATCTGTTCTTGGCCTTGGAGAGAATAAACACAACTAACAATCCAGTTTGTAAACAAAGCAGATCACTTCCAGGTTTAACACCAGACACTGTCATCATGGAATAAACAATGTTTTTATTCTTTACTTGAGACAAATGAGACACCACCTTAGCATCCTTCCCCTAAAATCCCCAGAGCAAAATCATCCCTTTGTATGCTCCCCACCAGCCTAGAAGACTCTGGAGCAATAAACCCCAGCCCAAATGATCTCCCTCATCTTTGGGGGCTGAGATAAGCAGAGTGGGCAGTGCCCTGCTCTAGTGTCAGGAGTTCTGGGTTTGAATCCTGGTCCAGAAACTTACTATTTAGCATAAGCCAATGGTGAGAGTTTGGCATTTCGAGGCAAGGACTTGAGCTGAAATCCTACTGCTGCCCCTTAGTGCCTGGATCTCAGTTTCCTCCTTTGGAAATATTCAGTGATTAGATGATACAGCCTCTGAGCTCCTTCCCAACTCTCCATGTGTGTGACCTTGCAGTTCTCAGGATTCCTTGCTCTACAAAAATAAGACAATTGGGAGTCAAAAGCCCTTTCAGCTCTAAGTTCTCTCCTCCTCCTCCCCCTCCTTTTCCTCTCTCTCTTTCCTCTCATTTTCCTCTTCTTCCTCTTCCTCCCTCTCTTCCTCTTCCTCCCCTCCTCTTCCTTCTTTCTTCTTTCCCCTTCTCTTCCTCCCTTTCCTCTTTGCCTTCCTCCTCCTTCTCCCCATCTTCCTCCCCTTCCTCTTTGCCTTCCTCCTCCTCCTTCTCCTTATCTTCCTTCCCTTCCTCCTTTTCCTCTCTCTCTCTTTTGCCTCTTCTTCCTTCCCTTCCTCCTCTTCCTCCTGCACCCCCTCCTCATCTTTCCATTGCCCTTGCAATCTTGCTGAAATGGCAGGCAGAAGGATGCTTGTTCTTGCACCTGCCCAGGACGGGCTGAAATCAGGACACGGCACTCTCCCCAAGCTGCACTTCATGATGAGAGGGAATATGCAGTGGCCGGAAGGATGCAACAATAACTACAGCAATAACAGAAATCATGGCTTGCCTTGCTAAAGTGCCTACTATGTGCCAGGCACTGTGCTGTATGCTTTGGGAGATGAGGGACCTTGGACAAGCTATTTGTCTGGAACTTCTGTCAAATGAAGGGAATGGAGAGGAGATACTATGTATGGATGAAATGTTGGATCTGGGTTCAGGTCCTACATTGGCTCAAGCTGTATGACCCTAATTGAGCCTCAGTTGGCTCATCTGCCACTCATCTGATGACAGGGAAGGGATGGATTCTGAGGCTCCTTCCAGTTTTTTTTTTATTTTTCTTTTCCCTCAGGATCTGAAATCCCTTCTGCTTTGTCTCTTACATCATTGATTTAGAAACCATTAAAGAGGCTAAGCCCAGGGGAGTATATTCCTAAAGATCTCAAACACGCAACTGTAGGAAGCCTCCCAATACTCACACACATATACACAAACACAAACACACACATCATGGCAAGGGTCCCAGCACTGCTGGGGGTGGGGGGGAGAGGAAAGTGAACTCAGCCAAGTTCAACCATTCCGGAGGGAAGGAAAAGTGAGTGGGAGCAAGCTTTTGGCATCCATCCCTCCTGCTCCCTGCGCTGGTGGGAAGCAATCAGGATTTGATTAAACGTAGAAGTGAGGGCAATGTTGTAAGGGCTGAACACAGGTGTTTCCCCAGCGACAGATTGGATTTCTTCCCCAAAAGCCTGGATTTGTCTAACCTCTGCAATGGGCCACATAAAACACCTCCCCTCTGGGGGGGAGCCTGGCAGGGGACCCCAAGATTGGGACCAAACAGCGATTGTTTTGAAAATGAGAAAGGGGAATGAATGTACGGATCATCCTCCATTGGGTTTGGGGGAGAAGGATAATGATGGTTCGGGAAATCCAACAAGCTGACCGAGCAGCAGATGGGACAAAAAGTATGGTATGGGGGGGGGGGAAGAGGGTCAGACCTAGGGTCACAAGAGAACCTGAATTCAAATCCTGCCTTTTCTACTTAGTATCTGTGAGACATTGAACTAATCACGTACCCACTCTAGTCTTGTTTCCTAATCTGAAAGGAAGAGGCTGGTTGGAGTCAATGGACTCTGAGCCTCCTTGTCTTTGTGATCCTGGAATCCAAGTTACTCTGGCCTCAGTCCCCCCATCTATAAAAAACAAGAGGATTGGATTCAACAACATCTGCCTTTCTTCCCTTTAAGATCTGTCTTGATTGATCGATGAAACTTGCTGAGTTTCCAAAGTCTTATTTCTAAAATGGGGACAATAACACCCACAGGACCTAGCTCACAAGACTGCTGCGAACATCCAATCAGATCATCACTTAAATTAGAGCCGTTTATTTTTACAGAGACCCAGAGAGTATAAGTGACTTCCAAGGTGACCCAGAATGTGTCAGAAATGAGGCTGGCACCCAGTTCTTCCTGGCTTTTGTTCTCATGTTCCATCTACCATACCACAGTCTTCTCAACTATAAAGGAATCAGTTTCCCAGTTGGGAGGACCCCGGTGGTTTCTAATCTCTCCAGTACCTGAGCAAAAGCCCTTTTAACAGAATATTCATTGTCATCTCCTTCTGCTTTGCAGACCTGCCGTGAGGGGAGGCCTCCACCTCCCAAGGCAGCCCAGTCTTTCCTGACCTTAATCCTAAGGGTGCCATCCCTTCTAATTCCACCTACTGGGGCCAAGAAGCCCAAAGCTCATCCTTATCCTTCTTCCAGGGGAAAGGCCTTCAGAGAACTAAAGGCAGCTCTCATATGGCCTGAGGACCAGTCCAAGTATCCTCCTTTCCGGAAACTCATCAGGAGCTCGGAGAAATGCTCTGAACCCAGTGGAGAGAAGGCAGTTGACCCCTTCTTACAGATGTGGAAGCCAAAGTAGAGTAAGGTGAAAGGTGATGGCAGGAAGCACAGTCAGGACCTTAGCCCCTTCCATGGCAGCAGCTGCAAACATCACATCATGCAGGGCTTTTGGGTCAGGGTCCTTGGGTTCATGCTCTGAAACTGCTGTGTAATGTTACATAAGTCCCTGAACTGCTCAGGGCTCCCATGTTCTCTGTGAAATGAAGGGCTGGATTCTAAGCCCAGATGTCCCTTCTGTCTCTGACATTTAATTATTTCTCCCAAATATTGCACATAGACCCAATATGGGGCCCTGAGTGTGAATTCTGACTCTGCCACTCATTTCTTGTATAACACTTTAATTCCATGGCCTCAGTTTCCCCCTCTGTAAAGTAAGGAGTTGACCTAGATAATGCCGTGTTCTAAGATGATGATGCTATACGTCTCTTCAGTCCTTTGGGTCTCAATTTTCTTCCCTGTAAAGAGAGAGACTTGGATTGGTTAGCCTTTAAAATGGCCGGCTTTCCCTCTCAGAATCATATCCCATGATCCTTTCCAGATCGGGCCCTTATCCTGTAGCCGCAACACATCTGTCTTGGTGAAGGCCCTGTCTTCAGAGATGTCCCTGCTTGCATAAGCTGTTATCAAAATGAGATTGAAGACAGAGGGGATGCTGGCCGGAGTCTATACCCCCAGCTCCGACCGGCATGTGGCCACGTTGCATTGCATGAGCTCAATAAATAATGCTGAGCTCAGAAGAAGAAATAGGGCCCGGGGGAGCCTGCATTTCCTTCCTGCATGTCGTGCCTGGACCCTCCTTCCCTTTCCCCCTGATAAGAGTCACTTCATGCAAACAGGACTCAAAGGGGGGCCTGATTGTTTCAACATTCCAACTGGGGCTCCTTCATCCAGAAGTTTAATCTCAAACACAAATGATTTGAAAAACTGTCATTTGTCATAAGTGGCAGTTCCCTTTTAACTCCATAAGCCTGGGGCTTTACATTATCCCTAGGAGAGGCAGGAGTATAAAGGGGGAGTATCCTGTTATACTCACTAGACTTTAAATCTCTATTAAAGAGAGTCCAAAAATAAATTTGTGCTTTGGCAATCCCTTTGAACAGCCACAATAATACCAACATCAGAGGCTCTCCTTTCAGATTGATCACAGAGTCAGAGCTAGAGTCAGATCTCTGGGACCATTCAGCCCAACCTCCCCATTTTACAGAAGAGGAAACTGAGTCCTAAAAATTACTTTCCCACTTAGATAGTAAGTTACATTTAAATCCAGACTCTCCAAGTTCCATTAATGGAATTCCCCTAATGGATTCCTCCATTCTCTCCTTTATGAGCAAAAAAAACAAAACAAAACAAAACAAAACAAAACAAAAAAAAACAAAAAAACAACAAAACAAAACAAAAACCAAAACCTATCATTACTTGGATTTGTTTTTATGTTAGAATAAAATCTGGCTTTTGTTTTGTACTTTCCTGACTACAAATCAAATTCTGCAGGCTTAGGATATCGTCAGTCCCCAATGCTGGGGGCTGGCAAAATGGCGCCTTTCCATGACTCTCAAGGTCCTTGGTATTGTGGGAAATTCTGATCCTTGCCCTGAGGATAGGACAGGCGGCAGCAGTTTGCAGAGAAATGACCAAACATATTCCCTTGTGTATTCCCTTCTCATCCTCACCCTACACTCGGCACTCTGCTCCTGGCTGCTGCATCAGTCTGCTTGCACGTCCCAATGGGGAGAGGGAAGTTGCCAAGTTAAGTGATGGAGTGGGGTCCTCTCCATCAAGCATGCTAGATGTAATAACCTTCTCCTTGGTCTGCACAATTAACTCCCATCTTGCTTTATTTACCAACCACAACTCTGTGGAACATCAGCCCAGTGATTCCTTAAGTCCCTGGTGACCTCAGTAAATCGTTCTGAGGATTGCTCTCTGCCATTAAGTCTATGGCTCCCCTTCTTTTTCCAGGCAGGTCCATCTGACCAGACTGTGGCTTGCCTCCAGTGGTCGGAGCCTTCCTAGAGCCATCTCCACCTGAATAGAATTTGGTAGCTGGAGCAACAAAGAAATCTCCATCTACGTTTTCCTCAAGGTCCCAGTGCCTGGAACAGAGAATATTACATGGAGTCTCACATTCTAGTAATGGCCCTGTGCGACTCTGAGCAAATCACTTAACCAATCTGGGTCTCAGGTGCCTTAGTATGAAAGAAAGAGATGCTAAAGTTCTCTGATGGAACTTTTATAATTTTATAAGTAACTACTATACATATGATATTTATACACAATTTCTTTTTAAAATTAAATAATTGATTTCTTGGAATGATTTCTAAATTCTGCTTAATTTTTTTGGGTTAGCTATAACATTATTAGAAATCACAAGCCAAAAAGGGAGAGTTAGGGAAGATTAAGAAGATTAGATCTGAAAATAAAAAGAAAATGTAGCCAATTCTTGGATCGATTCCAAATATGATTCTTAAAGCCAGCTTTGCTGGATGATGAGAATCATTCTGAAGAGGAAGCTTCAAAGAGAGTTGATGGGAAGGTTGCAGAAGGTAAGCAGGTGAGGGTTGGAGGAGCAAACAATTGTTAGGGCACCTTTTCTAGCCCCCTCCTCACATCAGGAGATGAGCAGTGTGATCCTTAAGAGGCTGCTCAGAATTTCCCACAAAGCCAAGGACCTTCAGAGTCATGGAAAGGCGCCATTTTGCCAGCCCCCAGCATTGGGGATTGTCAATACCCCAGAATCCAGGGGGCTGCCGGATTCTGATGCTTGCCCTAAAATGAGAGATGTGGAATTGAACATAATATTCTAGATGGGATCTAACCAGGATAGAATCAGTGTAACTTGGAATAATTATTGCTATTTCTCCTTTGTGTATGTGTGTATATATATAAAAAACACGCAAATGAATGTGTTTTTATTTGTTTATAAATGTTTATTTGTATATAGATACACAGAGACACATACACACACACACATATATATGGTGTTTAGGGAAGACCAGTCCTTTTGGGGTAAGGGCTGCTGAACCCTTTTCAGGGCTGCTTATCCACCTTTGGTGTTTTCCTGCCAACCAATATTCACTTGTGGCTCCAAGAGCTGTCACTTGCACAGAAGCTACAACTCAGTAAAACATGTTGGCAGATGGGCTAAACCAGGTTCAAGGTCACCAAAGGGTGTCCAACCCCTCAGTGACTTAGGACAGTTTCTGCCCCAAGCCAAGACTGGCCCCCCATGGAGTGAGGCTGATGACTTTGGTACAACTCTGTCTCACCTAAATCCAATTTTTGCACAAATCAAAAGATGTCACCCATACCATTGGACCATTTTTACCTACCACTGAGGCCCATGGCTACAGGCAAGTGGGGAAGCAGTAAGTGTAAATACACTGGAAACTGTAGTCACAACTCTGCCAGGAGATGGCCCCAGCAATAGGGTTGTCTTCTCAGTAGTGACCTGAAGCAGCAATGGGATGTGGCAGCTCCCTGGGTATCTGAGAAACCTATCTGGAGGACCATACTGCTCAACTTCTGGTGTGAAAAACGAGCTAGAAAAGGTGCCCTAAAAAAAGCCTGGCCAGCTTGCCATGGCTGGTGGGAATCCTACCCTGTGACTGAAACACACACACACACACACACACACACACACACACACACATTTTTGCAGAAACGATTCCACTTTCCACTGATACCTGGAGTGTACACACTTATAGAGGGCACAAAATCTAGTAGACCTGAAAGATGATCAGCTTTCGTTGCAAGAGAACTCAGCAGGTATCATGTCCAAATAGCAGCCCTGAGGGAAACACAGCAGGCAAATAAAGTCAGCTTACCCACGTGAGAGCTGGATACCTGTCTTTCTGAAGTGGCCATGGTGATGGGGAGCACCCAGAAAGCTGGTGCAGGTTTGTAATCAAACTAACCCAGTCACTAAGCTTATATGCCTCCCAAAAGGTGCGATAATGTCCTTGTCACTCTCAGGAAAGTGCCATGACATCATCATGACTGCCTGTGCTCCCATCGTGATGAACCATGATGAGATCAAAGAACATTTTTCTTCTCACCTGGAGACTCACGATTAATGTGCCAAAAGGGGATGACAAGGGTGACGACTTCCATGCTACAATAGGTTCAGACTAGAAAACATGGCAGGGAGTCTTTGGGGAAAATGGAGTTGGAAATAGCAAAGGTCATTTACTATTGAAGACTTGTGTATCCCATGACCATCTCATCACCAACACTGTATTGCATTTACCTAAATGCAATAAAACTTCATGGATGTACCCTTGCAGCAAATGTTCACATTCAGCAAAAGCTGCAGCCCCAAAGCAAGATGATTACAGGAAGACTTAATGTTAACAGATTAGAGAGCTTTTCTGAAGGAAACAATTCACTGCTAACTTGGAGGGAAAGCTGAGCCAACACACAAGGGGCTTTAGTGCAGCAGAAAAGGAGGGGGCAATTTCCAAAGATTTGAGGCACAGCACCACTCATTTACTCATCTGGCCCACAACATCACAATTATCCAGATTGGTTTGATAGAAACAATGGGGGAAATCAGAAGCTGCTAAATAAAAATGGAAAAGTCCACAGGGTTTGCCAGCAGGATGGTTCTTCCATCTCAAGAAGGCAATGTTTAGGGGCAGCTAAGTGGCGCAGTGGATAGAACACCAGCCCTGAAGTTGGGAGTACCTGAGCTCAAATCTGGCCTCAGACACTTAACACTTCCTAGCTGTATGACCCTGGGCAAGTCACTTAACCCCAATTGCCTCAGAAAAAAAGGGCAATGTTTAATTCCATCAGAAATACAAGTGAAGCTTGGCTCAGTAAGAAAGCAGATGAAATTGTTCAATACAAAGTGCTTTTTATGATGCTTTGAAAGCTATTTAGGGGTCATTTAGAAGCCATATTCTAATTGCATTTCTCTGGTGATAAGATCTTATGTCTTGGAGCTGGAAGGGCCTTTAGAGACTGACTAATCCCTTCCCATTTCTGAGATGAGGAAACTCAATCCCAGAGGTGAAACCTCTTGTCCACGTTCACAAGTAGGTAGACTCTGAACCCATGGTTTCCTGACTCCATGCCCAGTACTCTAACAAAACAACAATCACTTTGCCTCTCAGTCCTTTCCATCCTGGATAACATTCTCCTTCATCAGACTCTGTTGCTTCCCAACCACTGTCATCTCCCCAAGCTCATTCTCCTCAGTGTCATGACACGTTACACCATCCTATCCCTGTCCTTTCCATAAATGTTTACTAGACTCAGTTTTGAGGATGGGAACCCTTTCCACTTGGCAAAATGACTTGAGCACAGTCGGTAAAATGGAAAATTTGTACTAAAACAGAGACTTGTTGAAGGAACAACAATTAATTGTTGGTATTAGTTCCCTATGTGGTATGTTGCTTCAAAAAGCCTTAGGTTTAGGAGTGACAGAGAGGAAGCTCTTAAAGTTCTTTGAATAAAACTTACGATATAAAAACGTGGAGGTGATAGAGAAGAGTTTACAAAGAAGTGAGTGTAAAGGAAGGATCAATTAAAGTGACAATTTTAAAAAGGGAAATTGGACCTAAGATGGGGTGAGTCATTCCAAGCATCCCATTGAACTTATCAAATCCAGGATTAGGAAGAGAGGCAGAAGCATTTTGTTTTGTTTTTAAGTTTTTCTTCTTTCTTTATTTTAAAATTAAATATAAAATCGGAAAAGAAAAAAACATTGCCATGTGTACAGCAGGAAATAAGAGAGAATTCAAAATATCAAAGGGTAAATTTCTATTTCAAAAAGTCTATATAATACATACAATTCATTTTTTTTCTTTGTTTCCTTATGGGTTTTCTTTTGTTCTCTGCTGTGGGCTTTTAATTTTATTCCTTTTTAAATTTTTTCTACCTTTAAATCCCCTCCCCATCCTGGGAAGCTACCATTAAGTGCACATGCACACACACACGTATATATACATGCATAGACACGTGTTTTGTATGCAGATATGTATATGCACATAAACATGTATGCTTACACATATTAAGCTCAGAGAGATATATACCTCCATAACATAAGCACACACATATTCATAGATATCTACAATTACACATATGTCTACATTTCTATACATGTATACATATACATTCATATGCCTCTATGTAAGATTTAGTGTGCTTATTTGTCCTCTGTTTCTCTGAAAGTTGACAAAATTTTCCTTAATAAGTCCATGTCTTTCCATCTTTTTCCAAATCCAACTCATGATTTCCTATACCACAGCACTATTTCCACCTTATACTGTCTAGTTATTTTACATAGTTTAAAACAATATTGATTAATATAGCAGACATATAGTTTTCCCCTTTTTATCTTTTAATTAAATCTATTTTAGTTTTCACTTTGTCTGAGATCATGATTGTTTTTAGTATAATAAATTCTACTTCTGATCTTTATTTGTTTGTATTCATCTCTTTTTTTCATCCCTTCTGATTCCTCTGCTTTTACTTATATCCGCATCCTTATCCTTTTATTACTTAACCTCGCCCCCTTTCCCAAGAATCCCTCCCTTATCCTCTCCCCCACCCTTTCCCCTTACCCTCTTGTTTCTATCTGAATTTAAGACTTCCAAATATATGTGTTTTTCCCTTTTTATTCCATTCCCATTCATCTATACACCCTTCTATACCCCCATCCTATTCCCTCACCCTCAGTTTACTTTAAAAATATATGACTTTTATGCCCCTTCAAATGTATATATTGTTCTCTCTTAAACCCAGATCTGATATAAATAGGATTCCCTCTAAAAATCCCTCCTTTATCCTCTTCCTCCTCCCTATTTCTTTGCCCTCCTATTTCTTTCTGAATTTCTTTCTATATCTTCTAGATATATATGTATTATTTCCCCTTTAACCCACTCCCAATAAGAGTAGCCCTCTTCCTCCACCTAATTTCTCTGTCAGTTCTTCCTTTAACCTCATTTGTATAATTCTTTTTTTTATCTTTTCCTCCATGGTTTTGCTTTCTAAAATCACATCATACTCAATTCTACCCCAATCTTTCTTTCAAAATATTCAATTTCTAATCATGATCTTAGTTTACTTTTTTATGCATAAAAAATGAAGTTTGCCCTTATGGGGTCCCTTGTAATTAGTCTTTGTTGTTTACCTTACATTTCTCTTGGAGCTCATATGTTAAAATTTCCATTAAGTTCAGGTCATTCTGTAATAAAATCCTGAAAATCTGACAATTCACTGAATGTCCATTTCTTTTTTTGTTATCATTCAGGCTATGTTTAGCTTTGTTGGATGACATTTTCAGCTACAATCGCAGTGCTTTTGTTCTTTTATATATAGTGTTCCAAGACCCCTGGTCTTTTAATGTCACTGTTTTTAGGTCTCTTGTGATTGTAATATGTGCTCCATCATATTTGAAAATTTTTCCCTTGTTGCTCATGATATTTTCTCTTGATCTGGGGGTTTGGGAATTTGGCTATGATATTCCTGTGGTTTTCCTTGTAGGATCTCTTTCAGGGAATGATCTATGTTTCTACTTTCCCTTCTTGTTTTAACACTCCAGGACAATTTTTAAAATTATTTCTTGTATTACTGTGTTTTTTCTTTTTTCTTTTTAAACTTTCAGGTAGTCTAATTATGCCCATGTTTTCTCTTCTTGATCGCTTCTCTAGATCAGTTGTTTTTCTTATGAGATGTTTCTTCTGTTTTTTCATTCTTTGTATTGTGTTTTTGTTGTTGTTGTTGTTTCTTATAACTTCACTGCATCCCCTTTACTCAATTCTAATTTTCAAGGAATCATTTTCTTCCTTAAGATTTGGAATCTATTTTTCTAGTTGATTAAATTTCTTTTCATTATCTTATTGCTTTTCTTAGATTGTTTTGGGCAGGTGACCATTTGAAAGACTTTTTTTTTTTTTGCATCAGTATCCTCCTCTGAAGATAAACCCTAGTCTTTTCTATTTCCATAGTTACTCTTTATGATTGGGTTCTTTTGTCTGTTTTTTTTTAATACAACAGCTTTGTTATTGTAATCATGTCATGTAATACTGGGGCTGAGGGTGTGCCTCTAGCCTCAGGTTCTCCTTTAGTTCTTTCCTCTGGCCTGGACCCCACCATCCTGTAAGTTCCCCCAGCCAGCAGCTTCCCTACAAAACTACTTCTACATTCAAAGCTGTGCTGGTTTCTTCTAGCTTGGGGCCACTTCTCCCAGCACAACTGCACTCATCATTCCTTATCAGCAGAGATTCCATCAATATCCCCATTTCTCTCCCCAGACTTTAGGCTCACCCCGCCTCCTGGATGTGAAAGTTCCTGTAGTTGGGGTTGAGGCTACCTTCCAACCCAACTAGACCCAGGGCTATCTACTTGCTATTTTAGTGTAGCTAGCCTGGAGGTGTTTACACTTCAGTCTAAACCTCCATCTTAGGGTCTTTTTTTCAGATCTTCTCCAGTTGTCCCAGGAGGACCCCAGTGCTGTCCCAACTCTTATTTATTTTTTCCTGCTCTACATTTTCCTTGAGGCACACCTTTGTTTTGTGTGGGGGAAAGAGCTGGAGAACTTTGAATTTTCTGACCTACTCCTCCATCTTTCCAGAACGTTTCTTTTCTAAAGTGCTTCTATCACCAGGACCCAGAGGCATACTTGTCTTAAGATTTCAAATCTGTCCTTCAGATAACTTTTTATTAAAATTCACTAAAAATGTCTCCCAAATGTCTAGTGTTTGATTAGCAAGAAAATTTTATAGACTATGCTAAAAGTAAAATGTTGGTTCTTTTTTTCCTTTTTTAGAAAAGAGATTCAGCATTATAGATTTATAATTGCAATGAACCCTGAACATGTTCTAATGTGGTAATGCTAATAATAGAAATATATTCCTGTGCACTGCATCTTAATGTAGGATCAGGGCTTCTTACTTTTTCCACTCACAATCCTTTTCACCCAAGAAATTTTTACATGATCCCAAGGTATATATTTATAAAAAATACGTATATAAATCAAATATTTGCTCATCAAAAAATCATAATTTTGTGACCTCCCATATCCAGTTATGTGACCCCAATATGGGGTTAAACCCACAGATTAAGAAGCTTTGACTTAGAAAACAAGTTAACATTCTCTATGTTGTATTATATTTTTATTTATTTTGTTAAACAGTCCCAATTATAATTTATTCTAGAGCCAATTTCAGGTTCAGTTTATGAGTCTCACAGCTCTGTTCTACTCCACCTTTTTTCTTTTTACAAATAAGGAAATTGAGGCATAGATTTAAAAAGTAATTTGATTAAGGTCATATGGTCCTAAGAGGCAGATCCAGGATTCAAACCAGGTCCTCTGACTCCACATTCATTCTTTTTCCCACCTCTTCATTTAAAGGTGAGAGATAGAGAGAGAAACAGAGGCAGGAAGAGAGAAATAGAGATAGACAGGCAGACATGAGTGAGAGAGATAAAGAAAGAGAGACAGAGAGAGACTTATAGGAGGGAGGGAAGAAGGGAAACAGAGACACAGAGAGAGGCAGAAAAAGAAACACAGAGAGAGGCAGAGAGAGAGAGAAACAGCACAATGTTTTAAATATATATTCACAAAGTCATATATGAACATGGTGTTCTTAGATTTATCTCTATCTTTTGCAGGCTGAGACATAGAAAGCCCCCAGGAAGCCCCTGGGTTGTGATTTCTAACAAAAGTCAGGTGGCATGTTTTTAAGACCTGTAAATACCTGGAAGATGGGTAGCATGATCCCAAAATCTGAAAGCACAAGGCAGGAGAGATCCCCTTGTACCATGATGCAGCAGCTCTCCTTACTCACAACATTTGTTTGTCAATAAAGAAATTGGGATGAGGAACAAAAGATTTGGTGGGGAAAGTTGTGCTTTGAGGAATCCTGGCAAAGAAAAGATTTCAGTCCCAACAAGAGGGAAAATGGTATGCGAGTCAGTGAAGGGAAAGGATACAGGATGGGAATGGCAGCACAGTTAACACCTGCCACGGATTGATTTTTAGATTTCATTTCTTTTTCTTTTTCATTCTTGATAAATTTTGTTTCACAATGTTGAATAAGCTTTAACTCACAAATATACCTTAATTAAAATGATAAAGTGGAGTTTTATAACAGACAAAGAGACAGAAACAGAGAAGGAAGGAAGGAAGAAAAGAAGAAAGGAAAGAAGGAAGGAAGGAAGAAAAGGAAGGAAAAAAGAAGGAAGGAAGGAAAGAAGGAAGGAAGGAAAGAAGGAAGGAAGGAAAGAAGGAAGGAAGGAAGGAAGGAAAGAAGGAAGGAAGAAAAGAAGGAAGGAAGGAAAGAAGGAAGGAAGGAAAGAAGGAAGGAAGGAAGGAAGGAAATCCAGTTGCTAATGGAATCTTGACACAGAATCTCAGAGTCAGAATGCAACTTGAAGACTTGCTAGTTCAATCTTTGCATGAATCAATCAATTCAGGTTTATTAAGCATCTACTATGTGCCAGGTATATGCTGGTAACTAGTGATACATGCACCCCACACCAAAAAAAAAAGAAAAAAGAAAAGAAAAGGAAGAATCCCTTCTTCCTCTCAAGGAATCTGTATTCCACATCCTTGACATCTCAAAAACTGGGTCATTTAGTATTTGCTTTAAATCCTCCAATGTGGCAAACACCACTCATTCCTGAAGTTCATTCTGCTTTTTTCAAGCTTAAATCTCTTTTTTTTTTCAAGACACACACACTGTTTTCCTCATTTTACCTTTTGGGGCCAAACAGAATAAGACTGATCATGCTTCAACAAGTCCATCAAATATAAAGACAGCTACTACAGTATCAAAGATTTGAAATGGCTAGAGCATGATTAAGCAGGACTATATATCATAGATACATATATGTGTGTGTATATATAATATTTTATGGACTTTCTTATTGCCCCAACCTCTCACAGCTATTGAATATCTGAGACTGGATTTGAACTGAGAGAGATGTTCTCTCTTCTGCACCACCTAAATTGCCCCAAAATGTAGTTCTTTACGTTTTATTGCATTTTCATTGATTTTGTTAAATATTTCCTAATTGTATTTGAATTTAAGACCTGCCCTTTGCCACCTCTGCTCAATAGAATGCTCTGAAGTTCTGCTGCTAAGCACTCTCCCCAAGAATATATTCCCATTTCATACCCACTACAGTGTTTATTTAATTTACTTAAATTAAATATTTATATATTCTTATTTTTCGGTCACAGTCCAAAGTAGGCACTGGCAGAAGCCAAGACATAGAAATCAGGAGATGAGATTTCCATGCTTGACTTTGCTTTCTAATTTGCTGAATCTGTACAGATTGCTAAGTATTGGAACCTTAACTTTCTCATCTGTGAAGTGGACATAACACTTTTTGTGAGAAATGTTTGATCATATGGTAGAGATGGTTCTAAAAGGGAAATGTCCTCATTAAGACTGTTGTTGGATCCCAAATAAAAGTGTTGTTGGATCTGACTCATGACTATTTCCACAACTCAGCTGCACTTCATTAGTGACTTTTCCCTTTAGCCACATGCATTAAGCCATTGACTGTCTGCTGGGCCGCCCAGAGAGAGCTGACAATCGGCAGAGCTGATTCAGCACATAGCCCCTGACCACTCGGCCTGGACCGGCACAGCAACACCGAGGACTTGTATGAGTTTATGCATTCATCAGCCGTAAACGCATGGCACGTGGACAGCAGTCTCTTGTTTCTTGGCCGTAAAATAGCAAAAAATGTGGTCAAAGGAGTAAGAAAAATGGGGAAATCCATTCATTCATAAAACCAAAATGAGGCAGGGGGAAAGAGAAGGGTATAGAGAGATAGAGAGTTTTCTAATCCTTTGGTCTCTTGGGGAATATCCATACTCCATCGATATTTTTTAATTTGGTATTTCTCATCTATTCCTAATTATCTCTGGCTTTAGGGTCATTTCCTCTAAGAACGTGAATCAATTCATATTTCAGACAGGCCACAATGGAGAGGACCCTCCCCTTATTCTAGTGGACTGGAGGTTTTATGTGTACCAGAGTCCCCCCTACTCTGCATGAACTCCAAGCTCCCCTCCTCACCCCCCTCTCCTTCAGGTACCAAAGCTTCTCAGGGAAGGATTTTTCCCTGCTGATTTTCAGGAATGGAATTCTGCCCTTAAGCCACAATTGTTATTTCTTCCTCGCCCCAAAGTTTGCACTGATCAGGCTGGGTGGTCTTCCCCCAGCTCATGCCTCGAAGAAATGGTGGCTGATGGGGCGAGTTCTCTCGGAATGTTCCAAGAAGAGGGAGATGGCACGAGCCCCAATTTCACCCAGAAGAATGTGTCATCCAGAAATCGTACTTGAGTCCCGTCCCTCGGTCCTGGACACATCCCAAAGGCTCTCAGACATCAGAGCAGCTTCCACAGTCCCATGTAGCTCTGCTCTTCCCTCTCGGGAGCTGGTAAACAGCACTTGGGGAAACCTATGCCCCAAGGTGGACTGCTTTTGTGGTATTCAGAGCTGATGGATAATGGGCCTGGCTCAAGAGTTGCCCTCCTTTACGGACTGAGAACATGGCTGGCTTGATTTTTAATGGCGTGCTTTGTGGCCTGTGCCAAAATTAAAGCAGTTACTAGAGAGAAAGAAATTCAAGGCATTCATGTCAATGACTGAAGACACAGTTGGTGGTCAGAAGGAAAAAAATTGGGCTGGGGAAACTGCTGAACTAGCAAAAAAAATGAAAAGGGAAATCAAGGCAAGAGAATGATGCCCAAGGGAATGTCCAGAAAGGACATATTAGTTATCAATCATTTTTTATGTGTCAAGCATTGTGCTGTGTCAAGGATAAAAAAAGATATTTATAAAGGCACATAAGCCAAAGAGGGTGGTCTAAAAACAAATAAAAAGCCTAAAAAACAGTATTTTTGCATCAATACTCATTGTATCCCAGCCTACCATGTTTTTTGGCACGTTGTTATAGAAAGAGCATTGAGATAGGAGTCTGAATCTCTGAGGGCTGATTCCAACTCTTCTACTTCTAACCCAGGTGAGCTGGGACAAGTCACAGCTCCGTGGCTCTGGTTTTGCCATCCGTAAAAAGGAAGGGTTTGAGTTAGATGACCCCGAAGGTCTCCTCCAGCTTTGAAAAGGCTGATCCTGTGTTACTCCACTTGCGATCTAATTCTCTTCCCCTCTTGCCTTCCAATTTTCTCATCTGCAAAATGAGGGCTGCAGAGCAGCTGGCCCCTTTCAGCTATGGAGCGATGCCCCAAATGCATAATGATCTCCAAGGAATTGCCCAGCTTTACATTTTATTAACAAAAGTTACTAAAATTTCTCCATCCTTTAACATGGGTTATCTCATGTGATCTTCAAATTAGCAACCCCCCAGAAGTAGGCAACAATTAGACCAATAGGATTAATTGACTGCATCTACTTTGATCTTCACAACCACTCTGTGAGAGAGGGACCCTCATGACCCCCATTTTCCAAATGAAGAAACTGAAGCTGACAGAGTTGAAATGATGCCCAGGTCACCCAGCTGGTAAGTATCCAAGCCAGGATTTGCACTCCAGCCAGCTGCACGCCAGATCCAGCACTCCCCACGCTGTTCTATCAAAACTTTATGATGTGATGTGGGTCACAATAGGTTCTCCATCTCCTTTGCTCTTTAGTCACAGGTTTCTTGTAAGTTTACAAATGGGGAAACTGAGTCTCAGAATCATGTGCTGCTTTGACCAATGTGTTGGGAAGCGGCAGGGCTGGAGTTTGAATGTGGGTGTTCAGAATCTGCGGCAGCCCAAATCTCCTATTTAGCTCATTCTTCCATGCTGTGTTTCCCCTAGAAGCCCCCATAAGTATAGAATGTCCCCAACTCTTTCCATTGAAATCCTTCTCTTCCTTCAAGGCTGGTA
Source organism: Myrmecobius fasciatus (assembly GCA_023553655.1). Classification (NCBI taxonomy): domain Eukaryota; kingdom Metazoa; phylum Chordata; class Mammalia; order Dasyuromorphia; family Myrmecobiidae; genus Myrmecobius; species Myrmecobius fasciatus. The sequence continues at coordinate 119,291 of JAJPUD010001788.1, read as the reverse complement.
GAGGTACCCCCTTCTCAGTGAAAGTCTCTCTGACACCTTTCCCCTTGTTAGTATTTTCTCCTGGTTTAATGTTCCTTGTAATATATTTATTTATGTCAAAACTGTAATTAGGATTTTTTTAATGTCTAGAAAATAAAAGAAGCCATGAGAAAATGTACCTTTGCTTGGGAAGGAAGAGTATAGTGGGAGGGGCCTGAGGAGGACCCTATGGGAGTGGGAGACCTCTTGGAGGAGCCCACCATCTGCTATCTCCTTATTTAATCATTAACAAGAGACCCAGTTCTTTTGGTTCTTGGCAGCTGGAAGACTACAAGTGCAATCTCTAAATGGGACACAGTGGAGAAAGCCATGATTTTCCTGATCTAGCACAGCTCCAATTCATGGACACTGTCTCTGTCTTAGCCAATAGACTGGAGAGCAGTCATATTCCTGGATAGTAGGGGCTTTTCTTTATTGTCATGCCCAGCACATAGTAGGTGCTTTATAAATACTCACTAGATTGAATTCCTCTCTCACCCTCTCCCTCTCCTTCTCCATCAGGGTCAGGATTGAATGGGAGATCTCTTATTATTTGACCTCCACTTCCCTGGCTGCCAACAGCGAGGATTTGGCAGGGAGTGTGAGTAATATAATTCAATTCACTCTGGAAAGGGAAGTATGGCTATGGCAGTTTTCCTGCTTTAGCATTGGGCAGTATCTGAGTTGTTCCAGAGCTATGGATGATTTCTCCCATTTCCAAGACCCATATAACGGCCTGAATCTACAAAGAGCTCATCCAAAGGTGCCAGATCTCTCCAACTTATGTTATAGTAATAACACTGCAAATTTCAAGGCACTGGAATTTCATTGGGGTGGGTAATCTGGACACAGTGTCCTTGTAAAGATGGACAGCTACCCATCTACCATCTACACAGGGGCAGACAGTCTCCAAAAGTTCCTTTGAACAAAAACATCCATCCTGGGCTGTGATTATGAACTTCTCCAAACTTAGCTGGGCCCTAGGAAAAAAAAGAACCAAAGTAAGCAATCTATCACTAGGCCAGAGGGCCATCCATCTCAACCAGAATGACCTGGACCCCTTTGGCAGGGAGAATGATGGGTCTACGGGGCCTCGCTCAGAGTTGTGTTTTTAAATGTAAAGGAAAAAATTATAGTGAAATACTGTAGTCAAAATATATCTTTTTTAAAAGTTCACAGACCCCAGATTAAGCAGCTCTAGTTCAGAAAGGGAAAGGACCTCAGAGGGAATCTAGTTCAAACTTCTCATTTTACAAAAGTGGAAACTGAGACCCAGAAAAGTTAGGTGATGTGTCCATCAAAGGTAGAATTAGAACCCAAATCCTGTGACTCTAAAGTCACTGCTCATTCACCTTTCTCACAATTCCTCTCAATTCAACTGTGGTCATAGGGGTTGACTGTGTAAACAGGAAGTTCAGCAAATTCTAACAGTCAAGCTTCTCCTCAAGCCCCCTCCAGTTTTTCACAAGCTCTAGTTGGAAAGTGTCCAAGGACAGGCTCAGTGTCAGGTTGTACAGAATATATCTGTGGAGCAAAATAATTAAGTGCAAGGTCATGTCCCACACTGGGAGAAGGTGAGAATGCTTGAAACCATAATCCCACAAGGGCAGAAGGGAGCATTCAAATGAATGAGTGACAGTAAAAGAAATAGATTGGATGGATGGATGGGTGAACAGATTGTGGACAGAGACACGGAGGGGGGGCGGAGCCAGGGAGGATGTTGATAAACAGATAGTTGGATAGGTGATACATGATAGTTTGATAGACATAGGGATGCATAGTTAGGTAGAGAAAGAAAAGATGGTAAAGAAAGAGGAAAATTGAAGAAAGAGAGAGAGGGATGGGGGAAGGAAGGAAGGAAAGAGGGAAAAAGAGAGGGAGAAAGGAAGGGAGGGAGGGAGGAAAGGAGGGAAGGAGGAAAGAAAGGAGAGAAAAAAGGAAGAAGGGAGGGAAGGAAGGAGGGAGGGAGGAAGAAAGAAAGAAAAGAGGAAGGGAGGGAGGGAGGACAAATAACTAGATAAACAGATAGATGGAAAGACAGAGTAGAAGAGTAGTTGGATTGGACATTTATCAAGCTTTTACAAAGTTCCAGACACTGCTAAGCCCTGAAGTTACAAAGACAAGCAATCAAGATAGCCCATCTTCAAGGAGTTTTCCTTCTAATAGTGAAAGACCACACAAAGGAGAGCCAGAAAGTGGGAAGCAGAAATATGGAAGGTCCTTTCTCTGGGGCATTGATGCAGATAAAAAGGAGGTGGAGGAAATAAAGAGCCTCATTTTGCAGCTGAGGAAACAGAGGCCCATGGGGTGAAGTGGTCTGCCTGGGGTCACACAGCTACTGAGTAATCAGAGGACATAAGAAGACATAAGGGCAGGTCCCCATCTCTCTGAGCTGGATGTTGTGCAATGTCCCAAAGCCTCTTCTTCCTCCATCCATTCTGACCTTGTAGAACCATTGAGCCCCATGCCTCCATAAGCATCCCCTGAGACAGTGCCCAGAAACACGGTTCCACAATGTCTGCTTTGCTGCAGAACAGACCGCTGGTGGGAGGGTCCTGTTCCATCTCCCGCTTCAAATGAGAAATGGATAATAAAACTCTTCCTCCCAAAGGGAGGTTCAGAGAAGTGAAAAGTTACAATTATGAAACACCAGAATTAAATATTTGCTCTTCATTCTAATTTCCTCCTCCTGCCTGGTCCCCACTAGCTGCCGGATCTCTCAAAATCTCCACCTTGACTGAATGCTTTATTTCCGTTGCCGGCCCTCACGCGCTCCCTCCTTTTTCACGTCAATCTGGGGGCCTGTGGGACCCTCTTCCAATCTCCATTTTGTGTGGCTGCCATTGCCCACTGATATTTTACAATCAGAGAAACTCAGGACTGGAAAGAATGTGGATGGGTCCCTGTGCTGAAGTTTAAATCTATTTTCTCTTGTTCTGCCTGAGTGAAGATGGAAAATAGTTAGACTGTCTCATGCTCCCTGCTCACCAGCCTGCAATTTCTACTCCTTAAAACTGGCTGGCTTCTTGAATTATAGTTCTGCGGGGCTGATGCTGGCTCACTACAACTCCTAGAACTTATTCCCACCAGACTCAAAGACATCAGTGGAGTCACCTTGTCTTTAATAGAACTCTCCATCTTTTCAAAACATTTTCCAAACTAGTTTGTGCTGTTGCATCTCTGGGCCCTCCCTTCCCCATTGTCTGAATCGATTTTGGATTTTTCATGCAGATATGAGTGTGTGTGTGTGTGTGTGTGTGTGTGTGTGTGTGTGTGTTTATCTAGATAGAACTTAAGTTTCTTGAGAGCAGGAACTGTTTGGCTGCTTTCTATCCCCACCCACAGTATTGGGCATAGTGCTAACTGATTGATAGATTGATTGATTGATTTCAGAGAAATACTAGCTAGAAGGGCCCTTAATTGTGACTTCATGCAGACTCCCACTCAAAGCAGTAATCCTCAATCCCAGACTCATGGTCCTCTGGGATCTTGCAGTTGTGTGACCTTGCTATCTCACAAGGCAATGTATTCCACTTAAAGAAGTTCTTTCTTAAATTAAGACCCACCTCTCTCCAATTTCTGCCCATTGGACCTACTTTTGCCCACTGGGGCAACACAAAATGGTAGCATGGGACCAATGGGCCTGAAGTCAAAGAACCTGGTTCATGTTCAGCTCTGCCATTTCCTATCTATGTGACCCTAAGTCAATTGCTCTCTGGGTTTTGTAAAACAGGGGACTTGGACTGGGGGACCTTAAAAGGCCCTTCTACCTCTGAATCTCGGATCTTATGAGCCTATAACACAAACTTCTTTCTGCTGGTAATGAAATGACCTCAGTCAAACCACTTCTCTCCAAGTCTCTGTTTCTTCATCTATAAAAAAGAGGGCATCAGACTAGGTGCTCTCTGAGGTTCCTTCCATGTTGAGATGAATGTGGCAAGGGACAGAGGTTATGTAGTCCTAGCTCTCTGTCGAGATGCCCCAACCTTCTCTAGGGCAGGGACTGATATTTGCATGATGTGGTAAATGGTGGCAAAGAGGGGGTGCAATGGAAAGAACATTAGCCTTAGAGTCCAGATGGCTGAGTTTGAACTCAGACCTGCTACCCATTAGCTATGTGACTCTGGGCAAATTACCTCTCTGAATCTCAGCTTCTTAGTCTTTTAGTGGGAAAATTCAATTATTTGAGGGCTACTGACTTCTGAGGACCAGTGGGAAGGAAGCTTCAGTCAACATCATAGAAAGAGGAGTTAGGATACTTAAGAGTTTCCAGATTCTTCTCCAACCTCATCACCCTCCTCTATCTACTTTCTAGTTATTTCTCAAAAGAGACACCATTCAGAATGGAGTCCATACTCCAGATGGAACACCACTTGAAATGGATCCCATACTCCAGATGGAACACTTTCCAGAACTAAGGCCATACTCTAGATGGACTCTAGCCAGCTCAGAGGATACCCTTCAGTCTGAATACTAGACTTATTCATTCATCCTCAAATCCTATTGACTTTTTTGGGGGGCTGATTTATCACACTGCTGACTCTCCTTCAGCATCTAGTCATCTCAAGCCCACAGGTCCATGACATGACACTATTTCATTTGATCATTGTTGACCATGCAGAATTTTGGGCTTGAGATGGGTTCAGATCTGCTGCCCACTAGCTGTGTGACTCCAGGCAAATTATTTCTTCTTAGCTCCACCTTTCTGTGGCTGACAGCATTTATTTCATTGGTCCAGAGGTGGTGATGTATATGAAATTGATTAGTTGGTTATAGCTTATGGTGCCCTCATGCCTAAATTCCCTTTGGTCCAGTGTTTTAATAACCAATGGCACAAATGTGCCATAATTATGTGCAGTTCTAAACTCATTACCAGAGATGGGCATCTCTTTCCCATTTTTTATTCTTCTACATCCCAGAGAGTAGAAAACTTGGAGATAAAAAGGTTTTCAATGTGGATGGTGAAAATGGGAATAAAAAGAGAGGATAGAGGGAAATTACAATATGGATGGAATCCAAGGGACAAAGTAAATGATTGGGCCGTTGGGTGAGTGCTGCTGCATCAGGCAAAAAGGTAGAAGTAAAAAGGAGGATCAGATTTAAGAGGAAACATAACAAACCTGTTAGGAGATGAGTTAAGATTAAAGTGAAAAGGGCCATCCCCATGATATCCTGTAGACTATTGGACAGTTGGGACTGGAGCTCTGAAGAAAGGGGAGGGCTGATGGTGTAAATTTAGGAGCTAACCCTATCCTGGGATGCCAAAATACACTGTCCGAATTAGCTCTCTGGAGGATCTTGGGACCAGCCTGAGTCCTTGGTCTTGCTGGAGGAGTGATGAGGCAGGGATTCAAGTGGATGGTCAAAGATGGAGTCTGTTTATTTCAAGTCCTCTCAGCCTCTAATACCTTAGTACAATTACATCACTACAGCTCACTGAGCATGTGCTAAGTGTAGTACCATTACATCACCAAGTGCTAACTATAAGCACCCTGCTATAGATATGTAAATGCCTCTGTTACTGTAAGTATCCCTTGCTTCCAATAGAACACCGGTGGTCATGTCCTCCCTTGACTTCTCAGGAAGGGTGAGAGCCCTTAGGGGAGATGGGGAGCCAAACTAGACATTGTCAACAGGTTCCCTCTGGGCTGAAGGGGCTTATACCTCACCCAGAGTTCCCCCAATGTCTGTGGCCCTCTACAAGGATAGACTTGGGGAACATCAAACTTAAGGTACTGAGAAGTGGATTTGAAAAGCTGGCCAAAGAGGCAGGGAAGCAAGATTTGAAGAGGTAAGAGGAACACCAGGGAAGGGCCTTATCTGTAAAGCCAAAAGAGGAGAGGAATCAGAAGAGATGGCTAGGTAAAAGCTATAGAGGCAAAAAAGAATGACCACAATTAAAGGTCATTGGATTAGGGGATTCAGAAGCAATTGGTGAATCTGTGTTTGAGAGAGGAGCCTGTTGCAGCTGAAAGAATCCTGGCTTGATAGGACCCAGGTTCAAGTCTCCTCTTATTCTCTATGACCTCAGGCAAGTCATCCTGACTTCTCTGGGGCTCGGTTTCCTCATCTGTAAAATGAAGGATCTTGACTAGGTGACTTCTGCAATCCCTTTTTGTTCCAGATCTAACCATAGACCTAGTGTGAGAGCTGAACCGTGATTGCCAAAGACTGAAGAGAAAGTGGCGATACTATTATAAGAGCGTGGCAGTGAAATGGAGGGAGGATTGAGATGTGAGAGCAGCTGGATGACCTGGAGGGGTCAAGGGAAGGTTTTTTGGTATTTGGTTTTGTTTTCATTTTTGGCCCGAGGCATCTAGATCATTTTAGGAACAAGGATGTGGGGATGAGGAAACCCCTGGAGCTGCAGGATGAGGAGGGAATGACTGAACCAGCAAGGCCACGGAACAGGGAGAACAGAATGGCATGGATTTACCACTTCCAGCCATGGTTTCTAGAATAGGAGCTACTATTTCCAAGCTGCCTAGAAAAGCAAGATGGCATAGTGGGTAGTAGGCTGATTTTAGAATCTGGAAGACTTTAACTTCCCCTTTGGATACCTTCCAAGTAGATGATTTCATGCAAGTCCCCTGAGTCTTCTGAGTCTGTTTCCCACTTTGTAAAATTATAGAATATTGGGCTAGATGGTCTCCAAGATCATGTCATTCCCTGTTGCTCCACCTTGTGTCCCCAGAACATTCTACTGACTCCTGGATCTAGTCATGACCCCTTAGGACTTTGGATCCTTCCATCAATCCTACCATATTTCTTAAACCTGTTTTCTTGCTCCTCTTTTCTATCATTTTTTTGTCACTATCCCTTCTCCTACTCCCATCACATACACACACACACACTCCCCCTCCCCTAACAAAAACTCTCCTTTGTTGCAAATAAGTATAGTTGAGCAAAGCACATTTGGCTTGCATTTGTTGTGACTCTTTGACCTTCCATTTCCCTCCTATCCTCTATCTTATGTCACAAAAGCGATTGAATTAGATAGCCCTAATCCCAAAGTCTGGCTCTAATTTCCCTCCTAAGGATCATGGGATTATGAAATGGCAGATCTGGAAAGGCCACAAGTCATATATTCCAACTTATTCAATGGGACGGGTATTATTTTCTCTAATTTTTTTTTCATAGGAGAAAAAAGGTTAATGGTGAGGGCTCTGCTCAAGGAAGGTGGAGACCATCCTAATGTTGGGTAGCCATGACAGCTGTCTTTACTGAGCCTAGCTCTTTCTAAGGAGGAACATCCCCATTATCTGTTTCCTTTTACTGAAATGGAATCTGTGGTTGTGTGTGCTCTTGCAAAATATGACCTGGATTAGGGCCTGGAAGGAAAGATGAAATCCATCATTCAAAGCCTCCATCTTGGAGCAAAGACCAACTTTCTTTAGGAAATTTTATTCCCAGCTTCGTTCATGACCAATGTTCTCGGAAGACACAGCCCTGACCTGATATAATGAGCAAGCAAGTATCCATCATTAACCCTCAGAAAAGCATATTCATCAATAGCATTTATTGAGTACCACCTATATACCAGGCACAGGACATGCAAAGAAAAAGCAAAGACACAAAAACAGTCCCTGCCTTTAATTGATATAATCCTTTTGGATTAAAGGACTTTCCTGAATTTTTCATTAGGAGATATATGCCAAAACAGTGTCCTCTTCTCTTGTATGTGTGGACAAGTAAACTCATGGATGATTTTCTCCTCCATTTATTCTCATTTTACAGGAGTCAGATTTAGGACCGAAACTCACTGACCTGCCCTTCCACTAACAAATATGTCATCAAGTTAGTTGGAAGAAACATTTTATTCACTAAGAAGCAGCCTGGTATTGGGGAAGAAACTTGAGTCAAGGGATTCATCACCTTACATCCCTAGTCTGCTCTATGACTCAGAATAAGCATGTTAAGCTCTTAGGACTCAGTTTCTTTATCTGTAAAATGGAATTAATAATAATCACATTGCCCTCCTACTTCACAGAGCCCCCTGTAAAGAAAAGTTTTTTTTTTATGAAAATGCAGGTTATTATGATCAAAATTGTATTGTGCACTGGCTAAAGCCCTCAGTTCAAAATTAGAGCAGTGTGGTACAAGAAGAAAAAGAATTGGATTCAAAGCCAATGATCTGTGTTCAAGTTCTGTCATTTAATATTGATGTGGCTCTTTCAAGGCATATCAGTTTCCTCTTCCCTGCTGTGAAGAGATCAGACAAGACAATCTGTGACGTTCCTTCTGCCCTAAATTTGTCACAGCAGCCCATTTTCCTCTTGGACTCAAAGCTTTACAAGTACGTTCCTCCCAATCACACTATACCATGGTTAGTGCTCAGATCATTACTTTCCTTGTTACAATCAAGGAAACTGAGGCTTTGAGAAGTAAAGAAATGGAGCTCAAAGGTGCCTGAGACAAGATCTGAACTCAACTCTTTGGACCCCAAGACCAGTATTCTCTCCGATAAATTCTATTGTTCATCATACCCTGTGCTTATGTTTTTAAAAGAAATTTCATTTACGTCTTTTTTATTATATGTATGTCCTATTTATTTCCAGCTTCATTTGTGACCAATGTTCTCAAAAGACACACAGTTCTGAGCTGCCATCATGTTGTTTTCTATTCCCATAATCTGCCGCTTCACAAAGAAACTAAGAGAGAATTTCTCATAGATCTACTTTGGGGTTAAATTATTTATTATAATTCACCTATGGTCTTAGGGACATCAATTCAAAGCCATAGTTCTGACTTTAAGGAAATAACCTCTTAGCTCTTCTGTTTCCTCATCTATAAAGTGAGGGGAGTCAAACTACATGTAACAAAGGATCTGTTCATGTGCAAAGGACCCTAGGGTTCAAAAATGATCCTTTTCTTCTTCCTGACAGATTCATACTTTCTGAATCTACTAAGGGGGGGGGGAAGAGGGAGAGGGAGAGGGAGAGGGAGAGGGAGAGGGAAGGAGGGAGGAAGGAAGGAAGGGAAGAAAGAAGAAGGAAAGGCGGGAAGAAAGAAAGAGGCTGTATATAAAAGGCTTTAGAACAGGCTAAGTACAAAATAAGTATAATTATGTTTAAAGAAACCAGAGCCCGGGAACATTACCTTACTGATCCAAGTTCACAAAGCTAGAATGTTTGGAAAGCCTGCCTCCTTTAACAAGTTAGGGCACTTTCCATTTTACTATTCTGTCTCCTTTTAAAAAATATTGATGAATTTGATTCATTAACACAGAGTTATAATTGGTAAGCTTGAGTTTTCTTCCAGTCTAAGTGTAAAGGGCAGGGAGCTGGTTGGAGTGGCAAAGAAGTGAGTTAAAATCCTGCCTCTATTCAAAATGGCTTCCTGATGGTGATTAAATCCCTTAAACTCGCAGGACCCCAGGCAATTGTCCAAGAATAATCAGTTGCAAAGCAGGTGCCAATTTGCATTCTTACAGGAATTTTCTCCATTTGTAATGCCCTATAGCACTGCAATTATTATTCTGGCACATACACATGTGTGTATGTATACATAAATATTTATATGTGTGTGTTTCCCATAAATATTTACATAGCTGTATTTACATAAACATATATTTACATAAATATCCTGGAGGAAAGATCACTACAGAAACTGCAAAGCTCTCCTCTTCTTGGAACTGTCTTCCAAGCTAAGAAAGATTTTCCCCTGGCTTCATATTCTCCTGGAATATCAATGGATCAGGAGACCTCTCCATCAGTTGCCCCTTGATTTCTTCATAAAATGACCCCATTTTATTTCTTTTGTGCATTTCTCTGATGACATTCCTCACAGGACTGCTCCTTGATTCTTTATGTGTTACATGAGAGAGCCTTCAGTGGTCCGCCATGACCCTCATGATTATCTGTTGGATCATCATCAACTTCCAGCTTTCAAGAGCCATAAGCCATGTTCCATGAATTGGAGCCATTAATCAAAGAAAATAGCTGTTAATCAGATATGCTTCACCACAAACAAATCAGAAAAGAAACAAATGAGGTGATCGATGTTTAAGCCATGAAAAACCCTAGTTGTACCAAAGGGGATAGCTCTAAGAACAAAATAGCAGTTGAATTTCTTCATCCTTCCATGATAGACATCCTAAGCAATATTTAGGGCGATTCTTGTCTGGTTTATTGAGATTTCTTCTGTTCCAACTATTTTGGTCCTACACTCAATAAGGGCCAATCCTATGGGCAGGTCTTATGGGAAATCTCAAGTAAAATTCACCAGCTATGTATAAGTTTTCCACTATAGGCAGAGATAAGGGAACCAATATTCTCTAAACCCTGTTAATGGCTTATATGCAAAATCCTGGGACAAAGAAAAGAAATATCTCTCCATAATCCTTAGGGTAAATTTGCAATCTGATTTTTTTTTTCCTTGATGCAGGCTTGTGATTTCACCAATGTGGGGAACTTCCAGTGTGGAAATATTCTCCTCTGAGGCAGTGTCTAATTCACTGCCTTACAAAGCTACCTGGGGCATTGAGAGATTAAATGTTTTGCCAGAAGAACTTGAACCCAGGATTCCTGATTAAAGGACTGAACTTCTATTTGATCTATCATGCTGCCTCACTTAATTTTATTATTAGAGAAATTTAATGGATTATAGGTTTAGAATTAAATGAGACTTTCAAGGTCATTGAGTACCAACTCATTTCACAGAGGAGAAAACTGAGGCCCAGAGGAAGGAAATTATTTGTCCAAGTTCACATAGATAGTAAGTGTCTGAAGCAAGATTCAAATCAAAGACTTTTAGCCTTTAAGTCAAGCACTCTATTGTTTCATGTCACTGCCTCAGTGGTAAGCATGGTGAACTCCACTAAGGGGATCAAAAAGTCAACCAAAAAATTTTCACCTGAGAAAGCTCTCATCTGGCTCTCAATCAATCCCTAAATATTATCAAGCATTATTATGTGCCAGGTACAGTGCTAAGTGCTGAATGATTGGTTGGGATATGGGAAGAGGATAAAATCTATCCCAGATCACCTGGGGCCTGTAAGTCAACCATGAACTTGATGTACTTTAGGAGATTTTTATACTTTTCTGGGAAGATAAACTTGATTCCTGATAGGAAGCCATAGCAAATCTTTGGAAGTACAGCAATTTTTACAAGAGGGATGGTTCAACAAAGAGCTGTTCATTAACATGCCAACCATAGTCCAGTCCTAATGGGAGATGGGGCCTGGAGTTCCTGGGGATACAGCTGGCTCTGGGTCCAAAAGGAGAATGTTCTGTCACTCCAGAACCAATCCCCAAATCCCAGAATCAATACATCTCAGATAAAACTGATACATATGCTGGCTTAAGTCTATGGCAGTGGTAAAGTTTCCAGCAAGTTGTGCATGTGTGTACTGTTGAATTTCCATGACTAATTTGTTGACTTGAATAAAAGCTATTCAGCCTGGATTATAGCATATGACTAATGTATTGAATTCACTATAGTCAAGTGTCATTTTTAGTGTTTCTAACCTAGGGGATAGTTTTCATTTAAACTATTATCCTTGTCAATAGAAAGTTAAAAAGAGGCACAATCTGAGTTTGTATTACCTGAATAAATGAACTTTTTATCTATCACATATTTACTCTAAGTACCAGGAGACCCAGATTAAAGAAAATCAGAGAAATTCTCATAATTAACCAATGAGGAACTTATTACAGAGAATGGAAATAAGAATTTCAGAATCTAAAAAAAAATCCTTGTTAGAAGTCCCTGAGGCAATTCTTGATGCTATGCCAAGACAAAGTGTGGTCTTGAAAGTAAAGAACAAAGGAAAAAATGTGAAATAAGAGATGGGAACATTGGAAAAAGGAATCAAGAAAGGGACTAGAGCTGGAGTTCTAAACCTGGGGCCCAGGAACACTCACAAACCCACAATTATACCTACATATATGTCTATGTCTGTTTTTGTGTCTGTGTCCGTGTCTGTGTCGGTGTCCATATCTGTATGTGTCTGTAGCTATGTCTTTGTCTATGTTCCCTTGTCTGTGTCTCTGTTTCTGTCTCTGTTTTTGTCTGTCTATGTCTATGTCTGTGTCTGTGTTTGTGTCTGTGATTGTGTCACTATCTATGTTTTTGTGTTTTTGTGTGTCTGTATCTTTGTATCTGTGTCTATGTCTATACCTATGTCTGTATCTGTGTCTTTGTTTATATCTGTGTCTGTCTCTGGGTCTATGGTCATGTCTATGTCTGTATCTATACCTATATCTATTCCTATGCCTGTGTCTGTGTCTATATCCAGGTCTAGGCCTGTCTATATCTATGTCTATTTCTGTGTCTATGCCTATGCCCATGTCTTTGACTGTGTCTATGTTTGTGTGTGTAGATGCACATATAACTATTTCAATATACTTAGTTTCCATTTAAAACATAGTTTTGAGAAGGGGCCCAGACTGCCACCAAAGAGATCTAGTAAACAAAAAAGGTAAAGAAATCCCTGGGCTAGAGGACTAGGAACCAGGTCCATGATGCTAGGATCTTCCCTCTCTTGTTTAACTCTACTTTATCCTGGATCTTTCTTGTTTGTACATAGTTATTTATGTATTGTCTCTCCCATTAGACTGTGGGCTTTTCTGAGAGCAAGAACTTTCTTTGTATACCCAGCACTTAGCACAGTGTCTGACACATAGTAGATGCTTAATAAATGCTGCTGCTGCTACTGCTAATGATGATGATGCAGAGATTTTGATGAAGGTAGTCTGGTTGCTTGGAATCTGCTTTTCATATTTCAAGTCACTTTTCCTACAGAATTATGGGAGAGGGGTTTCTTTCATTCCCCAAAGGTAGCTGAAAATTTGCATTTTGTAGATAGACATACTAGAAAGCAATATGAGAGCTCATTCTTTACCAGGACCCTAAAGTTGTTCATAGTTTTGTAAATCTGCGTCATTAGAGAGATAGAAAGCTGGAGGGCATGTGCTGGGTTTGGAATCAAGACAAATGGGGTCATTTTACCAAGGGATGAACCAAGGCCCAAAAGGCTTTCCCAGGATCACAGCTAGTAGATATGAGGCAGGATTTGTCATCAGATCTAACTGACTTCAAGTTCAGTGTTCTTTCCCCTAAACCAAGTGCTGTATTGATCAAGATTTACAGATTGATTGAAGTCTCCCTGAGGATTTGAACCTTTTCTTGTTTATTTCCATAGCTCCACTGCACCTCTTTCATGACCTTTTCCAGAATGGGTGATCAGCAAGCATTGGCTAAATTTGCCTTCTATGTTGAAGGACCCCCTTGTCTCCCTTTCCCTTAGACCTCTAAAACCAAGGTAGAGGCACCATCTCCATCTTCTCCTTTCATGCCATCTCAGCTTGTTTGAAGGGGCCAAGCTCAAGAAACAAAAATAATTTCATTCCTGTAGTTGACTCACATTTTGCACTGCCAGGGTCTGTAGGTCTGGGGCAGTGTTAGGGGATATTATGGGTATGTGTGCCCTGGAACATGGGAGCATGCTTCCTCTCATGCAGACCTTTCTTCCTAAGTGAATCCCTTATGGACAAAAGGCTTCCTGAGGACAGGTGTCCAGGGACTTCCTCTAGGTTCTACAGGGTCTGTACTGCTTCCTGCCCAGTTCTAGGATACTCCAGGGGCCAAGAATGGGTCTATTTGGGTCTCTCCAATTCACTTTGGGAAGACTTTCCTCACCTTGGGCACATGAATCATTGAAAGGAAGAAAACAAGAAAATCTTAATGGCTACTAGTGGGATGCCCTAACAAGATCCAAAGCCCTTTGGAGTAAATTAAGTTCTTGTGGTCTATTAAGAGAGGCACTTAGCTCCCTGAAGTGGCATCAGAGGTCTCTGAGTTAGCCTTAAAGGGGGGGGGGGGAGACTTTCCCTGCTCTATTACCACCAGATTTCTTTGCAATGACATCATCTATCAATATGGGATTGTGACTGAGAAAAGGTCAACTCCAGGCTCCACCCCAGCTTTCTATTCTGGTTCAGCAGCCTTTCCACTAGACCATTCTTTCTGTCTCCACCAAGAACTGGGTGAACAATGTTTACATATCCAAGCAGATTATAAGTAATGAACAAATCCTTGTTGACTTGGGTTGAACTGAATTTATTGATTATATTGAGTTCTAATAGAGTCTTAGGATCTCACAGAAAAAGATCTGGACTCAAGCCCTGCACTATTCACTTCTCCAGGCTTTGAGATTGTTGGTTCTAATTGGAGTGGAGGTAACCATCCAGACCTCCTGCTATTTGTCAGCTGCCACCAACAATCTGGATATTGGATCCTCACTCTTGATGTATTGTCATTTGCCTCTCAAATTCTCCTCTGCTGTTTGTTGAGGGAAAGTTTCCCAGACCTCTCAAACCCCCAGTCAACTCCCTTCATGCTCAAAATAAGCCAAGCCTGAAGGCTGACTCAGAAATGTATAGGCACAAAAAATGATTGTGGCAGCCCTTTTGTAGTGGCAAGAAACTCTAAACTAAATGGATGCCCATCAATTGGAGAATGGCTGAATAAATGATGGTATATGAATACTATGGAATAATATTATTCTGTAAGAAATGACCAGCAGGATGATTTCAGAGAGAGCTGGAGAGACTTACAGGAACTGATGCTAAGTGAAGCGAGCAAAACCAGGAGATCATCATACATGGCAAAAAACAAGATTATATGAGGATCAGATTATATGAGGACATAGCTCTTCTCAACAATGAGATGATTCATTCAGGACTATCGCACCAAGGAAAAGATATTACAAGCTGCTAGAAAAAAAAAACAGTTCAAATACTGAGGAACGGTCATTAGAATTACACAGGATCTGTCAGCTTCCACATTGAAGGATTGAAGGGCCTGGAATCAGATATTCTGAAAGGCAAAAGAACTTGGATTACAGCCAAAATAAACTATCCAGCTAGAATGAGCATCATCTTCCAGGGAAGAAGATGGTCATTCAATGATACAGGAGAATTTCACCTATTTCTAATGAAAAGACCAGATCTGAACAAAAAATTTGACCTTCAAACACAGAATTCTAGAGAAGCATAAAAAGGTAAAAAGGAAAGAACTCTCGAGAACGATATCTCTACTAGGGGTATCCTTAAAGAATAGGGGTATAATTTGATTTTACTTTGATAATAATTGAAAAGAAATTAGAGGTGGAAAGTATATCATACTATAAAAAAGGGGGGAGGGGAAAGGAGGTAAAATAAGGTAAAAATAAAAAGGAGGTAAAATAAGGCAAAGTCTCATGAAGAGACATAGAAAATCTAATATAATTGAGGGAAAGAAGGGAGGGTGATGAGTATTCTTACTCTCATTAGATTGGGCTCTAAAAGAGTATATCAGACGCATTTGATTTCAGGGAAAAACTTGGCCCTCTGTATAGGGAAGTAGGAGGGAAAGGAGGAAAAGAAAGGGATAAATTAATAGAAGGATTAGGGGAAAGGTGTAAAAAGGAGGGAGGGTTCTAAAGGGGGGAGGACTGTTAGAGGGAGGTGGTCATCAAAAACAAAATACTGCAGGGGGGGAAGGGAGTAAGGGGAAAGGGAAGAGAAAAATATAACTCTGGGTAAATAAGATGGCAGGAAATATAGATATAGTCATTTTAACTGTGAATGTGAATGGGATGAACTCTCCCATAAAACGGAAGTGGGTAGCAGACTGGATTAAAAGCCAGAATCCTACAATATGTTGTTTACAAGAAACACATCTAAAACATAGAGATACATACAGAGTGAAGGTAAAGGGCTGGAGCAGAATCTTTTATGCTTCAAGTGAACAAAAAAAAGCAGGGGTAGCAATCCTTATCTCGGATCAAGTAAAAGCAAAAATAGATCTAATTAAAAGAGATAAGAAAGGAAACTATATTTTACTAAAGGGTACCATAGACAATGAAGAGGTATCAATACTAAACATATATGCACCAAGTAGTATAGCATCCAAATTCCTAAAGGAAAAACTAACAGAGATGCAAGGAGAAATAGACAGTACAACTATACTATTGGGGGATCTCAACCTTGCTCTCTCAGAATTAGATAAATCAAACCACAAAATAAATAAGAAAGAAGTTAGGGAGATAAACAAAATGTTAGAAAAGTTAGGTATGAGAGATCTCTGGAGGAAATTGAATGGTGATAGAAGGGAGAATACTTTTTTCTCAGGAGTTCATGGAACTTATACGAAAATTGATGTGTTAGGGCATAAAAACCTCAAAATCAAATGCAGAAAAGCAGAAATAGTAAATGTATCCTTTTCAGATCATGATGCAATAAAACTCACATGCAATATAAGGCCAGGAGAAAATAGACCAAAAGTTAATTGGAAATTAAATAATCTAATACTGAAGAATGAATGGGTGAAAGAGCAAATTATAGACACAATCGATAATTTCATCCAGGAGAACGACAATAATGAGACAGCATATGAAAATTTCTGGGATACGGCCAAAGCAGTTATAAGGGGTAACTTTATATCTCTAGATGCTTATTTGCATAAAATAGAGAAAGAGAAGATCAATGAATTAAGGTTAAAATTAAAAAAAACTAGAAAAAGAGCAAATTAAAACCCCTCAATTAAATACCAAATTGGAAATACTGAAAATAAAAGGTGAGATTAATAAAATTGAAAATAAGAAAACTATTGAATTAATAAATAAAACTAAGAGTTGGTTTTATGAAAAAACCAACAAAATAGATAAGCCTTTAGTTGATTTGATCAGAAAAAGGAAAGAGGAAAATCAAATTGTTAGTCTCAAAAATGATAAGGGAGAACTTTCCTCCAATGAAGAGGAAATTAGAGTAATAATTGGGAGTTACTTCGCCCAACTTTATGCCAATAAATTTGATAATCTAAATGAAATGGAGGAATGTCTACAAAAATATAGATTGCCCAGGTTAACAGAAGAAGAAATAAATTATTTAAATAGCCCCATTTTAGAAAAAGAAATAGAACAAGCTATTAATCAACTCCCTAAGAAAAAATCTCCAGGGCCAGATGGTTTTACATGTGAATTCTACCAAACATTCAAAGAACAATTAATTCCAATACTATACAAACTATTTGAAAAAATAGGGACAGAAGGTATACTACCAAATTCCTTCTATGATACAAATATGGTGCTGATAGCCAAACCAGGTAGGGTGAAAACAGAGAAAGAAACTATAGACCCATTTCCCTAATGAATATTGATGCAAAAATTTTAAATAAGATTTTAGCAACAAGATTACAGAAAGTTATCTCCAGGATAATACATCTTGACCAAGTAGGATTTATACCAGGAATGCAGGGCTGGTTCAATATCAGGAAAACTATCAGCATAATCAATTATATTAATAACCAAACTAACAAAAACCATATGATTATCTCCATAGATGCAGAAAAAGCCTTTGATAAAATCCAACACCCATTCCTATTAAAAACTCTAGAGAGTATAGGAATAAATGGGCTTTTCCTTAAAATGATTAGTAGCATCTACTTAAAACCATCAGCAAGCATCATATGTAATGGAGACAAACTAGAACCATTCCCAATAAGATCAGGAGTGAAACAAGGCTGCCCACTGTCACCATTACTATTTAATATTGTATTAGAAATGTTAGCTTTAGCAATAAGAGAAGAAAAAGAGATAAAAGGAATCAGAGTAGGTAATAAAGAAACCAAATTATCACTCTTTGCAGGTGACATGATGGTATACTTAGAGAACCCTAGAGACAACTAAAAAACTACTAGAAACCATTCACAACTTTAGTAAAGTTGCAGGATTCAAAATAAATCCACATAAATCATCAGCATTTTTATATATTACCAACAAAGTTCAGCAGCAAGAGATAGAAAAAGAAATTCCATTCAGAATAACGGATGATAGCTTAAAATATTTGGGAATCTATCTGCCAAGAAAATGTCAGAAACTATACGAACTAAACTACAACACACTTTCCACACAAATAAAATCAGATCTAGTCAATTGGAAAAACATTAACTGCTCATGTGTAGGCCAAGCAAATATAATAAAAATGACAATACTACCCAAACTAATTTACTTATTTAGCGCCATACCAAACTCCCAAGAATTTATTTTACAGATCTAGAAAAAATAGTAGCAAAGTTCATTTGGAAGAACAAAAGGTCAAGAATTTCAAGGGAATTAATGAAAAAAAAAGATAGATGAAGGTGGCCTTGCTGTACCAGATCTCAAACTATACTATAAAGCAGTGGTCATCAAAACCATTTGGTACTGGCTGAAAAATAGAGCAGTTGATCAGTGGCATAGGATAGGATATCAGGACAAGCTAGGTAATAACATTAGCAATTTAGTGTTTGATAAACCCAAAGACTCCAGCTTTTGGGATAAGTACTCACTATTCGACAAAAAGTGCTGGGAAAATTGGAAACTAGTATGGAAGAAATTAAGGCTGGACCCACACCTAACACCACACACCAAGATAAGATCCAAATGGGTTCATGATCTAGATATAAAGAGTGATATCATAACCAAATTAGAGGAACATAGGATAGTTTACCTCTCAGACCTGTGGAGATGGAATCAATTTATGTCCAAAGAAGATCTGGAACTCTTAATTGAACACCAGATAAATAATTTTGATTATATTAAGTTAAAAAGTTTCTGTACAAACAAAACTAATGCAGACAAGATTAGGAGGGAAGCATCAAATTGGGAAATCATCTTTACATTTAAGGGTTCTGATAAAGGTCTCATCTCTAAGATATGTAGAGAATTGTCTCATATTTATAAGAACTCAAGCCATTTTCCAATTGATAAATGGTCAAAGGATATGAACAATTTTCAGATGATGAAATTAAAACTATAATCATATGAAAAGGTACTCCAAATCACTATTGATCAGAGAAATGCAAATTAAGACAACTCTGAGGTACCACTACACACCTGTCAGATTGGCTAAAATGACAGGAAAGGATAATGACAGGTGTTGGAGGGGATGTGGGAAGGCTGGGACACTGATGCATTGTTGGTGGAACTGTGAACGGATCCAATCCTTCTGGAGAGCAATTTGGAGCTATGCTCAAAAAGTTATCAAACTATGCATACGCTTTGACCCAGCAGTGTTTCTATTGAGCTTATATCCCAAAGAAACCATAAAAGAAGGACAGGGCTCCACATGTGCAAGAATGTTTGTGGCAGCTCTTTTTGTAGTGGCTAGAAACTGGAAACTGAATGGATGCCCATCAATTGGAGAGTGGCTGAATAAATTATGGTATATGAATGTCATGGAATATTATTGTTCTGTGAGAAACGACCAGCAGGACGATTTCAGAGAGGCCTGGAGGGACTTGCATGAACTGATGCTCAGTGAAGTGAGCAGAACCAGGAGATCATTATTCATGGCAACAACAATACTATATGAGGATCAGTTCTAATGGGCATGATTTTCTTCAACAATGAAATGCTTCAAACCAGTTCCAATTGTTCGGTGAAGAGAGCCATATACACCCAGAGAGAGGGATGTGAAATGTGGACCACAACATAACATTTTCGTGTTCTCTATTGAGGTTTGCTTGCATTGTATTTCCTTTATCAGATTATTCTTTCTTGTAGATACGATTTCTCCTGCACAAAAAATGATGCAATAACTATACATATATTCGATTTCTTAAGTATTCTAACATAATTATCATGTAGTGGATATCCTGCCATCTAGGAGAGGGGTGGGAGTAGGGGGGAAGAATTTGTAACAGAAAGTTTTGTGGGGGTTAATGTTTAGGAATTACCCATACATATGTTTTGCAAATAAAAAGTATTAATAAAAAAAAAAAACAATGAGATGATTCAGACCAGTTCCAACCAGCTCCAATGATGGAGAGAGCCATCTATACCCAGAGAGAGAACTCTGGGGACTGAGTGTGGATCACAACACAGTATTTTCACTCTTTCTGTTTTCTTGCACTTTGTTTTCTTTCTCAGGTTTTTTTCTCTTCTTCTTGATCCAATTTTTCTTGTGCAGCAAGATAACTGTATAAACATATATAGATTGTATAAACAATATATAGATTGGATTGAACATATTTTAACATATTGAACATGTATCAGACTACCTGCCATCTAGGGGAGGGGAGGGGAGGAAGGAGGGGGAAATTTGAAACAGAAGGCTTTGCAAGGGTCAGTGTTGAAAAATTACCCATGCAGATGGTTTGCAAATAAAAAGCTTTAATAATAATAATAATAAAAGAAATTTATAAGCAGTCTGTTTGGACACAGTTTTGGGACCCATTGGGTGTCCCAACACTCACAGATGCATTCTAAAGAAAGAGAAGTAACTGTGAGAAGGAGGGGGAGTGGGTGTCCTTAATCAAAGCCATGTTTCATATCTGAGAATCCATCAGGCTGCCGGGAGGGACCAGCTGGACCCCTCACAAGTCGGGTTCTGGCAATCTGGTAGCGCCCAGTTGGCCATGGTCCTTGTTATTGCCTGAAATTACACCTGGTTTTGATTTTCCTGCACCCGGGCACTCACTGGAACCATCTCTTATCTCTGGAACTATGTGCCCCAGGCCCTGGGGTCTAAAGTTGTCATGAGTGAAAAAAAAAATTAAAAGCCTCTGTTTCTGCAGAGAAGATACAGCCGGTACCAGCCCCCAGCCTTCACACTTTATGCCCCGCTGATGTGGGAATCACACTGGCTCCTGGCTGGACATCAAAGCTCTTAGGAGAACCTCTCCTCCTAGACTTCCAAGAGGAATGAAGATCGCTACCTCTTTCTTTCTCTTTCAGAACCCATTACCACTGGCTGCTTCTTCCCACTGCCTCTACTGGAAGGTGCTTTTAATTCTGGTGAACAAAATCCATTCTGTGGGGTGTAATTCTGATGCTTTCACTGGGATCTGAGAAGGAACTGGCAGGAGGGCAAAGGGGGCTTTGTCTCAGGGGGCTGACATCTGGTGGGAGGAGGAGAGATTTCTTCCTTCCTAGACTTAGACATGAGCTCAAACAACTCCTAACAGCCAATCCCTGAGTCCACTCACCCTGGTGCCCTTCTCATGT
>JAJPUD010001788.1:77402-91979 GCA_023553655.1 Myrmecobius fasciatus | reverse complement strand
CTTAACAAGTAGAGCATGGCCAAAGCTGCATGTAAGACAAAAGGGTAGTTATGTCAAAGGATCTGGATTAAAATTCTACTTCCTCTACTTCTGGGCATGATCTTGGATGAGATACCACCCCTTCCTGGCCTTCATTTTCTTTTTCAGTAAAATACAAGGGTGAGACTTAATGGCCTCTGATGTTCCCAAGTAGAGAGATGGAGAGGGGATAGATAGAATGGAAAGAAAGAGGAAAGGGAGAGGACAGAGAGGGAGAAGGAGAAGGGAGGGAAGGAGAGAAAGGAAAGAAACAGAGAGACAGAAACAGAGGCAGAGAGAGACAAACAGAGACAGAGACAGAGAGAAGCAGAGAGAGACAGAGAAATAGAGATAGAGAGGGAAGGAGAGAGGGAGGAGATATACATGGGTGTATACATAGAAAGAGAAGTGAAATATAAATCAAATAGATGGATAGATAGAATGGATGGATGGATAGGTAGATAGTATAGATAGATAGAACATTTATTAAATGTTTACTATGTGCTAGGTTCTATGCTGAACGCAAGTGATAGAAAACAAGCAAGAAAGATAGTCCCTGACCTCAAAGAGCTTAAATTCAAATAGAGAAAGAAAACATATAAAAGGAGGCTAAATGGGAAGGGGATGGTGAAGAGGCAGACTTATGATTTACAGATGTCCTGGAAGTGAGGTTGGGGAGCATCTCAGATATGAGACTAGATTGAGTATCTGAAGCTATCCTGATAGCTAAATTACATGTCGAATCCCTGCTTTCTAATGATTTTTAGATGTGATTAATCTTCAGAAAATCTCACAGAAGTAAAGGAGTTGGAACAAGATATCCCTTTGCAATTCTGGATTTTCATTTTTCTTATATGGTGACTTTCTGAAGCTGGTTGGTTAGAACAGGGTTTACAACTGTGGGAGAATGTTAAGACCTAGAATCCCAAACTGACAACCAAGTAAGCATTTGACAAAGACATGTTTCA
The DNA here is from genome assembly GCA_023553655.1 of Myrmecobius fasciatus. Classification (NCBI taxonomy): domain Eukaryota; kingdom Metazoa; phylum Chordata; class Mammalia; order Dasyuromorphia; family Myrmecobiidae; genus Myrmecobius; species Myrmecobius fasciatus. The sequence continues at coordinate 90,993 of JAJPUD010001788.1, read as the reverse complement.
CATGTAAACATGTGCATGCACACATATACTTGTGTACACACACAAACACATACATGCAGAGTCTGACTCCATACTGTACCATGAAATACTTAATCCATTTTGATTGGTTATTTATTTCTAGTGAGAATTTTTATTCTTCCCTGTAATGCTCATGGAAAACAAGATCAAGGCAACCTGCTCAGAACGTTCAGAAAACACAACACTGATTCATGTAGAATATTCAAGAATTCAAATGATCTAGGATTATTGGAAATTTAGGTCCATTTTTGTGAGCAACCCCCCAAACTAACAGCATATTTTTGGGCCATGTAAATGAAACAAATCCAGTTACTGTTAAAAAAAAAAAACCTATACATTGTCAGTGGAACACTTCCCTTTTAACAGGTGAAAACTGAACATCAGTTTGGACTCCTTTCCTCCTAGGCTCACCTGAAGCCATAACTGTCCCAAGAACTAAGGAGAATAAAGAGATAGACATCCATATACATGAACCTATGATTTAATGAAATTCTTATTGTGGAAAATCTCTCTCTGGAGGCAGATTGGCTACGCTTTGGTAACAGTCTTAGAGAGTGGTTTAGGACATGAAAAGATAACATGACTCACCTATGGTCACATACTCAGCGTATGTCAGGGGCAAGAAAGAAACCCAGGTTCTTTGTGGCTCCATGATTGGCCCTCCATCCACCACAGCAGATTTCTATCTTTCCCCATTTTGTATAGAAGGGAAACTGAGGTATGGTAACTTACCTGGGATTATACAACCAGGTTTCTCCTAATAATACTAGGGGATTCAATGTTAAACTAGGATTCTACCCTAAGTCTCCTGATTTTAAGTCTTTCCATTATACTTTTCATAAGTGGTCATGACTCAAATCTATAAGAATACAAGCCATTGCACAGACAATTTTCAGATGAAGAAATTAAAGCAATTTATAGCCATATGAAAATATGCTCTAAATAACTATTGATTAGAGAAATGCAAATTAAGATAACTCTGAGGTATCACTTGACACCTTTCAGATTGGTTAACATGACAGGAATAGAAATGTTGGAGGAGATGTGGGGAAACCAGGACATTAATGTATTGTTGGTAGAGCTGTGAACTCATCCAACCATTCTAGAGAGCAATTTGGAACTATGTCCAAAGGGCTATCAAACAGTACATACCAGATCTAGCAGTGTCTCTACTGGGTCTGTATCCCAAAGAAATCATAGAAAAGGGAAAAGGACCCATATGCAAAGATATTTGTAATAGCCTTTTTTGTAGGGCAAGGAACTGGAAATTGAGTGGTTGCCCATCAGTTGAGGAATGGCTGAATAAGTTATGGTAGATGAATGTAATAGAATATTATTGTTCTATATGAAATAATGAGCAGGATGATTTCAGAGAGGCCTGGAAAGACTTGCATGAACTGATGCTAAGTGGAGTGAGTAGAATCAAGAGAACATTGTACATAGCAACAATAAGATTATGTGATGATCTACTATGCTGAACTTAGCTCTTCTCAACAACAAGGTGATTCAAGGCAATTCCAACAGACTTATGATGGAGAGAGCCATCTGCATCCAGAAATAAAACTATGGTAACTGAACATGGATCAAAGTGTAGTATTTTCACCTTTTTTAAATTAATATTATTTGTTTGCTGGAATTTTTTCTTTATTGCCTTTTTTCCCCTTTTGATCTGATTTTTCTGGCACAACATGACAAATATAGAAATATGTTTAGAAGAATTGTATATGTTTAACTTATATTGGATTGCTTACTATTTACGGGACAGGATCAAAGGAAGGGAGGGAGCAACATTTAGAACACAAGGCTTTGAAAAGATGAATATTGAAAATTACCTTTGTGTAAAACCATTTGGTACTGGCTAAGAAACAGAGTAGTCAATCAGTGGAATAAGATAGGATCACAGGACAAACTAGGCAATAACTATAGCAATCTAGTGTTTGATAAACCCAAAGACCCCAGCTTTTGGGATAAGTATTCACTATTCAACAAAAACTGCTGGGAAAATTGGAAACTAGTGTAGAAGAAATTGACTCACACCTAACACCACATACGTTCTAAATGGGTTCATGATCTAGATGTAGAGTGATATTATAAGCAAATTAGAGGAACATAGGATAGTTTACCTCTCAGACCTATGGAGAAGGAATGAATTTGTGTCCATAGAAGAACTGGAACACTTAATTGAACACCAGATAGATAGTTTTGATTATATTAAGTTAAAAAGTTTTTGTACAAACAAATCTAATGCAGACAAGATTAGGAGGGAAGCAATACATTGGGAAAACATTTTTACATTTAAGGGTTCGATAAAGGCCTCATTTCTAAAATATATAGAGAATTGTCTCACATTTATAAGAATTCAAGCCACTCTCCAATAGATAAATGATCAAGGGATATGAACAGACAATTTTCAGATGATGAAATTAAAACTATTTCTAGTCATATGAAAAGGTGCTCCAAATCACTATTGTGATATTGGAGGGGATGTGGCAAAACTGGGACACATGCATTGTTGGTGGAACTGTGAACAGATCCAACCATTCTGGAGAGCAATTTGGAACTATGCTCAAAAAATTAGCAAACTGTGCATAACCTTTGACCCAGCAGTTTGGTACTGGCTAAGAAATAGAGCAGTCGATCAGTGGCACAGGATAGGATATCAGGACAATCTAGGCAATAACCTTAGCAATCTAGTATTCGATAAACCCAAAGACCCCAGCTTTTCGATAAATACTCACTATTCAGCAAAAACTGCTGGGAAAATTGGAAACTAGTGTGGAAGAAATTAGGGCTTGACCCATACCTAACACCACATACCAAGATAAGATCTAAATGGGTTCATGATCTATATATAAAGAGGGACTTTGTAAGCAAGTTAGAGGAACGTAATATAGTTTATCTCTCAGACCTGTGGAGATGGAATAAATTTATGTCCAAAGAAGACCTGGAACTCCTAATTGAACACCAGATGGATAATTTTGATTATATTAAGTTAAAAAGTTTCTGTACAAACAAAACAAATGCAGACAAGATTAGGAGGGAAGCATCAAATTGGGAAATCATCTTTACATTTAATGGTTCTGATAAAGGCCTCATTTCTAAAATATATAGAGAATTATCTCATATATATATAAGAATTCAAGCCACTCTTCAATAGATAAGTGGCCAAGGGATATGAACAATTTTCAGATGATGAAATTAAAACCATTTCTAGTCATATGAAAAGTTGCTCCAAATCACTATTGATCAGAGAAATGCAAATTAAGACAACACTGAGGTACCACTACACACCTGTCAGATTGGCTAAAATGACAGGAAAAGATAACAATGAATGTTAGAGGGGATGTGGGAAAACTGGGACACTGATACATTGCTGGTGGAACTGTGAACGGATCCAACCATTCTGGAGAGAAATTTGGAGCTATCTCAAAAAGTTGTCAAACTGTGCATACCCTTTGACCCAGCAGTGTTTCTACTGGGCCTATATCCCAAAGAGATCTTAGAGGAGGGAAAGGGACCCACCTATGCAAGAATGTTTGTGGCAGCCCTTTTTATAGTGGCTAGAAACTGGAAACTGAAGGGATGCCCATCAATTGGAGAGTGGCTGAATAAATGATGGTATATGAATGTTATGGAATATTATTGCTCTGTGAGAAACGACCAGCAGGACGATTTCAGAGAAGCCTGGAGAGATTTGCATGAATTGATGCTAAATGAAATGAGCAGAACCAGGAGATCATTATACATGGCAACAAGACTATACGATGATCAATTCTGACGGATATGGTTCTCTTCAGCAATGAGATGTTTCAAACCAGTTCCAAGTGTTCAGTGATGAAGAAAGCCATCTACACCCAGGAAGAGGGATCTGAATGTAGACCACAACATAACATTTTCATGCTCTCTATTGATGTTTGCTTGCATTATGTTTCCCTTTTCAGATTTTTTTCTTATAGATCCGATTTTTCTTGTATGGCAAGATAACTGTATAAATATGTATATATATAAAACAATATGTATATACAAAACAAAAAAAGAAAATTACCTTTGCATGTATTTGGAAAAATAAAAAGCTATTAAAAAATTTTAAAAGTAAGTAATCTCGAAACTCATAAAGGATCTTTCAACAGAAAATAATGCTATACATGGTAGATTGTTCCCCTGGATCTACAAAAACTGCACTTGATTTTTTTTTTCATTAATAGCTTTTTAAATTTTCTTTTGTCTAAATAATAGCTTTTTATTTTCAAAATAGATGCAAAGATCCATTTCACCATTCACCCTTGCAAAACCTTGTGTTCTCAATTTTTCTCCTTCTTCTCTCCCCCCTCCCCTAGACAGCAAGCAATTCAATATATGTTAAACATGCCTGCACCTGATATTACAACAGCAGAAGGAGCAGAAACATCATGTTCTCCTAAGAGTCTTTCCTAATTTGGGGATATAGAAGGGTACACTGGAAAGAACATTGATTTATGAGTTAAAGTTAAAGATTATCATTAAGTTAAAGGAATCATTGGTTCAAATCCAATCTTGCCACTCATCTCCTGGGTGACTGAGAATAAGACATTTCTGCTGGGTGTGCCTCAGTCTCCTCTATAAAATGGTGGGGTTGGACTTTATGGCTTCTGAAGGCTCCTTACAGCTCTAAAGCTGTGATCTGATGATTCCTTTAGCTGTTAGCGACTTCTCTCTTCTCAGATTACCTGCTCTTTGCTTATTTTTACATATAAAATTCTCCTTCAAGTAGAAGCTAAGCTCTTCGAGTGCAGACACTATTTAGTTTTGTCATTGTGTCTTGAACGCCTAATATGTAAAGAAACTTTGTAAATGTTTGTTGAATTAAACTCAAATCCTAGTGGGTATAGGACTCTCCTTAAAGACCCATTGATAGAAACATCCCAAGATGAGCTTGGAAAAAAGTCCCTCATTACCCAAGTTGAAAGAGTTGTAAGTATGAGACAAGGAAGGCAAAATCTCTGGGGGACATGAACAAGCCTTTAAATACATTGTGGTTAATGTTGTGTGGCCACCTTCAAGGAGAGAATGTTGGAATTTCCTGAGAAAAAAGCATTACAGCATCATTGGCTCCAGAGAGGAAAGGGACCTAGAGTTCAGATTGAATGACTCATCTTCTTTCAATGGGTATTCTCACCAGGGAGTAGAATCTAGATTAAGTGAATGAATGGAACTGAGATTGACTCACCCAGTCCCCACCTTTAGACTGTGTTGTGGTCTTTGTATATGTTTTCTCCTTTCTGTTCTTTTCTGAGTGGGATCATATATACTCTTGGAGCTTTCCTTGTTTCCATCCTATTCTTCACTTCTCCCAGGGCCATCTCCAGTTGTCTTGATCTATATTTTGCCACTAGACTCAGATGGCTCTGAGGGGGAAACTGAGGCAGGTCACCTTGCACAGCTCTCCCTCACTTAAATCCAATCCACTTGCATGTCCTCCCTGATGTCATGATTCTTTTTGAGAATAAAGGAAAAATTGGAAGCAGTTAGGTGGCACAGTGGATAGAGCATCAGCCCTGAAGTCAGGAGGACCTGAGTTCAAATCTGGTTTCAGACACTTAACATTACCTAGCTGTGTGACCCTGGGCAAATCGCTTAATCCCAATTGCCTCAGCAAAAAGCAAAAAAAAAAAGAGAGAATAAAAGAAAAGTAACATGGCACAGTAATATTCTCATCTCACATTTACATGCCGTAATTTGTTCAGCCATTCCCCTTTTCTTTGCCCCATTAAAAAGCACTTCTGTGAATAATTCTGTCCATATCAGTCCCTTCCACGTTCTTTGATCTTTTTGCAATATAGGTCTGATTGTGCTATCAGTAGGCTACAGCTTAGTGACTTTGAGACCATAGCTACTAACTGATTTCCAGAATGGCTGGATCAATCCACAGCCCTGTCAATAGCGGATAAAACTTCCAAAGCTTCCAAAGAAGTCATTTTCCTTTTTGGTCAGTTTTGCTAATCTTGGAGTAATTCTGAGAGTGACAAATAGTGAGTGTGATGAGTAAGGTCACCAAAGGTCTCCTCTGGGAGATCTCACTTCTTTTATACTCTGAAAAAAGCCAGGAGGTCCAACTATTTCCCTTCTAGTGTTCCACATTCCAGCCAAATGGACTTAATTACTAGTTCCCTCAATGAGTCATTCTACCTTTCACTCCTGAACCTTGACATGAGCTTTCCCCCATTCATAGAAAGTACTCTCCCTTCCTTATCATCTCTTAGCCTTGGTTTCCTTTGAGCCCTAGTGTAGAAACCATCCCCTACAGGAAGCCTTTCCAGTCACTACCACCACTATGTTTCCTATCCCTTTGTATATTATCTCTCTTTTGAAATTACCTTGCAGTTTAATTTCCAAGTAAAATATAAACTCTTTGAGGGCAAGGTCTGGTTCATTTTCGTTTTGCTATTTCTAGTCCCGAGCTCATTGCCTAGCACATAATAAGTCTTTAATAAATTTTAGGTTGAAATTGTGAAATGTCTTTTCCAGCCCATACTTTGAAGTAGTAATTGACAACAGCTTTGATTTCAGCATATTGGCCAATCCATGGCATCAATTGCAATTTCTGCACTTAAAAAATATTATACAGATGGGTATATACAGGGCTAAACTTGGTATACATTTCACTTTCTTTGCTCTGAACTCAGAGCTAAATTTGGGCCCGTCTAGGATGGCAAAAGCCAGCTCTCTAGTTCAAAGCAGTCTTTAAAGAGCCCAATTTTTAAAAAAGCTTGTAAAGTTTCGTGGTATAATTCTAAATAAACACACTTCTGATGAGCTAGATGAAATGCATATGAAACATGTGGATAGAGTTTCCCTGTAAAAACATGGTATAGCCTTAACATTGAAAAAGCAGCTCTAGAAGAAGAAAAATGAGATGGAAGACGCCTGAAAACAGGATTTGAGATTGTTCCCCAATGTGACTGAATCCTTTCTCCCACCCAGAATCTGTTCCTTTCTAATTGGATAAACAGGATGCTAGGAGAAAACCCGGCTGCCCTGGATTAATTCAAGCTACCTGGCTTACAGGGCCAGTGAGTCACCTGACCCCCAGGGTTAAAAAAAAATATTTGAGATATCCACTGCCCAGTTACTCTTGGTCATCTTTGTAAAGTACTGGAGTCCAAGAGAGGCGTGATAGGATTGGAGACAGGCAAATGTCATGATTTGGAGGACAGAGAAAAGAGAAGCGTCTGTTAGCTGTGGGCTATTGGGATTGGTTTGAATTCAAAGCAAAATTCTGGAAACTATTAAAAAATTCCATTTTGTAAATATGTGGATACGGTCTGCAAAGACCCAAAGTGGTTTCATTGAGGAAAAAAAATCAAGCCAAACTCAACCCATTTCTTTCTTATTTTTTTTTTGACAAGTTACTCCAATTGTAGATTAAGAAAATCCTATAGACAGAAAAATTAGATTTTAGCAAAGCATTTGTAGATTCATTATTCTTGGGGATAAGACAAGAGGATTTGGAGTCTGTTGGATATTTGACCTGAAAAATAGTCATTGATTGTCTGCAGTCGATGTGAAAGGTGTGCCCCAAGGACTAGCTCTTGGTTCTGGGATCTCTGATGTTTTTAATCAATGACTTGGTTAATAAAATTAAGTCCACCAAGAATTTATTAAACACAAAAGTACTCAGTGGATGAGAACAAATTAAATAACAACAAAATGGCCCTGCCTTCAGGGAGTTTATATTTGCTAAAGGTGGAGGGATGAGGTATCATGGAATCAGACTTAGTTTTCTTATCAAATTTGCAGACTATCCAGAGAGGAAAGGGGAGTTACTTACTGGACAACATTGTCAAGATAAAAAACAATAGGCAAAATTGAAAAAGATGAGACTTCATGGAAATAAAGAGGCAGATTTATTCTTGGTATCAGGAGAACTCCCCAACAATTTGAGCATCAAAAGCGCACTGTGCTTAGAAATATGGCCGGTGTGGAGTCATCCAATTAAATTTTTGTTTAGACATTCATCAAGAAAACATCATTTTCCTTTTGTGCATTTCAAAGAAATCACATTAACATAGCCTTACTGAGTTGACTTCCTAAGCCTGCCTTAATGACATATAATTCTTTACACACAATCAAATAAGCAAAACATAATAAAATCTAATCTTTTTAAACTAAAAGAAATGAGCTACATTTCCTAGAGAATGGCTCCCCACCACTGGAGGTCTTTGAGCAAAGGCTAGGGGATCACTTGTGAGACTGACACATTTAGTTGATCAATTAATCCATATTGAGGCAGTAAAAGGCTGTTTTGCTAAACTCTCTTCTCTCTTTTCTATTCTTTTTTATAAGCTCATGGTTCAGTGGGTAGTGGGGGCAAACTGGATATAATTGAACATGAAGGTGATAGGAAAGAAAAAAATATCAATAGGAAGAGGGGAAAGGAGGTATCACAGCTAGACTTGGCTAGAGACAGGAAGGCTTGGATTCAAGTCCTTCTGACAGGTTATAGGAGACTTGCCCTCTTCAATCTTCCACCTCCAAGTCTATAAAGTGAAAGTTAGGGTTCCAGTGGCCCCAGTGAGAGTAAACCTGGAACTAGATCTCAGGTCCAATTTGAACTGGGCACTGTGAGATCTTGGGCACATCACACCCTCTTTGGGTTTGAGTTTCCTCCCTGTCAAATAAGGAACTTAGGAGGCAATTAACCTCCTCTGAGGTCTTCCCCAACTCCAATCCATGATTCTGTCATCTGCGATGGCTGCAGCCTAGCCTCTCTCCTTTATAAAAATGTTGACTTTCTAAACACAAAATCATGGTATGTAAACTTTATATATAAAAAAAATAAGATTCTAACAAAATCCCGACCAAATCCTCAGCTCCTGGGTCTGGTCCATGTCTCTTACAATAAACATGAAAGCCAGGACCTTAATCAAGTCCGATGCCTTCCAGCATGTCCTCATCCCAGCTGTTTATAAGAGACAAAAAAGCAACATTTCTCCAGCTTCCTGGTGGTCTAAGCCTCTCCCAGCGGGTGCCTCCCCGGAGACGGAGCCCGTGCCCACATCTGGGTTCCACGGCAAGGCCAGCTGAGGCTCACCCTCCTGGAGGAGAGGGTGGGGAGATGAGGGCTGCCCCACCGAGTCTCAGGCCAGCTTCTCCCTCCATAACCCCCGGCAGCAACGCCTTAAAAGATGCTGAATCCTGAATGTCACAAGAGATGCCCGTGGTCATTGAACCCAATGAAGATCCCTTCACAGTACCGCCTCCAGGGGGTCAGTCAGCTTCCATTGAGGAAGAGCCCCCTTCTCCCCCAGGAAGCTCTCCGTAGAGTTGGATACGTTTGCATCCACGCTCATACTTTGGGGACATGTTGTATATATTTCTTAAATAAATGAAGATAAGTGAATGGATTATGAACTATGAATGAATTGGTCAAAATAATGCTGGTATCTGGAAGCAGGGAAGGCCCACACTTGAATCTCAACTCTGACAAGTGCCAGCTGTCTAGCCAAGAGGGATTGTGGCCCCCTGTCAAATGGGGTAACTAATACCCTGGCCTGGGATGGCCCTCTCCTGCAGACCAAATTAGCACTTTCAAAGCTTCAAGGTGCCATGATGATGTCTGTTTGCTGTTGACCTCAAAGCAATCCGTGCCCGAAATAATGAGTTTGCGAACAGTCAAGATGCAAGGAAGAGAAGGGTGAATGTTCCCATCTCCACTGTCCAGGTGTAGACACTGATGAGCTGAAGGTGACCTTCCCATGTTCTCATCCTCCCTGGCCTGCTCCTGACTCTCTGGCCCCTGGGGCTGGCTGGGGAGACTCCTGACACAGGGCCCCCTCAGGCCAGTGTCTTCATGGGCTCTGGTCTGCGGGCCAGACTCGGGGGAGGAACAAACACAGAGCAAAGGCATTCCTGCCTAATTACGTGGCTCCATTGTTGCTAAGTGAAGTCATAGCCCCGAATCGTGCTCAGAGCCTGGCCAGCCCGGCCAGACCTGGCACGAGCAGGCCCACAACTAGGAGACCACACAAGAACGGCCGCTCCGGCTATTGGGGGTGATCTTTATCTTTTCAGGACCCTGGGCATGTATCCCTTTTCTTGCTCTCGCTCTAGGCCACGCATCAAGGGCCAAGGGATGGGCCGACCGCCAGACTGCCCACCGTGTGCCAGCCTTCAAGAGCAGATTTTAGGAAAAGCAGGGATGTTATGGGGCTGGGGCAGGGCAAACTCCATCGTCTGAGCAACAAGTGGGAATGAATGGGGGTGTGAATGCCAAAGTCCTCTGACATGTCTGGGCTGTGTCCTGGACTCCCAGGAATCGGTCAGCTTTCCAGCCTTCCTGCCTCTTTCAAGGAAATGGGGAAATGAGTGTCCTAAGGAAGCTTACAATATAGCACACACAAAGAGAGCCTTAGCGGGACCAAGTCTCAAGCCATGGGATCATACATCTTAAACTGGAAGGGACCTTTCACATCAATTAATCTGATCCCTCATTTTTATCTGAAGAAACTGAGGCACAGGGCAGCCATTGGATTACTAAAGGGCCTAATCCCATCCGATCATTTTACAGATAGGGAAACTGAGGCATGGGCAGGTTAAGTCTTTTTTCTCAAGATCACTTGGCAGTAACAATCAAAGGTAGGATCTGAACTCAAATCTGCTGACTCCTTCAGTCTGTTTATGCCATAGACCCATTTGACAGTCAGTTCAATGAAGCCTGTAGATCCTTTCCCACAAATATGTTTTGAAATGCCCAGAATAAAAGAAAATATGAGAAAGGAAACCAAAGGTTAGGAAAAATAGAGCTGCGATTCCCCCCAATAAGCTCAAGGGCCCACTGAAGTCTCCCGATGAGTTCTGTGCTCTGAACCCTAGGTCAATAATCCCAGATAGAAAGGAAATGTTCAGGTGCATTAGAGAGAGAGTTGAAAGACAATTCATCAATTATGGCAGGTGAATGGCTCCTCAGTGGAGGGGAGAGCAAATAAAGGTTTTTCTCTGCAACCCTACAGACCATACCTGCATCCAAGGCCCCAGTCTGTGGTGCTGAATCAGAAGGGAACAGCCCACAGGTTTATTCTGTGAAACCCTTAAAACATTATTATTAGTATTTTTAAAAAGCCAAACCTTCATAAGAGCTGTTTTCTCAGAGGTAGGCCGTGAAAAAGGCACATTCTTTCTGGGTCCCATTTAAAACCCCAACTCATTCTGAAACGGGGTGTCGGCTGGCCCTTTGAGGTTTACAGAGCTTTTTCTCCTCCCCTGTTTACAGAATTATGTCTTCCAAGCCCTTTTAAAGACTATTTATGAGGGAAAGGTTTAAAGGTTTGGTCTAAGTGAGTTCTATGCAATTTAATCTTCCATTAAATTCAGTAAGAAAAAAAGAAAGAAAGAAAGAAATAATACTCTCACAGAGTCTGATTAATGTGTATGGTGACAGGGATCTCTTTCTGAGGGCGTGCCCAGGTGAATGTCCAAAAAGGAAAGCTCCCTGAAATGAGGGCTAACCAAAGGGAACTTAGAGCCCAAAGCAAGAAAGGGGGGAATCAGCTAATGTTGATTGTGGAAAAACAGAGGGACTCACCATAGAGATCATTCACAGTTTTCTGAAGCTTCATTCTATTCCACACTCAGTCTATTACTGAGCCTTGTGACAAACTTGGATCTATTCATCCAAATGGACAATTCTTATACCATCATAATAAGGAGCATCTACTGTACTATAAGGCTTGCAAAATATACCGCAACTGAGCAGCACAACCACCCTGGGAGGGCTTTTATTCTCATTATACAGATGGGGAAACTGAGGCTGAGAAGTGTTTTGCAGAGTTACATAGCTTGTAAGTAGCTGAGGCAAGATTTGAAGACAGACCTTTCTGATCTTGAGTCCAACATTCAATCTGTTGCATCAACTCATCTGTATAAATAAATGCCCTTCCTCGAGTCACATGGTCCCACACTATTATGTCCTTTAGACCCCTGGAATTGCCATCTGATCCATCAGTGTCCTGTCCTTTTCTCTATCATTTGATCAGGTATGGCTTACACTAGATTTCTTTTTTAAATAGCTTTTTTATTTTTCAAAACACATGCAAAGATAGTTTTCAACATTCACCCCTGCAAAACCTTGTGTTCCAAATTTTTTCCCTCCTTTCCCCCATTCTCTCCCCTGGATGATACATAATGCAATATATGTTAAACATGTGCAATCCTTCTATACATATTCCCACATTTATCATGCTGCACAAGAAAAATCAGATCAAAAAAGGGAAAAATGGGAAAGAAAAAAAAAACAAGCAAGCAAACCACCACCACAACACAAAAAGTGAAAATACTATGTTGTAATCCATCTTCAGTGCCCATCTCTCTGGGTACAGATGGCTCTCTCCATCACAAGTCCATTGGAGCTGGCCTGAATCACTTTATTGTTGAGAAGAGCCAGGTCTATCACAGTTGATCATCACATAATGTTGTTGTTGCTGTGTACAAAGTTCTCTTGGTTCTACTCATTTAGACTAGATTTCTGAGAAGTCCATTTTCATCCAACTCAGGCCTGAGTGGGTCACTTCCTGCTGATCTGGGACAACTGCATGAAGGAGGTGGCTTGAAACAAAAGCAGGATTTTTAGGGACCAGGTGAAGATAAGTGAGAAAAAAGACTCCCTTCTGACATGGGGGCAGTAGGAGGAGCAAGAGAGATCTGCAGAGGGAGGGAGACAAGACTGGGGATGGGAAACTAGGGAGAAAGTGGCCCAGCTTGGCAAGGATGTCAAGTGTGTGAAGTCTGCAGACAAATTTCAACCTTGCCTGGAACCACATAAATTTGCTTGTTTGTGTCATCAGGTTTCAACGAGGGTGGACGCGACACATGGAAACCAGATGTGAGAAATGCAGAGAGATCCCCACCATCTTTTTTTTCCCCTCCCTTATAGAGCATGGGACAGCACGCAGGGCACAGGCCGGCCTCCATCTGGAACTTAATGGGAAATGCTGGTGATTAATTATTTTAGTGCCTGGTAGAGCTAAACAAATATTTTCTAAGTGGGAAGACTGTACACACAGAGAGATTTTTCACCACCAACCCTTCACCTGTCATTATCTGCATAATTTGTGAGGTTGATCGACTGCTCTTAACTCCCTGTCACGAGCAAGTACTGGGGAAGAAAGGATTCTGGCACTAGAGCTTGGCCTGATACACTCAGGATAGGGATAAAAAAATAGAAATTAGAAATATTTACAATTATGAGACAGGGCTTCGGGTTATTGGTTATGTAAAATTACAAAATTTACGTAAAACTATACGTAAAACTTTCTAGGCAGTGGGGAGCAGTGGCTAGAGTTGGTTTAATTGTTAGAAAGATATGAGTTGAAAAAAACAACAAGAAAGAAAAATAAGAGTTCAAATCCTTCTTCTGACATAGATTTTGTGATTCTGGGTTATCACTTCCCTTCTCACTTTCTATGGAAATTCTCTAAAATTTAATTTGTTGCAGAAAAGAGCAATCTGCATTGGTAGAGACTATCTTTTATTGAAATTAAGTGAAATTTAATAAATTTAGGGAATTTAGAAATTTAGGGAATTTAGAAATTTAGGGAAT
>JAJPUD010001788.1:60769-77392 GCA_023553655.1 Myrmecobius fasciatus | reverse complement strand
TTTAGGGAAATTAGAAATTTAGGGAAATTAGAAATTTAGGGAAATTAAGGGTCTGGACCCCAAAATGAAATCATTAAAACACCTAAGAAATTTGGGGGATCTTCCACCTCTAAGGTGGGCACAAATCACATCTGCAGACTGTGTCAGTGGGTGTGAATCTCAAATGATATATTCAAACTTATGGACTTTTGAGATATCTTAGAAGTCATCTAACACAAAGCTTCTTAAATTGTGGGTCAGGTAACTGAATGTGGGGGTCATGAAATTATAATTTATTATCAGTAACTTTGATTTATATACCTTTTGTGTATCTATACTAGAGTCATGTAAAAATTTCTTGAGAGAAATGGGACCAAGAATAGAAAAAGTATAAGAAGCCCTTATCTAATCTAACCCCCTCATTTTGCAGAGCGGACCCTGCTTTACCCCCCCATCATCACACAAGCAGAATCAACGTTTGAACCTAGCTCCTTCGACAATAAATCTGTTTTATCACTAAGTGCTTACTGGCACAAAATAGAGAAAGAGAAGACCAATGAATTGGGTATGCAACTAAAAAAGAACAAAATTAAAACTCAATTAAATGCCAAATTCAAAATTCTGAAAACAAAAGAGATTAATTAAATTGAAAATAAGAAAACTATTGAACTAATAAACTAAACTAAACTAAAAGTTGATTTTGTGAAAAAACAACAAAATAAATAAATCTTTACCTAATTTGACTAGAAAAAGGAAAGAAGAAAATCAGATTGTTAATATCAGAAAAGAACAGGTAAACTTTCCATCAATGAAGAGGAAATTAGAATAATAATTAGGAGCTTTTTTGCCCAACTATAATGCCAACAAATCTGATAAATCTAAGTGAAATGGATGAATATGAACAATAAATCTGGCTTTTTTCCCCATTGTATGTGAACTTGCCAAATGTAGCTGGGAAATATCAGTTAAACGCATCTCCTCACAAGCCAAGGCCAGGAGGAGCTGCCCCATCGCTTCAGCTTCAGGCAGAGCTTGTACCTTAAAGATTCTGAGAATAAGTTTCCATCTCCTTGTCTCTTGGAGCTTGCAGAGTGCCCAAACGTGACTGAGATAAATCTCTGTTCCTGTTAACAGGGACTTTGAGCTTCACCGGAGCAGGGCTAACTTCAGAATTTCCTGCCATTCAAGGACTCACAGACAGAGCGAGCTGTGGGCCCGGAACAGCAGCCTGGCAATCACTCCCTAGTCAGACTGATGATCTGGCACAGAACCTCTGTCACAGGGGAGCCGGGGCACATTAATTAATTAGGGAGGCAGGCAAGAGTGTTATAGGATATGTAAATGTAGCTTTCATCGAAGACTGGGAAGAGCCTCAGGTTGGCACCAAGGGAACCAGGAGGCTTTGGGAGGCTCTGCCATCATGGACTTGGGGGTTTAGTTGGGGATCAACCCCAGGGAGAACGCATCCTGAGCAACTCTACCCACAAAACTTGTGGGTCATCCATGAAGCTTGTGTTCATTACCACCCACCAATCAGAGAACAGAGAATAAGTGTCTCCTCTGTCCCAGGCACTGGGCTAGGTGGTGGGGAAACAGATGCAAGAATGAACTAATAGAAGGCTGCCATTCTATTAGTACAGACCACCTGTGCAAGCATATGTAAATATATGTCTGTATATGTGTATATAAATACAGAGAGAGGAGAGAGACAGATGCAGAGAGACAGAGGGATGGAGAGACAGACAAAGGGACAGAGAGATGGAGACAGAGGGATGGAGAGACAAAAAGACAGAGGGACATAGAGATGGAGAGACAGAGGATGGAGACACAGAAAGACAAAGAGACAGAAATACAGAGAGACAGAGGGACAGAAGGATGGAGAGACAGAAAGACAAAGAGAGACAGAAATACAGAGAGACAGAGGGACAGAAGGATGGAGAGACAGAGAGACAGAAGGATGGAGAGACAGAAAAACAAAGCGACAGAAAGACATAGGGACAGAGAGATGGAGAGATAGAGGGATGGAGAGACAGAAAGATAGAGAGAGAATATATGCAGCATAATTTTTTTTCCTTCAGAGTTGGGGAGAGGGCAGTAGAAGTTGAGTGGATAAGGAAGGCAGCTTTATGGAGTTGATGCCATCTGAGAGTTGCTAACAAATATGAAGATTCACTCCAAGTTGTTCAGTTCAGCTCAACAATTCAACAGCTCAAAGCTATGCTTTCTTGAGGTCTGAAGGATTGGGCGATACACTAGAAACTAGCCTTAAATATGATTTTGGTTTTCCCAGATTTAGTCTCACAGCCAGCCTTTTAAAAATTTAATAGTATTTTATTTTTCCAAATACTTGCAAAGATAGTTTTCAGCATTCACCTTTGCAAAACTTGCGTTCCATTTTTTTCTCTCTCCCTCTCCCCCTTTCCTAAGATAGAAAACAATCTGATATAGATTCAACATGTGCAATCCTTCTAAACATATTTCCATATTCCTCATGCAGCACAAGAAAAATCAGATCAAAAGGGAAAAAAAAAAAACAACATGAGAAAGAAAAAAAGCAAACAACAGCAACAACAAAGGTGAAAATACTGTGCTTTGATCCACATTCAGTCCCCATAGTTCTTTCTTTGGCTCTTTCCATCTCAAGTCTTTGGAACTGCCTTGAATCACCACATTGTTGAAAAGAGACAATGGGGCAGCCAGGTGGCACAGTGGATAGAGATACAAAGTAGGAATCCTTTCCAGCCCTACTAGGAGTCCTGATTTCAGAATCATGCTCTCTCTTCCTGGAACTTCTCTCAGTTCCTAAAGTCTTCTCACCCCGGAACAACCCACTTTGAGCCCCATCCCTTTCTCCCACTGGTAAATTGCTCCTAGAACTTGCATTTTGTGGTGTTCTAGTTCCTGGTTCTAGATTTCAAGATCATGCATCCTTTTAGGTACCTTCACCCTCAACCCCCATTTCTCAACTACCTAGAATGGGTTTTCTTAGCCTTTAGATTGTAAATCCCTCAAGGGCAGCAACTGCCTTTCTGCTTATTCTTGTATTCCCATCACTTAGTGCAGTGCCTGGTACATAGTAAGTGCTTAATAAATGTTTTCCTCCTTCCTTCCTTCCTTTCTTCTTTTCTTGCTTCCTTCCTAGATGAAACCATAAATCTGCCAAAAAAAAAACCCAAAAATTACCTTAAAATAATATTAGTCTGAAAGTCCAAAACTAAACACCAGGTTCTGTCAGAAACTAGTTGAATTACCTTCAGGTAATCGACTGGCTTCCCTGGGCCTCAATTTCCCCATTTGTAAAATGAGATGGCTAGATTAGATGATTTACCCTAAAAATAGGGCTAATACTAATACCTATTTCACAGGATTTTTTGTGAAGTTAAATAAGATAATATTTGCAAAGAACTTAGCAGTTCCTGGCACATAGTAGACATTAAATGTTTGTTCCCTTCTCTCTTCCCTCTCCTATCTTTACTTACTCACTTCCCCATTCCTGTATTTTCAGCCCCAAAGGGATCCCGGAAGTAGCTAACACAGTAGCAGCCTCCTCATTTTAAAACGAGGAAGCAGACTCCCAGGGTAGCAAGCTCATCTGCCCACCAAGGTAGTATGTATCTGAGGCAGGAATAGAACCCAAGTTCTCTCACTTCAAGGTCAGTGCTCTCTGTCCACTGAGCCACACTGCCTCAAGAGATATAATAAAGTTTTCCATAGCTGGTGATGGTGGCTGACAGCTCATATAACCCTCTAACTTTTCAGTGAATCTCTCTAAACTTTTCTTGGCTTCTGTCAATCAACCAATAAACATTTATCAGATGCCTACTATGTGCTAGGTATGACCATTATGATGAATGAAGTTACATTTTCCTGCATCCCCAGGTGGCTGACATGGAAAGAAGAGCTTGGAAAATGGAAATCACTTGACCAGAGACTTCTCTACAAAGTCCCATCTCAAAGCTCAAGGCTTCTTCTTGAAGTCTTCTTTCAGGTAAACGGGGTCTTCCTCATGTGAAAAGCTCTGATACACCAGAAAACCACTTGGGCAATGGAAAGAACCTTGCTTTTGAAGGTCCGTCACAGATTCAAATCTTGACTGTCACTTTCATTTACTAGCTATGAAATAATAATAACTAATAAAATTTCTTCCTCTAGAAAAAACTCTAATTTTGCATTAGCTGAAAATGATGGGTAATCCTCACTGTAAGGGGACAAAATCCCAATGTCCCAAAGATAAGATATGTCTATGGGTGTCCTGATAAATGTTTAACAATTGGCTTTCAAGAGGAAAGGGAAGGGATGTACTTGCCAGGCATACTGGTAAATGTTTAACAATTGGCTTTCTGAAGGGAGAAATGTACTCACATTATCCTGTTACATTTAACATGCATGATTAACATTTTCTCCATCATCTACTTAAGTCTAGGCTATCAAAAATAACACATCAGGTTGGATTTATAATATTTTACATTTTCCAAAATGTTCATTCCTATATTGAAAATTTAACAATCGACTTTCACACATCAGTATGAACCAGTTTCAGCATACCCCTAGAACTGGCTACCTTTTGGATCAGGTCTTCAGGACCTAGCCTGACACATAGATCTTTATTGGCTGATTCATTAATTGGTTGATTCCAAGAAATCAAAATTGTGAGATCTCTTATGAAAATGCAGGAGCATTTGGGATCTAAAGAGTTGAATTTAAATTTCAGCTTTCTTTATGATCTGAATGATCCAGGACATTCATTCCTCTAATCTCTGGACCCTTTCCGGTCATTCACTAC
This sequence comes from Myrmecobius fasciatus, assembly GCA_023553655.1. Classification (NCBI taxonomy): domain Eukaryota; kingdom Metazoa; phylum Chordata; class Mammalia; order Dasyuromorphia; family Myrmecobiidae; genus Myrmecobius; species Myrmecobius fasciatus. The sequence goes on along the minus strand of JAJPUD010001788.1, from coordinate 72,630 downwards.
CTACGTGACTAAGCAAGAGACTTCAATTTTTGTCAACTATAAAATGAAGGATTTCGATTAAATGACCTTGATGTAATTTTATATTTTTTAATTTTTATTTTTCTTATTTTTTAATTCCTTATTTTCTGAGAGGGACTTTGGGCCAGAACTTCATATATCTGAGTCTCAGTTTCTTTTCTGTAAGATGAGAGGGCTAACCTCCATTGATTGCCCTAAGATTCTGCCCAGCGTTAAATCAGTGACCCACTGAGGCGCTGGAAAGCCAGGATCTCTCTTACAATCTAAGGGCCCAGAATGAGACCTCTTCCCCACTGAGAGACTAATGACTTGGGGAAGCCAGACATGCCAAAGTTATTAGGTCAGGACCCCGGGGTCTGAGGCCACCTCGTATTTCCCAGGGAATCATTAGTCCTGTGTATGTTCCCTGAGATCTGTTGTTAGCCAATAACTCTCTAGCGGCTGAAGGATGATGGTCTCCAGCTTCTGGGGTCAGAGAGAGCTTTCCTAGTTATGAATCCTGACGACAACAGCAGAAATGACTGTTGGCAAGCTTCATTTCTCTCTAATAAGGTCAGATCTGGAACAGTCCAGTGCACAGCTCCAAAAACCAGCATGTCAGTCCCATTCCTCCTCCTTACCCCATCTATTATGTTTCCTGGCAGACTCTCACATCTGAAGGCCTTTGTCTAAATGGTGACTCTTGCCCAAGAATATTCCAGAGTCAAAATCACTCTGGTAAAGAAAGCCATTGTTTCTCACAGTGTACCCATAATGCTGAGACGTGGGGAAGCAGAAAAGGGAATTTATTATTGTGTTGAAAATAGCCGGGGCACGGCGCTGGAATCCCGGCTACTTCTGAGGTCAGTCTGAATCTCATCAGAGCAACTCGGCTCTCCTCAAACTGGGTCTGAACTGGAAGGATCGTCCATTCAAATGGCCATTTACAAAATTCAAAAGTTACTATTTAAAAAAAAAACTTTTGAAAAGTAGATAAGATAAGAAGGTAAATATATCCAGTACACCAAGTTTAGCTGCACCGTTAGCCATGGAATAAACCCCCTACACACACATATACTCACATTCACAAAACAAAGAAGGAAAGAAAAGCCCACAGCCTTTCCAATTTACTGCCTGAGTGATCAGGTTCTCTCCCATTTCAGTGGACAGGTGATGGACGATCACCCTCCAAACCCCCCGCTTTGAGCTCAACATCACTTCAAGATCTTATTGTCCCAATGTGGTCTCACTGATCCCTTGGACCAGTGTCATCTTGTTGGAAAGACTCTAGGCTATGTCTATAACTGTCTTGAAGAGTAATGTGAGGCTATTAACCCAGAGAGATGATGCACAAATAGCCATCCTTAGTCTGGCAAAGTCCAGAATTAATTTACTTTTAAAAAATGATCATGAAAGATGTGGGCTCAGGACTGAATAGGAAGGTCATGGGATCATAGGTTTGGAGTTGGCAGGGACCCTAGTGGAGTCCAGAAAAGGTCAGATGACTTTAAGAAATTATAACCCACTTTCAATGACCACATCCTTCTCCCTGAAACAAAGGTACCTTTTTTTTTTTAGCATCACTATAGCATAAAGGGAGAGCCAATTGGAGCCAAGAAGATTTGGGTTGAAATCTGACCTTTGACACATACTATTTGTGACCCTAGCAAGCCACTCAGCATTCATTATTCATTCCTAAGGTTTGGTGTTTTCATCCATAAAACAGAGCTAGCATAAGGTAATGAAGGGATTTGGTCTCAGAACCAGGAAGACCTGGATTCAGTGTCCTTCCTCTGAGATGCACTGACCAAGTGATGCTGGACATCTTATCTGACCTCTCAGTGTCCCCTGGCACTCACCGGAGCCTGTAAATGATAGGGGAGAGAGCAACTTCATCAACAGAGGGCATTTCCTCACCAGGAGCTCCCCAAATTGATGCAGTATCAAGGGTCATTGAAAAAATGGGGTTCACTAAACTGATGCCCCCAATTGCGTTATTATTGCTTTAATAGGGAAGGGACCTAAAAATAGTCCCTTACATAGTCACAGTGCTTTTCCATTTACAAAATGCTTGCAGATGTGTTTTCTCATTTATGAGTATCATGACAAGAACACAATCTCTACAATCAAAAGACCTGAGTTAAAGTCTTGCCTCTGCCACTTACTATCAGTGCCTTTGCACAAGTTTCTTTGTCCAGCTTGGGACTCATTTTCTTACTGGAGAAATAAAAAGGTTGGACTGGATGTCTTCAGAGGTCCATTCCAGCTCTTGATCTGTAAGGCTATACTTTATAAATAACTTTCTCTACCATCTATAAAATGGAGAAGAGGTGGGAGAAGGGCAGTGGACAGTGATGAGTGAGGTCCCTTCAAGTTCTATATCTATGACCCTAAGACTTTTAGAATTATCCAATAAAATAGGTGAGGAAGGAATTAATCTTAGAATTCTAGAACAAATGTGGAAGAGTCTTAGTGAACCTAGTTCACTCCCTCGTACTTCCCCATTTCATGGATGAGGAGAATTACATAGCTTATCTGAGGTCTGTATTAATTTGAAGAGCCAGACCACTCTTCTTTAATATACAATCTGGCTGACTAATTAATATCAATGGCTAATCATGGAGAGAAACACGTCAGTAGGGGTTCATGCATTACAGCATTAGAAAAGATATTCCCCACGCCTCCCACAGCCATGAAGGTAGATGTAGCCAGCTTTGTTCTAGAGGTTCTAATCATCAGTAGGATGATTGGAGTTGTACTCCAGATCACATAAAACAGGCTCATAGCCTTTGGTTCTAGGTCACCAACACTATTTTGACATAGATCTGTCTTTTTGTCCTCTTCCCACCAAGTGTCTTCCTTCCCTTATTTCTAAGAATATCCCTTGCTTAAATCACCTAGAATCAGTTCCGATTTCATGTCCATCCCAGCAAAACTAATATTAGTGAATTCTCTCTCAATTCCAAATCGTATTTCCTTCATGAAAATTTCATTTTTCCCCTCACTTGGCAAATTGGAATGACACACATTTTTGGACCTGGTCAACATGGGACTTTTGTACTTAATAATGAAAATTTATGACAAAGAGTTTTCCTCCCTTTTCTTCCCAGTTGGGATGGGAAATGGGAGAGAAAAAAAATATGTGTGTTAATTGGAAAAAAATAAATTAAATTTAAAAATGAATAGATAATATATTGAGTGACTAAGACATGGCAATCTCTTTGCTCATCATTTTGAAGTTGTAGAACATTAGATCATCCTCAGGTTATCTAAGATCTATACAAACTAATTTTGGGACTGGGAGAGCACTAACATTTGTTACATTCTAAAGTGGTAGATAAGAAACAGAGCAGCATACTGGCTCATGGATTGATCTTGGAGTCAGGGAGTTGAGAAGGGGGAGGGAAGCAGGAATATCTTCATGGAAGCAGTAGCATTCAAGCCATTTGAGTTGAAGCTTAGAGGAAGATAGGGATCTGAAGAAGGGAAGGTGAAGAGGGAGAGGCTAGAAGAAAGAAATGGGCTCATATTCAAGTTACCGTCCAAGCAAATGCAAGTGCTTTTAGGGGAGGGATTTTATTTTTAATTTTATCTTTATAGCCTTGTACCTATCCTAGCATCTGCTGAGTAGGTGCTTGATGGACATTTGTGTTTGTTGAAGACGACCAAATTGAATGAATGAATGAGAAAGCAATTATTAAGTGCTTATTGTGTGCCACTTGTTACTGATCACAGTAGGATTGAGTGATTTGTCCAGAGTCACATAGTTAGTAAAAGTCCATGGTTAGATCTGAACTCAGCACTCTATTTACTGTGTCATTTAGTTGCCCCATCATGTGCCAGGAACTGTGCTAAATGTTGGGAATACAAATATGGAAGAAGGGGTTGTTGTGGAAAAATGGAAGAAAGTTTTGGTAGGATGAAGTGACTCGGTATTAGGCAGATATGGAGATGGCCTAGATAGGATAGGATAGGAAACTGAAGCACATCTGGGATCTAAGATCAGATGACAGTTATGATGGACCCAGGAGACTAGTTTGCACATACACAGCCACCTCTCATGGAGATGGGACCCCAGCCCAAAAGATTCAAAGAAAGGGGATTAACTTTCCTAGATTGCAGAATACAAGGTGTAGTGGTCCAAGTCCCAGGTGCCATCAGAATGGTACCAGGTATAGAGAAGATCAGTGTCAGCAGTCAGGTGGTTGGGGTACCTTGAGTAGATGGTTGGATGGGATGTACAACCCAAGCATGGCTCAGTTGAGTTATTTCATTAATATAAATATTAAGTTTTTAGAATCCTTTTGAAAAGAAAAATGCATTCTAAAATCTTTTAGATTTCAAACTAGAGTGTGGATGAGTAGGAGACATCCTACTTCTCATCCTTGTATTCCCAGCTACTTGGTCATAGTTGTTAAATTGAATTAGTCTTGTACCCACTTCTTAGATCCTTACTCCAGCAAGGAGCCACAATGCTGGAAGAGTTCATGAATATTCTACAACCAGAAATTCTCCTCAGTTCAGAGAAAGTGACAGAGTCCATATTGCTTATGGTGAACGTGAGCTCCATTAGGACATGCATTGACTGTGTCAACATGTCCAGCTTTATCTCATCCATCTTTTGGTTTATTGCCGCCTCCCTCATTCTTCCTGTCACCGGGTCCCTGTGATTTATCATGACCCAGGCCTGATAGAGTCATTTGTGAGGGTATAGTCATTCCATCCTCATTACCCAGAGGGTTATAAAGAGAACTCCACACTGAGCTGCTGACGGTAAGTCAGATATCTTACAGCCAAGGAAGTCATTAGTAAAGCTATTCATTATTTGGCCAACAGAATCCCAAATCCAGCTTCAAGTACCCTTAGCCAGTAGAGGGTTCCATTTTGTTCTTTATTCCCCAACCCCACATCTTAGTCCCATGGGACCATGTTGTCATCTGTAGGTTGAAAAAGGGCAATGAGAGACTTCATTCTCTCAGCATGGCAGTGCTTTCCCCTGCTAAATTCTCACTGAAAGCTCCAGTTAGAATGGGCCTGAACACTTCTGAGACAAGATCAGTACCAGCACCTGAGGTGTCATGGAGCTGGTATGGCCGTGACCTGATGGTGGGTGGGTGGGCAACCTTCAATGATGTGTGGTAGGTTGGACATGGGCCAACTGGCAGATGAATGAAGGGTTCTGTTTGATGATGGGTGCTTTTAGGGCTCCCAGTCTCGATAAATGAGAGCTATAAAATTAAGTAGCAAATGAGAAACAGACTCCATGTTCAGATACTCATATACCCTCTAATTCAATAAGTAGAGATTTATAAAGTCCATGTGAAAAATAGTGTGGATACGATGGTGACTTGATCCATTCCTAACCTGCTCTCCTGGAGCTTATATTCCAGTAGGGGAGCTAAGAAATATAATAATAATAATAGGAGAAAGAGGAGGAGAAAGAAGAACTTGAGGAGGAGAAAGAAATTGAAGAGGAGGAGAAAAGGAGGAAAAGGAGAGGGAGAAGTCATTTGATGCATTCCCCATCATTTTACAGATGAGGAAACTGAGGCACAGAGAACTGAAATGCCCAAGAACACAAAGGTAGTGAGGGATAAAGCCAGGATTTGAACTCAGATCTGTTGCTTCCAAATTCATTATTCTTTCCTATATATTATTAGAAGTATGAGGTGTGCAAATAATACTTTGCATTTACCTATTATTTATTAATTAAAATCTTCATAAGCATCTTATTCTCCCAATGCCCAGCACTATGAAGGAGGTGTTAATTATCCTTAGTGTATAGATGGGTCAATGGATATTCCCAGAGATTCCAAGAGATATATCCAAGATGATCCAGCAGTCTATAATTAATAAGTGTCTAAGATGAGGTTGAAACAGTTATTATTTCAAAGCCCAGTCTACTATCCATTACACTATAATGTCCTTTACCCTTATAATGCACAGCAGAATAATCAATATATACAGGAAGACCAAAGAAATTGAACTTGTAATCTAAAACAGAAAGAAATGCCTTGTACCTGAGGTGGAGAAAATCAGGACAAGCTTCATGGAGGAGGTAACATTGAAGTAGATTAAAAAGAAATTGGTTTCAAAAGGTGGAGCTGGCCCAAGAATCTATTCTATCTTTTCTAAAGTTGAATTTCAATCAGTTTTCTCTTTATTATATATTTGAATTTAAAAGTTCTCCATCTATAAGAAAGAAGTTAGAGTAAAGCTAAAATGAGTCTTAGGCTTAAGGGACAGCTGGATATAAAAAAATGGGACAGCCTGGAAAAAACCAGAGGAGCTAGACTGGACTCCCAACTCCAACCCTTGAAATGATGGATGTGACCTTGAACAAGTGTCTCAGACTCAAGACCTTCAGATGCTAAATGGGGATGATAGCACTTTCATGACATATTTCAAGAGTGATATAAACATTTTTCTTTCTCCTTCTAGATCCGATTTTTCTTGTGCTGTAAAATAACTATAGATATGTATACATATATTGGATTTATCATATATTTTAACATATTTAACATGTATTGGACTACCTGCCATCTAGGGGAGGGGATGGGGAAAGGAGGGAAAAACTTGGAACGGAATGTTATGCAAAGGTCAATGTTGAAAAATTACCCATATGTTCTGTAAATAAAAAGTTTTAATAAAAAAAGAGTGATATAAACTTTAATGTTGTAGAAATGGGAATTATCAGTGCTAATAATCATATGATAAGCCATGTTTGTCCAATGCCCAAAGACAGTTGGTCTAGGACATACCAACAACCAGCTGGAACCTGGAAAGCTCAAAGTGGCTAACTTTTCAATTTAAATTGGATTTTGAAATTTAAATTAATGCATTTGGGAAAAGCATTGAGTGACTAGTATGAGCAAAGCACTGGGGAGCACGAAGAGTCATGAGACGGGGAGGCCATTGCTTTTGGGTGGCTTATTTCTAGCACAGGTAAGACTAGTCAACTCAAATCTTAGTTTTCTACTAAGAAGCATTTGAATGATCTTTTAATGGAAAAAGAAAGGGAAGAATAATTATGGTTAAAGGGAATTTAAAGCCAGGAAAAGTAAGCAGATGAGCATCAAATGATCCACAATGATTTCAAGTCACCAAGCCCAAAACAGCTATGTTCCAGGCTACATAAAAGATTCCCAGATTTAACTATTGAACCTGAAAAGTTTGGAAGGATGGGAAAGATGCTGCCCATTCTTAAAAAGAAAAATGTCAAGCCTTCAAACTGCGAGTCATTGTGCTTGATTTTGAGTTTTATCAAAATTATATTTTGTGAAAGAACTGGCCTGGGAGCATTTAGAAAGAAAAGTCATGATCACCAAGAACCACTATGGGTTCATTCAAAACAATCATGGCAGCCTGGTCTCATCTCTCTCTTTTGGTTAGGAAGGATTTAGATCCCTGGGCCTCAAGAAAAGTGGAAGCACAGCAACCAGAGAAGAAGTCTATAGTAGCATGCCCCCAAATCTTCTCCTTAATTGTAATGGGAGGCGGGGAGAATACTCCACTGATGGACTGACTCATTCATTAAATTTTAATAGAAAAAACAGAATGTGATAAGGGCAAAGGAGACATCTAGACAAAATGCTCTGAGCCATTCAAAAGGAAGGAAGGATCATTTTTCGCTCGGGAGATCTGGGAAGAGATAAGACTCAAAAGCTATTATGGAGTTTTGATGCCAGGCCAAGGAATCTGAGCTTCATTCATTAGATAATACAAAGTTGTTTTGCGCAAGGGAGTGATATAATCAAAACAAGCCTTTAGGAAGAGTCATTGGGCAGCTGTGTGGAGGATGATGGGAGACAGAACGGACACGGGGTGGGGGGCCCTGTTGAGAAAAAGACTGATACTCCAATATTCCAAAGTGATGAGGTGGGCAGTAAAAGTTCTGTAATCTTATCTCCATTTTATAGGCAATGAAAGTAAGACTGAGAGAAATTAGGTAAGTTACTTTGGGTCTCACAGTGAGTAAATGTCAAAGGAGAGATTTAAAGCCAGGTCCCTCTGACCCACCGCCCAGTGCCCTTAAATGGACTGGGATTAAGCACCTACTATGTGCTGAGCACTAGGGTAAACAATGAAGGTGCAAAAATATACTCCCCCCAGAGCTCATTGAGGTGTTCACCATAGAAGGGAAACGTGAGATTTATGGATTCAGAGAGATCCAGTAGGATCTCTTAGTAGTAACTTAATAGTTAGGAACTTAATCTACTTTTCCATTTCATTGCATACCATTCTATATTAAGACACTGGACTTTGAGACAGAGTGGCCTGGCTTGAAATCTTAGCACTGGATGAGATTTACTAGCTGTGAGACTACACACACACACACACACACGTGTGTATGGGTATATGTATGTATATAATCCCACACATATATACTCATACGTATTTATATGTGTGTAAATATATACATATATATGTTCAATATACATTATATACTTTTGTATATACACAAGAACATAATATGTATACATGAGTGCACATGTATATACATATATCCCATACATGTGTGTTCTTATGTGCAAGTATACGTGTATATTTATATAATATACATATATACACGTATATTTCAATGCATTACAACCCACTCACACTTATCAGACACATCTCCATTGGGATGCCCTTATTTACAAATGACATTATGTTGATTGCAACCATCCTGCAATTATATCATATTAAATCTCATTATTATAGCATATCATATATAATAAATTATATCATAAAATATTAATATAATTATTAATTATATTAATAATATTATATCAAGACCCCAAATATTGCAGACCTTTGTAAAAGAGATTCATAACCATTCAACAGAGTTTAGCCCAACCATCCACACATAAATAAAATGGATGAAAAATGTCTATGGAATAAAGGTCAATAGGCAAGTATTTGCTAAGCATTCCCCATGTGCCAGGGCTCTTTTATATTAGTTTCTATCATGAGGAGAGAAAAACAAAAATAAAACAAGGCCTGCCCTCAAGCAGTTTGCATTCCTTTAGAAGAAAAGATAGGGGCTCAGATACAAAGATGGAATTATTCTATCCAAAAGGGTGGTTAGTAGATATTTAATCTGTGCTTGTCTTTGGAGATGGAAAAGTACAAAGCAAATCAGCCCTTGCTTTCCAGGATCTTGCCTTCTATCAAGGGAAAGAACAAGTACACATGTAAGTAAAGGTAATCAATCAATCCTCCATCATTTATTAAGCACCTAAAGGTGTCACATGCAGAGCTTAGTGCTGAAAACATAAAGAGTAAATAAAAAGTGATGGGGAAGGGAAAGAGAAGTTGAGATTCAGACTAGAGTTGGCCATCAGATGGCCATGACAAAGGATTGATCCAAGGCCAGACCCCTTGCTCAGACAGGGCCTGTGGACGGCGAGCTGCCTCAGGATGGATCAGGGGGAGGGGAGCTGACTAGACCCCCTTTGGGAAATTTCACAATGCTGTTAGTAACTTTATGCTGTGCTCTGAAAACATGAGTCATCTTTTATTCTGCATCAATCTTCCACCAGTGATCCTGTCTATCAGTGAGTCATGGGTTACAGCTCCCAAGGACTGGAGTTGGGGGTAACCCTGACATCTGGGCCCATAAAAACCTCATGGACAGATGGGCCCTTCCCTTATAAAAAAAATAGCCAGTGTCTTTTCACTGACCTTCAGTCAAATGATAAGGGGGCAATGTCCTCACGAGTTTTTACAAGGGGAAATGGCAATTCTGGGGGAAGAGCTGCCAAGAGCCAGATAACAAGGCCTCCTTGTGAATCAATCAAATGAGATGAAGCTTTGAGTGACAGATGACACTCCTGGATGGCTCAAACTTTCTCTGACCCCAAAGAGAAGCCATTCACTGTGACTATGGTGAACATCAGGGCTGTCCCTCCAGCCCAGTGAGAGGAAAAGTCAGACCGATGTCAAACAAAGACCACAGGGCTGATGAGATAACTCTCTAGAAATTGTTTCCTGTGGCCAAGGAAGGGAGATGTAGCCAAAGAGAGGTATCTGGAGCCTCAAGGTCTGGATTCAAATCTCAACTCTGATGCTTAATATAAATATAAATAAATAGATTGACCTCAATGACCCCTCTGTCCCTTACAGATCCAAAGCCATGAAGCAAGCAGCAATCTCTGGACTACTTATGGTATTAAACAACCAAACAAATGCATTTGAAACTGGCCATTCGAATATCTGGCTGATTGCTTAGCATGCTGGATGGTGCACTGACTGACTGACTTAAACTACGAGACGTGGTTGAGGTGCCTTGATAAGGTGAAACCTGACACAGGAAGTCTCTGCTCCTTGGGATCTAGGGCAAGTCCCTGAATCTCTGAGCCTCAGTTTCCACCTCAGGAGAATGGGAGCTTATGTATTATGACCTCTTAGGTCCCTTCCAGAACTTTAGGTCCTTTGTGTGTGTGTGAGGGGGCTAACTTTGGGTGGCAAAGTCAAAATAGTAACACTCAAGATCGATTGAAGTGTCCCCTTGCATCATTGGTAAGATCATAGGGAAAGAGACAAATAGAAATGAATGAAAACTGAAGAATCAGCAAGACTATGTCTATGAAAGTAAGAATGAGCTCTGGTTTCCTCAGAGTAGGAAACTTCCAGTGTGGAATTGCCCTCCACTGGGGCAAATCACCACCTGTCTGATCCTAGGATGCATAAGTGCCCAATAAGTGCTGGAGACTCCAGGCTGGGACATCCAGGAAAGATCTGCCAGAAATGTGAGACAACTTAAGTCTTGAAGGATGAATATTTAAGTAGGTGAAAGGAGAGGAAGGCATCCCTGGAAAGTGGAACTGCATGAGCAAAATTTTGGACACAGAGCAGCTCAAACTGTAAATCGTGGGTGGAAAATCAGGCATTTTGACCAGGAAATAAAGCTAAAAAAGGCAGCTCCCAGACTAAAAGTCTAGAATTGGAAGGGACCTCAGAGATCAATGAGTCCAATAAGGAATCCAAGGCCAAATGACTTGATCAGGGAGGATTTGAACCCAGGACCTCTAACATCAAGTCTAGTGCTTTTTCTATTGTACCACCATTTTGGAAGAGGGTGGGATGGGTAGGAAGCCTTAAATGCCAGACCAAGTAGTTTGTGCTGTATCTTTAGGGTATTAGGTAATCACACCAATTCATCAATGGGCATTTATTGTTCTCTACTGAGGCAGCAGTTAGGTGGGGCAGTGGATGAGTGCCCAAAGTCCCCTGTCAAGTCAAGATTCCTCTTCCTTAATTCAGACGCCCTTCCCGTGTTTGGCAAACTCACCTCCCAAATTGGAGGGGTCTGGGGCTGACATCCTGGCCATCTTTCACTGGCAAAGCCTCCCACTAACTAGTGAGTGACCTTCATAAAGTTGCCCACTTTGGCCTGATTGGGCCAACTCTGGGGCTGCTTCCAGGATTCACCAGTCTAGGAAATAATAACCTGGTTTGACCCCCTGGAAAGGAGCACCAACAGTTGCTTCCTGTCCCTGCATGACTGAGGGGAGGCAGCAGCTCCAGTATCCCAGGAATTTTCCCCAGTGGCCATTCCTCCGGGAGTCTAGCCAACCAGCTCAGGGAGTCATGGAATCACAATGCTGGAGCTGGGCAGCTTAGGGGCCCGGCCCCAACTCTGATCCATCTATTCGGGACGACAATTTACTGGAGTGGAAAGAAGCCTGGAACCGCCTGCTCAGCTAATTTTCTTTGTCAATGGGCATGATTCTAGAATTTGCAAACCCGGGCTCCAAATAGCCAAGGCGCTCAAACCGTGCTTGGAATCTCAGCTCCGGCACCCACTAGCTAGTGACCACGGGCAAGTTTCTTCATTTTATCTTTGTAAAATGAATTTTCTTGATGGCTTTTGACTTCAC
>JAJPUD010001788.1:38109-60369 GCA_023553655.1 Myrmecobius fasciatus | reverse complement strand
CATTTTATCTTTGTAAAATGAATTTTCTTGATGGCTTTTGACTTCACATCATCTCAATTTCCCCAACATCCTCTTCTCCCACAAAGCCCTTCCTTATGACAAAATTCTCTTACCCTGCTTTGGGCCTCAGTTTCCTTATCTGAAAAGATGAAAGTAATCCAAGCACTCACCCTCAGGGTAACTATTAAACAAGATCTTACCTTAACAATATTTTGTCTTAAACAAGATTCCATCTGGAGAAAGATTAGCAAACCTCACAATATAAGGGAGAGGCAGTTACATGTAACATCCTTGTGAGCAAGGATTCTCTCCTTCCCTTTCCTTTTTCTCTCTCCTTCCCTTTCCTTTTTCTTTCTTCTCTCTTTTTCTCTCTTCTTTTTTTTTTCTTCCTCCCTTCCCTCCTCCCCTAAGTCTCCATCTCTCTCTATCTCCATCTTTCTTTCTCCCTTCCTTCCTCTCTCTTTCCATCCCTCCTTCCTTTCCCTCCTTTTCTTTTCTAGTGCCTGGTACATGGTAATAACTGCTAATATTTAAATACCATTTTCTCCTCACAATAACACTGGGAATACAAGTTATTATCATCCTCATCTTACAAATCAGGAAACTGAGGCAAAAAGAAGTTAATTCTAGATTGGCTTCCGGGGGGGGGTGAATTTGAAATATAAATAAATGACTATGTCTGAATTTTGGGGATTTTAAGCACTCAGAAGTTCAATGTGTTCAGCTCGGTCAAGTCTACTCTAGTGAGTAGCTATATTGGTTTGAATCCCTAGTCATCTCACCAGCTGGCTCATGAGCCTGAGAAGCCGAAGGGGACAGCACCGTGGCAGGGCAGCCAGCAGAAGGGCCGAGTGTGCTGGGAGGTGTCCTGGAGCCAGATCAAGCAGAAATGTTCATGCATCTGAGGGGCTGCAAGTAAAAACTCCCTCCAACTCCCTCCCCAGAATCTCCAGCACCATTAACTCTTCCACTTAACCAAAAATGGATGGTCAATCTCATTCCAGACGGCAAGATGTCTCCACTTGTTACCCCTAATATTTGGACCTCTCAGCCGAGGCAGCTGGGTAGTACAGTGGATAGTACCCTGGAACCAAAGTCAGGAGGACCTGAGTCCAAATATAGCCACAGTCCCTACTAGCTTTGTGACAATGGGTGAGTCACTTCACTTCTGTCTACCTCAGTTTCCTTATCTGCAAAACGAAAATTCTAATATCAGCACTCACTCCCAAAATTGTTGTAAGGACAAAGCGGTAAAATATTTGTATAGTACTTTACCAACTTTATATAAGCAGTTAAATGCCAGAAATTATTGTTTATCCCTTTGCAAGGACAGAAAGTCCAAGAAGAATGGCCAGATCGGGAGGGAGGAGAGTCTGGAATGGTCCTGGAGAAGGAAATGGCAAAACTCTCCAGTATCTTTGCCAAGAAAAAAAAAAAAACCAGAAGTGCCTGAAGAACAAGAACATCCTAGGGCAGATCCCTCCAAGATCTCGGGTCCTGGAGTTTTTCATCTGTCAAGAGACAGGACTGGACTGTGTGACCTGTAAGGTCCACTCTCCGATCTGATGAGTTTCATTCCTAATCAGGCTGATTCCAGCAGGATGTGAGGGTGGAGTACAGTCACAGGGGATGAGCTTCTCCTGGGTGGCTGAGATGAGGGAACATCTGGCCAACAGAACTGGAACAAAGTGGACACAGAGAGAAAGTGAAATAAGGCTGGGAAGATGTGTGGGCAGGTCCTCTATAGACTAAGGGATTCATCTTGGGTCCTAGAAAGAATAAGGAGACATTGAAAGTTTGCAACAGAACCCTAAACCTTAGAAAGAGGCTTATGGCAGACATGTAAATGATGGATCAGAGAGAGGAGAGATAACAAGATAAAAATAAAAAGGGTTCATATTAATATGTGCCTCAAGTTTCCAAAAGTGTTAAGAGAAGACTCAATGTTGGATCATGTGGTAACATAGTAGACAGAGCATCAGATCTTTGAGTTGGGAAAACCTGGATTCAAATCCAGCTTCAGGTACTTGATAGTTATGTGATCCTGGACAAATCTCTTAACTTCTCGGTTTCTTCAACTACTAAAATGGGAAGAATAATAGCTCTCACTTTGCAGAATTGTTATGAGGATCAAATGAAATCATATTTATAAAATGCTTAGCAGATCTTAAAGCATCGCCTAAATGCTAACTGTTATGATTATTTGATGCTGAGCAGACACCCAAGATGACTCATGACTTAGATAATAAATGTCTCCCAGAGAAATTGGCCGGATAAGGCTCATGGTACATTTGCCCTCAATCCTCCCCAATCCACAGAGGTACTAAGGCAAGGATTTGACTGTGGTGCTTCCTGGCTCTAAAACCTTCAGTGGTTCCCTAGCACTTCAAGAAAACAGTAATACATGTCCTCCATGCTGCATAAATGTTGAAACTTGGCTCCCACAAAAGCCAAGACTGAGAAAATAGATATCACTCCCTTGTTTACAGAGTTAGTAGACTATGGGTAGGGAATGTTGCGGCGGCTATCAGATTCACTTGATAACTTGGTCAACTTTGACCAACTGCTGTCTTCTTTTGTATTTTTTTTCTAGCACCCCATTTTGGCTCATTACACCAATTCTCATTCCTACAGATGGTTTGTGCGCACAAGACAGCTGGCAACTCTCCCCTTGGCCTTCTAAGGGTAAACCTAAGGGTAAATCCTTGGGAATATTGTTAGAAGCCCCCATCAGGTGTGCTCCCACCAAATCAATTATCCAATTGATGTCATTTAGCATTTACAAAGAGATTTATTGAGAAATTATAGTAAAGGCAAAAGCCCAACAGAACCATCACCCAAGTCTGCTTTTGAGCCTTTGGGTTACCAGGCATGGGATTAAAGTGGCTAACGTAAAATTCTCTTCAGCTAGGGGTTTGCTCTTTCTTGGGGAGGGTGGGCTCAAACTTGAAAGACAAAGATACTTAGGTACCAATTTGGGGAGCTCATGGCCTGAGCTGGAAGATGCTTTCTATTCCTTAGAATCCTTCTCTCCCATCCAGAACTCTTACCAAGTTTACTTCTGGATGTGTCGTACCCGATTTAGGGTTCCAAGTATTGTTAAACTTTTAAGCCTATTTCTTATAGGAAGTTTTCCTCAACCCCATTTAATTCCATTTGTCATCCCCCCCCGGTTAATTATTCCCTTTATTCTGTAAAGAACTTATTTGTTTACTCATTGCCTTTTTGATTATGAGTCTTTGAAATAAGTGCCCATCTTATCTCTGTGTTCCCAGTACAGTGCCTGGTCCATAGTAGATAAATGTTTGGTTCATCTTCTTGCTCCCAGCACTTTATAGTAGGCCAAAATCACTGCTGGACTGGCCACCCAATTGGTTTTTATTGGCTCCATATTGGGAGTCAATATTGTTTCCACTGGCTCTTAGATTGGTTCTATGAGACCTTTTATACCTTTAATATCACCCCACTTTGTCAGCTTCCTGGACAGCCAATTCAGGATATTCATTTCTCTATGATCAGGAAAATAATCAATATAAAAAGGACAAAAAATTAGGTGTTAGTGTTCAGTAACATATGGCACCTAATGGGAGATGGTATTAATTCCCTATCCTATAATCTTCCTCACTTGGAAAGCCCAGGAAAGCAAGCAAGAAATCATCTGTTTTGATCATTTTATTAGCCCTCAATGTCAACTCAGTCTCTACTGAACCTTCTGGTCCTCAGCCAATCAGAAGTCTTTGTCCTCACATTGTCATTCATGAGCAGGAAGTGTTGGGTTCTAGCAGACATAGAATGATACATGGTCTGTATAAGTCACTATGATGGTCAAATCTGTGTGTCCTCTAAAAATTGGGCTCTCATTGGCCATTCTCTTTATCAGGTACTACTTGCAGGAAGATGAGAAAGAGCTTCATTTTACATGGCAACAACAATTTTATATGAATGTCAATTCTGATGGACACAGTTCTTTTCAACAATGAAATAATTGAGATCAGTTCCGATGGTCTTGTGAGAGAGCCATCTGCCCCCAGAGAGAGAACTGTGGGAACCGAGTATGGATCACAACATAGTATTTTCACTTTTGTCATTTGCTTGCATTTCATTTTCTCTTATTTTTTCCTTGTTTATCTGATTTTTCTTGTATAGCATGATAAGCATATAAATGAATACGTATTAGATTTAACAAAAAGTTCTTTTCAGATGTAAAGATTATACAAAAACAAATTATATCAATAAAATACTTGAAATATAAATGCTTGTTGGAGCTTTTCCCCAATCCCCTATAGTTTTTTGCACATAGTAGGTGCTTTATAAATAAAGGAGTTGAAATCTCCCTGTGCCTATGGTTTCATGGGAATAAGAAACTCCCTCATTTGATATATAAGGCACCTTCTCTGAAACCTTGACTTAGAATTGTGTCAGTGGGTAGAATATCAAAGAAAAGTGGCTCACTCGGGGTCATACATCCAGTAGCTTTCAGAAGCAGTATTTCAACCCAAGTTTCCTGATTTGAGACCACCTCTATCTTCCAACACTGCTTCTCCCCCTTCCACTGGACTTTCAGTCAATGTACTGCTCTGTTGGTAGAGCTCTGGCTAGATGCTGGGTTTTCTATTTTCAAGAGACCTAAATTCAAGAGACCACAGATGGGTATTTCTTATAGGGTGAAAGGGTAGTTCTAGACCATTCTCTCTGCTCTCCAATTTATCCAGTGCTATTTCTGACTCTTTTCATAATGATTTTCTGTGGCTTTTCCCCTCTTGCAATCAGAGTAGTTCTCCAGTGGTCATTCAGTCTTGCCCCAGGACTAGATCAAGGTAACCTGGGTGAATGTGACAGTTCTGAGCAATTCCCCATTCTTGTTTATCTAAGATCCCATAAAGTTGATGAAAGGAAATGTCATATAGCTTTCCTGGAACAAGTGCTCAGCCATCCTCTGTCCAATCTGTTTTTCCCCCAAACCATTTTATGGGTTTTGAGGTCCATGGAGTGGAAGGATCTCGTTAGAAGCATATTTGACTTGAGGAAGGGCCTGGGAGGGGCTGTTACACTGAAAGATCAAACAATCTGGGATTAAGCCAAAGGGGCAAAATGCCAGGAAGCTCCTGTTCTCATCTGCTCAACCTGAAATGTTATATTAAAAGTGAATTATTAATGTTTCCATAAACCAAGCTGCAAGGTCCAGCTATGGACTAGCTCAGCCAGTTGTTCTAGCTGCTTTAGTCCAGGTCACTCATTGCTCTTCTGAGGCACAGCTTGGCTGAGCCTCTGGACTTTGAGGAGCAAAAAAAGGATGTAATGAAAAGAAATCTGGTCTGGAATCATTTTACTTCCGAGTTGGACAAGTAAAGTTCAAGTTCACATAGAGTGCATTTCCCTTTTTGTGCCTCAGTTGCCTAATTTATAAAATTAGTGGGGAAGACTAAATTAACTGTTATATAGAAGATTCTTGCTCTAGAACTGTGATCCTATATTCCTATAATAAGGAGGGGGGAACAAGATCCACTCTGAACTTAGAACTACTATGGTCTACTCATTTTACAGAATAGTAAACTGAGGCATAGCATAGGGATGAAATTTGCTCAAAATTCCACATGTAGCTTCTCCATGAACTAAAGGGTGCTTTTTATGAGAAGGGAACATTTTCTATTTGCATGCCCAAGGTTTGGTGAATGCAGTGATAAATGCTTATAGATTCATTATAATTTCAATTTTATGATACAAGCTTTAAAGTTTACAAAGCACTCCATGGGAATGATTCATTGAATCCTCCTGAGCAATAACAGCCCGAGAGTTAGGTCTGACCCGGGTTCTTCACCAGGGTCAGACCTCAGGGGGTTTTTGAATTGGATGGGGGAAAATATTATTCCTTTAATTCCATTGACCTCTAACAGAAATTTAGCATTTCCTCCAATTAATAACATCTAGCAAGAACAAAAATCACGATTCTGAAAAGAGATCCTCACTAGATTGATTGCCTAAAGGGTCAGGACACAAACAAATGAGGGTCAGAACCCCTTGATTATGAGTAATGTTATCTTTGCAATGAGAGGAGGGAAGGGGGTGAGAACTGGGGAGTCAAGTAAAAGAATGAAGATTAAAGAGTGTTTTTACATATAACTGGGGGAAAATCCCAAATATAAAAATTATAAAAAAAATAATTGTTAGCTTCATTTTACAAATGAGAGAACTGAGATACAGAGGGTGAAATAACTTGCTCAAGAAGACAGGAAGGATTGAACAGTCATCGAGTCCAAATTCTTCCCTTACAGAAGAGGAGTCCGAAGTCCTGAGAGACTTGCCAAAAATCAGTCATGATGTATTATAGGCAGGCCTCAGACCTGAACTTCTGACTTCACCTCTGAGGAAGGCCTCAGTTTATAAATCATCAAAATGGAGACAATAGTAACACTAATTTGACAGAATTAGTATGAAGCTCACACAAGATGGTGTTGGGAAAATGTTATATGAATGTCTGCTACTCCTAATCTGATCTGTGTGACTGTGGGCAAGTCACTTCAATCAATAAGTAAATATTTGTTAAACACCTACTATGTGCCAGGCCCTGTGCCAAGTGTTGTCTTAGCCACTTGGATCATTTGCTTACTCAGAGTCTCAGTTTTTTCTTCTATGTATGGGACACCATTAACTTTACCTTCTGGGCTGTTAGGAACTGGATGAACCTTTAGGACTCTGCCATCTATCCCTCAGTGGCGCCCAAGGCTATGTCCCCAAATGCCTTTTTTTATGCGATTCATCTCCAGTCTTAAGCTTGGTCTCAGACCAGGTCATACAGAGTGGACCCCACAGAATAACCCCATCCCCCCCTCCAAGGACAATTAGCCTCTCTCTGTTAGTCTCTCCTGGTTGTATTCTGCAGCCCATCTCTAGGGCTCTCCAGGTATATCCATTCTCTTGGAGGTGAAGGAAGTGAGCAAGATGGCATGATTTATGAGCCTCAGTCTAGTGGGGAACTTTCTGGTTTGGACAAATCTTAAGTGCTTGTTTATAGAGGGGGGAAAAAGTTTGGAGTTGAAGTCAAATAAGCTAGATTCTAATCTAGATTTGTTATACAAACTTGACTTTGGCCAAGCTATTTCCAATTTCTGGGCTTCTCTCCCTTCTCCTGTAAAACAAAAGGGAAAGACTTGATTTCCCATAGACTAGATTTCTCTTCCAGCTCTGAGGCCCTATGACAACAATAATAAACAGAGTTTGTTACATTTAAAGTTTACAAGGCATTTTAGCAAAGATGACTTCATTTACTCCCCTTAGAATTCTGGAAGGTGGATGTTTTTACTGCACCTATGGATTAAGGATGGGGAAACTGAGGCAGAGGCTAAGTGATGTGTCCAGAGACATAAAGCTAATAGTCAAAGTGAGTCTCCTTGCAATTTCCTCTCCAATCTATCCTTAACCTAGTTGACAAAGTACACAGCACAACAGCTAGCACATAGTAGGTACTTAACACTTAGTAGGTACAACTGCCTGTTGATAAAGTGACTGTCCAACATGGAGATAATGTCCCAAGGCAGATTGGACCTTGGAATTTTTTTTTAATTCCAAATCCAATGTGCTCTTCATGATGCTCTGCCCCAAGCTAACATTTATCATAGTTGGGTTCCCTTTTTACCCCATCTCAGCCCCATCCCCCTTAAAATGAATACTAGCTCTGATGTCAGGAGATTTGGGTTCATAACCCAATTTGGATGCTTAGGACCTTGGCCCATGAATCAAACATTTATTAAAAGCCTATTATGTGCCAGTCAGTATGTTTTGCTCTGGTGATGCTGAAAGTGAGTATGATCATGAAAAGTGAAAGCTAGGTCATTTACTAAATCTCGCCAGGTCTCAGTATCCCCCTCTGTAAAAAGAGATGATTAGACAGAGGCTAAAAGCTGCAATAGGCTGAGTTCTGTATTTGCAATCAGAGGCCTTCGGTTCAAATCCTTGTTCTGCCTCTTGCTCTAGATGACCCTGATCTCCATTTCTTCCTCTGTAAGGCCTTGATGACCTTCTAGGTTTCTTATAGCTTCAGGTCCAAGACCCTTTGACTAAATTTCATCCAGCTCAAAATCTTCCATCCTGGGGGACTCTTGAGGGAGTCCCAGAATTTTCACAAGCTGTCTCTTAGCTTTTAAAAAAGCTTGCAAACTCCCTCCCCAGCCTATACCTGGGAATCGGTCCCTCCCTTGGCAAACATCTTTGGGCTTGGTGTTTTTCCTCTGTCCTCCTCCCCAGGTCTAGATTAGAGACACACCTGCCATTAAAACACAAAAAGGAGACAGAAGTGGGAGGGAGGGAAGGAGGATTTGGAGCTCTGGTAGACTCCCTCCTTGGGCATCAAGATGCCTAGGGGAAGGGAGACTCACTTTCTGAGCTTCTTGGAGGTAAAGGGCAGGCCACTACTTTCCCAAAGGAACCATAGATTAAAACCCTTTAAAAGCGGGATCAATTCTGGGAAGGACTCCAAGGTCTAGGAAGCAAAGTGAGAAATGGAAATTTGCACTTGAAGAAAGGATTAATGTAAGAAATTACCTGGAACTGAGCCCACAGCCTGGGAAATTGTCTTTCCCTGTTCAGTGCAGTCATGCGGAAAACGGACTCTGCTGTGGAGATGGAACCCGTGTTCGAATCTCACCTGCTGCAGAGTACTAAGATTCAGACTTAAAAGGAAGCTGAGAGAAGGGATTTTTAATCTTTAAAAAGAAAGATTTTGATATCTGTATTTCAAAATATTTTGATTCCATTATAACCTTTTGTGCTTTATGTGATGGAGGTGAAAACCTTCTGGGAAGGAGTCCATGGCCCTCCAAAAGGTTACAACTCCTAATCTAGTTCTCCTCCTTTTTTATTTTTTATTTTTATTTTTGCTTTTTTCCTGAGGCAATTGAGGTTAAGTGACTGGCCCAGGGTCACACAGCTAGGAAATGTTAAGTGTCTGAGGTCAGATTTGAACTCAGGTCCTCCTGACTTCAAGGCTGGTGCTCTATCCACTGTACCACCTAGCTGCCCCCTCCTTTTTTATTAAAAAAAAAAAGAAAAGAAACAGACTAGAGAGTTACCTCCCTACTTCAGGGAA
This sequence comes from Myrmecobius fasciatus, assembly GCA_023553655.1. Taxonomy (NCBI): domain Eukaryota; kingdom Metazoa; phylum Chordata; class Mammalia; order Dasyuromorphia; family Myrmecobiidae; genus Myrmecobius; species Myrmecobius fasciatus. The sequence goes on along the minus strand of JAJPUD010001788.1, from coordinate 51,287 downwards.
GAGCAACCTCAACCTTCCATCAGCCAAGGACTCGCCACAGTATTTCTACAGATGGCCCCTCAGCACTGCATGTGAGCTCCTCCCTCCCATAACCCAAATTACTTCTTATCTGGATTATAGTCAGAGTTTGAGTCTCCTTGCAATTTCTTCTCCAACCTATCCTTAACCTAGTTGACAAAGTACATAGTACAACAGCTAGCACATAGTAGGTACTTAGCACTTAGTAGGTACAACTGCCTGTTGATAAAGTAACTGTCCAACATGGAGATAATGTGGTAGGAGTACACTGAATTCAGATTCTTGAAACCAGCTCTTAACTCTTTCCAGGCCATTAAGCATCTCTCTCTTGACTTCAGGTTTCCTTAAGGGGAAATCAGGGAACAGACCATGGTTGGCACAAAATAGGTGTATGTAGATTGATCAGATGATCTCTAAGGTCTCTCCCACCCCTCTTTTTCCTATCTGGGACCAGCTGATATGGACAGAGACCTGAATAGAGGCAGAGTGGTCCAGAGAGCATGGAGAATCTAGCTCCAAATTCTGCCTCTGACACTACCAGCGGGCATGTCATCTGCCCTTCCCATCTTTGGGTCTCAGTTTTCTGGTCTAACAGGAAATAAGATAGCTTGACTTAGAGCATTGGAAGGGACTTCAACGGCCACTGAGGCTGGGAAAGCAACCCCAAAAGTTTGGGGTCATAATGAAATGTCTCAAAAAGAATTTTCAGACTTGAACCCATTTCCTAGTCAAGGGGCAAAGTTTGTTGTAATTTAACACCATTATAAGTGGGCCAGATTCCCAAAAAATTAGCAAAATCCTAAGAGAGAGAAGACCTTTCATCCAACTTTCTATCATTGACATCCTAATTCTTCGGCCCAGAGGAGTAGCCTTCACAACAATAACTATTATTTCTTCTTACACATCAGAAAACTGGACAGACAAAAAAAAACCCAACAACTTGCCATAAATTACATAGCCAATACATAGTCATAATTGAAACAGAGAATGGTGGTCTTCCCAAATGCAGAGCCCACCTGGCTTTCCCATCTCATACTGCCATGTTGGCTAGTGCTAAGGGTACCCTATTTTTCCCCAGACAGAATCTGCTGAAAGCTGGGGTAACTGGTACTAGGTTATCCCTTTAATGGTAATTTCAGGTGCCAGAGCTCAGGAAAGCTGACCATTGGGCCTTACCCCCACACTCCCAAAACTTGGTTGGGGAGGTATGTGGGCAAGGTTGTGTGGAGTCCCTTATTTCTACAGGTGAGGCAGAATTGGAGTTTTAATCTGATCTAAGATGAGATGTTAGCAAACAGGGACTTGCGCTATATTGAGTTCATTAGTAATCCCCACAACTGAGAGACACCCCAGGAAGTGGAATGGAGAGGGTCCCTTAATACCTTTTAGGGCACTTTCCCAAAGGGGCAGATAGGACAAGATAGGAGTCAAGGAAGAGTTAGCAAAAAGTTGCCATTTACCTGATTTGTTTTTCCTTTCTTTTCAAAATAGGCTAAATTTCTGGAATCATCCCCAGTGTTTCAGGAGTTTTCTTGCAATCTTAAAATGCCCAATTGCCCAACTTCTTAATCATTGCTCTCAAAACTCTGAGAATCTGCTAAAATGCTATTTTAATTTTAATTAGCTAACTTGTTGTATAGCCCCCAGTTTGACCAGAGCTGAAGTCTACAGAATAAAATTAGGCTTTTAAAGAACTTTTCCCAGCATTCTAACTACAGCTTAGAGAGTTTTGTTTGTTTGTTTGTTTTTTCCCCCTGGTTGGGTTTTAAATCTTTCCAAGTAACAAAATCTTGCTCACAGAAAAAATATGACACTGATATTCTGCACAGAGATACGAACAAAATGACACGAAAGAGAACTGTCCCATCTTTGTCAAAAGCCATAAAGTTTTACCAAAAGCTATCCTCTAGTACTTCCCTCTTCTCTGGTGTCCTAGAAAAGGTGAAAGGGTGGGCAAAGTTAGCTTTGCTGAAAATTGCAAGGATTTCCCAGTCTGGGCTTCCCTGGTCAAGGAAAACCTGCTGGGTGTGGAACCCAGACGAGCTTTCTCCCAGTGGCTTGGGGTGTCCTATTATAGGATTGTGGAAGAAAAAAACAGGGGTCTTACCTTGACAAAGAAGGAATCAATCCAGGGAAGGCCAGACTCTTCCCGTACAGGCCACCAAATGTTGAGGTTGGGAAGGGGACTCTTACGGGATCTAATTCTGACCATCAGGATAGATCCCTTCATGTGAGAGGATGATAGTGATACAAGGAGACTGAGAGGCAGTTGCCTTCTCTGACTTTCTTCTTCTTCTTCTTCCCTCTTGCCTCTGATTTATTTCATTCCCAATTCACAAGCAACATCTGCCTTAGTAAATTTGTTAACAGTAAAAGCTAATTTGCAACTCCTTAACTCTGTTCTCAAGTGTTATGATTCACAGCTGTGGGGCTTCGGAGAACCACCCCCGCCCCTTAATGGTATAATCCCCTTTAACCTTTACAGACTTTCTGGGTTTCACACTTAGATGTGGTTCTCAACAGGGGACCCCAAAAGTTTGGGTTCATAGACTGGTGTCATGAGGTGTCCCAAAAGAATTTGCAGGCTTGAACCCATTTCCTGGTCAAGGGGCAAAGTTTTGTTGTAATTGAAACACCTTTACAAGCAAACTAAATCCAAAAAAAAAAAAATAGCAAAGTCTTAAGAGAGGAGACCCCTTTATCCAGCTTCTCTTATTGACAGGATAATTCTATGGCTCAGAGGAGTGGTCTCCAATATTTGGTCATCACTGACCAACAGATTATCTATCTGACAGTCAGCAATGAGCTGAGGAGTGATCTATTCATTATTATCTCAGGAGCTTACTCTGTGGGACTATCCTGAGGCCAGAAGCTACCTGACTGAGGAATGGTCTATTCAAAATCAGACAGATTGGGTTTGGGAGTTTCCTGAGGCAGACTCCAAAGCCAGAAGATTTAAGACTACTGATTTATTGTTAGAACAGAAGTTCCCCCCCAAAAAAAAATTCAGGGGACCTCAACAGCACTGTTTTCTCCCTTAGAAGCTATATTACATTAAGGTCAACCCAAAGACAAAAGAAACCTTTGAAGGGCCTTCGAGTTCTCAATCCCATGATATCTCTAGTCATCTAATGAATTGGGGCACTTTTAATCTAAGTTATTTTGTGAGATTTCCAACTAATAAATGCAAAATTTAATCTAGTAAAAATTTTTGTTTTGTTTTATTCTGAATGGAAGAAGTGTAATTTCTTCCTCTGTGCATGTATGGTTATATATGCCCAAGTACAAAGAAGGTGTGCCCTACAAGATGCCCACTAAGATATACAGGTCAGACTAGCTAGCCTTCATGGTCACTTCCATTTGTGAGATTCTCAACCTTCTCTTTCCACATCTCTGCTTCGTTTCTGGCTCTTATTTAAAGCCTTTGCATTCACACTCTGGCTAGAAAACTTTCCAGGAATATCTGTTGTCTGTTTTTCCTCTGATTTTAGGGTCTGGTCATAAGATCAAACCTCTTATTACAATGGATAGAAGCTGAAGGATGACTTGGGTGCAGAATGTCTCTTAAAAGCCAACAACAAGTTAATGAGTTCTAGAGATGAGGTACTTGTACCTTCCTTCTAGGAAAGACTAGTGGGGAAAACTAAATCAACATAAACAAAACCTCTTAATGTGATAAAAGAGGGGCTGAGATTCTGCTGAGGAGATGCCCTGTGGTCAGAGAGGATGCATTGAAAGGTGAAAATGACAAGCATTAAATTAAATGATCATTTAAGTAAATAAGTGACATTTATATAGGCTTTTACAGCTTGCAAGACCTTCCCATCATCCATTGCTTCTTTTGTTCCTTATAACAACCCTGGATAGCCTCTGTTATTATTGTCCCTATTTTTCATATGAGGAAACTGAGGCACAGAGAATTTAAATGGCATCTCAGGGGAATTTGAACCCAGGTCTTCCTAACTCCCAGCATGGTGCTTTGGCCATTAGACAATTCTGGGACCTATTGCTAGTTAATCAATGAGGGCCAGAATGATTTGGGTTTAGGCATGATCTTAACACATAATTTCTAAGTTATTTTGTGAGATTTCCAACTAATAAATGCATATTGACTGACTAGCTGGGGGACCTTGGACTCAGTTTCCTTCTCTGTAAAAGACTTGATGGCTTCTAAGATCCTTTCTAGCTCTAGAGCTGTGGCTCTCTTTCCTGCAAATTTCTCCAACATCTTACCCAATCTGGGTGTTTCCTTGGAAGTCAGAGGTGGCTGAGGTTCTAGATTTTCTAGATATGGGTGGATACAGACCCTTTGGGTCTGAGATATCATTCCTCATACTTCTCAGTCTTTGTTTTCTATGAGTCTCTGATCCCCTCTGACATTAGATGTCCCCCAGATTTGTTCATGTGCAAATGACTTAAGTTACCTGGCCTCAGTTTCCAGATTGGTAAATAGGAAGCTGGATTACTTGGTCTCCAAGGTCTTTTCATTCTAGATTCAAAGTCCTATGATCTGAATCTTGGGATTTTTTGTTAATGGATTGACAATATATTCATTTTATCTAGGAACTCTTCATTTTTTGTCAGAGATCCAGACAAAGAGAGACATCATATCGGTTCCTTTGCCTTCTCCCCAAGAAAGGGGACATGAAAGATACCTGATTGTTAGGGAGCATTGGCAGAGAGAGAAATAGAGTCCAAACTTGACATTTCACTTAAACAGCTTCCTCAGGTCCTTCCCTGTCTACACGGAATAGACACCTGCTTATCGTCCTGGGAGGTACTCCTGGAAACTCCCCATGCTGAGGGTACCTCTTTCCTGGGCTCCTTGTACAAAGAAGTTCCTTCTATCTTTTTTTTAGGTAATCAGGGTTAAGTGACTTGCCCAGGGTCACACAGCTAAGTCGTCTCAGAACCCAAATTTGAACTCAGGTCCTCTTGACTCTAGAGCCAGTTCTCTATCTGCTGGGATACCTAACTGCCCAAAGCAGGGGAGGATCTTTCATTAGACCCATTGTTGACCTTTTCATTCTTCTTTCTCCAGCCCCCACTGGTAACAATAGCACCTCACCCTAATACTAATAGTAGACACTTTGACAGACACTTATATAGGCTTTAAGGTTGTGGTACTCTGTGTCTATACCACCTCATTTGATCCAGCTAGCCTGCTCATCGCCTAGGCTGAACCCTAATCTGGTTTTGTGTTAGTAATTAGCATTAATTGATTCTTGTTGGCACCTGCCCAATATCCTTAAGCAGCTATTAGAGGCAGTCAGCAAACACTCAGGTGCCCTTGGACAGCCTCTCTTTTTTTCCTACCTAGGAACCTGGGCAAAATGCTACATCTCAAAGCCCAGGAAAGCTGCACGTGAAAGCAGCCTCTAACATTGCTAATTGGGTGCTGGTGCTTGAATCACTCACTAGGAGCCTCGGTTTCTTCATCTGGAGCATAGGACAATAACCCCTGTGCTCCCTACCTCCCAGGGTTCTTGTGAGGATCAGATGAGACAACAGATGGGAAGTTCCATAGATGCTCCCCTTTCCCAGACTGGGTAGCCTGGGTCAGCTCACTCATAGAAAATTTGGCTCCTGGTCCAGAGATCTGACAGAGGAGGGGGAAGACACCAAAATGCCCTGAGAACACACTTCTCCATGTTCCCTCAGGTGAGACCCTGAGCCTCTTCTTTCAAATGGCATTACTACTTACTATTCAGCCTGGAATAACTGCCATGGAGGATTCTCAGTCTCCTGTAAGGAGTTTCTTATCTGAACTGCCATCATCATCATCATCACCATCATCATTGTCATTTTAATCATCATTTTCAACATCATCTCCATCATCATCAACACTAAAACCATCACCACCACCACCATCATCATCATCATAAACATCATTTCCATCATCATCAATACTAAAATCATCACCACTACCATCACCACCACCATCATCATCATCAACATCATCTCCATCATCACCAATACTAAAATCATCACCACCACCATCATTACCACCACCACCACCACCACCACCACAATATCATCATCATCATCAACAACACTAAAATCACCATCACCAACATCATCATCATTATCATCTCCATCATCATCATCAAAACTAAAATCACTACCACCACCACCACCATTATTATCATCAACATTACCAGCAGCAGCTTTAATTTTAATAGGGAACCAAAAGACCAAGAGTTCTCTAGTTTTCATACTTTGCCTGCTGTCTCCTCCATTAGACTGTGAGTTCCTCATGAGTAGGAATAGCCCTTGGCTTTTTTTTTAATACCCATTGCTTACTTCCCACAGTGCCTGGTGCTTCGTAAATGCTAGGTGATTGGTTGATTCATAAAACTTAGAGCTGGAAGAAGAGACCTTACAAGTCAAATAGTACAGCTCGAGAAACTGAGGAGAAGAGGGGAAGTGTCTTAACCAGGGCACCTAAGTAGTAGGAGTGAAGCCAGATTTCAGTTCTGGTTCTCTGAGTCCAAGTCTGGAACGCTTGCTGAAAGGACCTGGAGACTCTCCCAAACTCACAGAGCTGTCATAGATAATCCTGGATCTCACTCTTGGCTCCTTACAGCCCACAGTGCCCATAGCCTTTTTTTGCTGGATGGAAAGGGGCGGGAGAGCAGTGGGGAGACCACACGAGGAGGGCCCAGATCCCATGGTGCAGAGAAGACCCTGAACTTCCCATTTCCTGACTTGTTCAGCTTGATTAACTATGTTTATTTAATGTGTACTATGGCACATGGAATTATTTTTTCCCAGGAAAATTTCAAGCCCTTGGCATGGAGGTTTGTGAGCTATTATTTCGACTTGGTTTATTTGAAGTGGACAAGTGTCAGATGTTTAAAAAGGGAAACAAAAGAGGGAAGGAGGGAAGAAAAGAGACACAGAGAGAGACAGAGGTGAGGAGGTAAGGAGGAAGGGAAAGAAAGAGAGAAAGAAAAAAGGAGGGAGAGAGGGAGGAAGAGAGAAAAGAGATAGAAGCTAGAAGAGAGGCTTCTAAAAGGAGTTCTGTGACTTCATCCTACTCAAATCCCTGGGAAGATCCATGACCCTAAAGAGGTGATAGAGTCTCAGGGTATAGAAATCAGCACAAGTTTATTTTTTTTAATTAAAGGTTTTTATGTTCAAAATACATACATGGATAATTTTCGACATTCACTCCCACTCCCCTGTGTTTTAATTTTTCCCCTCCCTTTCCCCACCCCTTCCCCCAGGCAGCAATAATCCAATACATATTCAATATGTGCAATTCCTCTAAACTTATTTCCACAAATATTATGCTGCACCAGAAAAATCAGATCCAAGAGGGAAAAAAAATGAGAAAGAAAGCAAAAAGCAAGCAAACAACAACAAAAAGGTGAAAATACTATGTTGTTGTGGTCCACACTCAGTTCCCATAGTTCTTTCTCTGGGTGCAGATGGCTCTCTTCATCACAAGACCATTGGAACTGGCCTGAATCATCTCATTATTGAAAAGAATCACGTCCATCAGAATTGATCACTGCATAATCTTGTTGTTGCCCTGTACAATGATCTCCTGGTTCTGCTCATTTCACTTATCAGTTCAAGTTTAGAAACCAGGACAGAATGCTCCTGAGCTCTTTGGTTCTTGGGCAATTCTTGCATTGACATCATCTTCCTTGCAAGGGCTGCCATATTCCTTCCTGCTCTCACCATCTCCCAATACTCAGTGAGTCAGGTGGATGTCCATTCAGGGGCCACCAGCTCCCCCAGACTTCAGGCTCCTAGAACTTAGAAAACACATTCTTTTTTCCTCCCATGGCCAGGACAAAGAAGAGGAAGATACATGTGGGAGTGATTGAGGAGGATTATGAGGAATAGAAAAAAGAAAGGGAAAGAGCCCATGACTGAACCTCGTAAGAAAGGAGTCAGTTACATGAACTGATGCTAAGGGAAATTAGAAGAACCAGGAGATCACTGTACACAACAACAACAAGACTACACCATGATCAATTCTGATGGACGTGATTCTTTTCAATAATGAGATGATTCAGGCCAGTTCCAATTGTTCACTGATGAAAAGAGAATCATCTACACCCAGAGAGAGGCCAGTGGGATCTGAGTGGGGACCACAACATAGCATTTTAATGCTTTCTGTTGTTGTTTACTTGAATTGTGTTTTCTTCCTCAGTTTTTTTTTCCTTCTTGATCCAATTTTTCTTGTGCAGCAAGATAACTGTATAATATGTATACATATATTGGATTTAACATATATTGAACATATTTAACATGTATTGGATTTCCTGCCATCTAGGGAAGGGGGTGGAGGGAAGGAAGGAAAATTTTGGAACAGAAAGTTTTGCAAGGGTCAGTGTTGAAAAATTACCCATGCATATGTTTTGCAAACACAAAGCTTTAATAAATTTTTAAAAATGGAATCAAAAATGAAGACAGAGTAGATGGACCCCATGGGGACATTTGTGATTGACCCATGGAGAAAAGACAGTGGCCTGAGGCAGGCACCTCTAAAAGAAAAAGATAACTCTATAATATTGTCCAAGTCAGTAATATCAATCCCATTGGTCAATCCATAAAATCCAACCATATGCAGTTGTTTGTTACCTGATTTCACTCCAAATGAGCTTGCAGAAACTTGGGAGAGCTAGTTTTTGGAAATGATAAATTCAGAATTGATACTGCATATTAGGAAGAAATCTTGTAATAATCTGTGAAAGTGGAAGAAGTGAATCTGAAGCAATATACACAAGAATCAGGTTGCAGCCATCTTGAGCTAGCTATGCCCACACAGTAATCCCGTGAGTATTGTAAGCTCTGGAGGCACAGAGCAGGGCTAGTTGGAAAGGAACTCACCTGGTGTACTACATCCAAGGGGAAAGATGAGGAGGAAACACCAGCTGGTAATGTTCTTTTTTAACTGTTTATTCTTCCTGACTACAACTCTGCTTTTTCTAGGTGATTAATGACTTGTAAAGGTTGCCAGTACCTTCTAAAATCATAGCCCTAGGACACTGTTCTCATTGCCCTACCCTAGTTATGACCCTGCTTACTTACAAATTTTTCTTAATAGATAACCATTTGGATTGAGTTGCCTTGGGAAAAAAAAAAGCTTCAGATGAACTCCAAAATCCCTCTTGTGTCTGAAATTTATGAATAAGTCAAAAACTTTATCTTGTTGAAATTCTTTTAATATAAAGTGGCTGAGTGCAGAAGTGTTTCATTGATGCTATGTGGAGCCCAGGTACCAATTCTCCTGCCAGAAAGGAGATTAGGGTGGATTAGATTTCAGTAGGACTGAGATTTCTACAATAGGTCTCCCACTTTGGGAGAATCACTGAGGTGGGCCCTCACTTTCCTTCCCTGAGGTCCTTTCAGGAAATGACACACACTTTTCCAGGTGATGAGGATTCCATGCCCTCTCTACAATGACAGAAGGTAGAACTAGGACTAATCAGAGCAAAGGTGAATGGGTTTGTTGTTACCAGAAAAACTCCCGGCCTTCTTTTGCACAGCGGGGATGCTGGGGCCTCCATAGGGCATTGATAAGGTCGGAAGAAGGGATATTTTGGGATCCTTAATAAGTAGAAAGATTAACATCTGATGACAGTTTCTTTAACACATGAGGCAGCTAGGTGGGACAGTAGCTAGTGCATTAGTTAGCTTCAAATCCAGCCTTAGACATTTACTAGCCTTGTGTCTCCAGAGAAGTCACTTAGTCTTTGCCTCAGTTTCCCCACTATAAGATATGCATGACAATAGCACAAACCTCCCAGGATTGTTGTGAGGATCAAATAAGACAATAACTATAGGGCAGTTAGCACAGTATATAGGAAGCACTATATACATGTTAGCTAGTATTATTATAGCTAGGAGTTTTGATGATGGAATATATGACTACTAACTTAATTACCAGGGGACTTGGGACTGAGCAGCCATATTGAAATCTAAGACCACCTAACTTGATCATTGACTCAAGAATCCCTCAGCATCCCTTTTGCTTCAGCCTCTGTCTTTATTCCCAGGGGAACTGAAGAGAGGAAGTTTATACGACTGTAGCTCAAAAGAATTCCCACAGATTTTCCAAGCCAGAAGGGACCTTCTAGTAGAACTCATATCTGCAGAGGAGTCTCATCAGTCATGTTCCTGACAAGCAGTCCGCTAGGTTCTCCAAGTCCCTGAGGATGGAGAAGTTTGGTTGCTCCTCTCTCCCTCCAATCCCCCACCCCAGGAAAAGATTGCCATTTAATTTGACACTCTGAATCTTAGGAAGACCCAACCAAGAAAACTTGCTGGCCAAAGAGTAAGGAAATGTCCAGGAAGATGTGATGAGCTACCTCCAACACTCTCCTCCAACATGGCAAGTTTTCCCCAATTGGTCACACTTTCAAAGAGAGACTTTGTAGAGTTCTCTCCTTGGTACAAGGAGTGGAAGGGACTTTTGACCCATGTTCTCTTATAGATCAGCTCACAGAGTGAGACACACAATGCACAGCCACAGCTACTGAAGACCCCCAGGGAAAACAACAGCAATAGCAAAAGCCTTTTCTCTATCAAAGTCTATGACACCATCCAATGTTTCAGTAGGAGACCCTCTTTTTCCTACTTTCCCAGTGTTCTCATACTTTACTCCCCTATGTGCCTATCATCATCCTCATACAACTCTTACCACTCACACCTTTTGAATTGGTTGCACCATGCCTGGAGTGCTCACTCCCTTATCCCCTCTATCTCTTGACAACCTTTTTTAAGAATAAACTCAAATACCACTTCTGCAGAATGGCTTCCAGGTCTTCTAGTCTGAATGTATTTTATATGTTCTGATTTATTTAATATTATCTCTCCCACTAGTATATTTACTACTCAGGGACAGAGATTCCCATCAGTATTGGACTCCCATTAACAATCAGCCAGTAGATTCAATCATAGTAAAGACATTTATGAAAATACCATTGCAAGTGGATAGAGCACCAGCCCCAAAGTCACAAGGATCTGAGTTCAAATGTGGCCTCAGACACTTAACACTTCCTAGCTGTGCGATCCTGAGCAAGTCACTTAACTCCAATTGCCTCAACAAAGAGAAAGAAAGAAAAACAAAGAAAGGAAGGGAGGAAGGAAGGAAGGAAGGAAGGAAGAAAGGAAGGAAGGAAGGAAGGAAAGAAGGGAAAGGAAGAAAGGAAAAAAGGAAAAAAAAGAAAGAAAAGAACGAGAAAGAAAGGAAAAGAAAATACCCATTGCAAGAATAAGTTATAAAAAAATACCCCTCAAAATCTGGGGTATGCTCTCTCATAAATCCAAACAGCAATCATGGGAAGTAGAGTATAAAGGCAGTGAGTACTTAGAAACCTAAAGAAGAAGAGTAGTGAGACACATGTACATTATACACATAATGGCTCCTGATACTGTGAGGTCTGGCAGTCCTTTCTCTCTTAATTGAGCACTTGTGCAGCTCATTTTAGGTACAGCATCTTTCTAGTAAATCAATAAACATTTATTAAGCACTTACTATGTGCCAGGCACTCTGCTAAGAATTGGGGATAAAAATATGAAAGTGTCTCTGCTCTCAGGATCTTACAATCTAATGGGAGAAGACCATTCACAAAAAGAAAACTGAACAGTAGAGTGAAAAGAAGAAAAATGGGCAAAGAACCTGGAGTAAGAAGTCTACCCTGAATACAGCTGGGTGGAAAATGAAGTGACTCTGGACTGATAGCTCAGCTGGGTTCCCAGGGTCTATCTCTCTCCATAGTCAGGGTAGACCCTGGAACCCAGATGAACTACCATAGTCAGCCCATTGTAATTGCTTTGCAATTGGTACCCCTCGCAATTAATTCATCGCTTGGCTGACTGTCTCTCTATGTCCATGGCTGTCTGGATTGTGTCTCTTTGCTCCCTTTGAGAAGCAATGTTTCGTGCAGATCTAGTGGCGCCCGTTCAAATCTACCCGTAGGATTTCAGCAAGGAGGAGAAAGCGTCTCCTAATGTTTTCTTCCCAGAATCTCTTCCCAGGAAGCTTCCAGTTGATAGTCTCTCCCTTGCTAGAATGGATGAGGTTCTTCCAGGATTTTGCTGTTTTAGAGAAGTGTGGCTAATTTGCTTGATCCAATCGTTCCATTCTTGAGCCATTATGAGAAATATCCGCCTCGGGGCACAGCCAGATAGCTTTCCAGTTTGTTTCTGGTTCTAGTTGTTATTTTTCCAAAGAGAACCAAAATGACATCAATCTGCTGGGGTGAAATTACAGTGTCTGAGTGATCAGACCAATCCAAGCTCGGAATGCTCTACTACGAGTCGGGCATAAATAGTCCATGCAAACATTGGGGGGGGGTCCCTAAAAATTTCCATTTCTTTTGAGCTCCCTCAATCCTGTTCTGCTCCCAAAACACAGTACTTTCTTTGATGCAGGTATGCCATGGGGATGGTCCTCTGCCACCCATTATGTCCCATGTCACTCAAGGGGACAAACAGGTTGTGCAAGGGATAGAGCACTGGCCTTGGAGTCAGGAAAACCTGAATCCAAATCCAGCCTCAAACACTAGTAACCTGGGCAAGTCACTTAGTCTGATTGCCTAAACAAACAAAACAACCCAGGATAGACATATCCTCTCCCTCCTACGGAGACAAAACAAGGCAGTCCCTGTCCCCAGGAAGCTTACATTCTACTGGGGAAGATGAAATATAAATAAATGAATGAATAAATGAAAAGGAAAAGATACTTATTACATACTTTGAGCTATGCACTGAGCTAAGAACTGGGGATACAAATAGACTAGAGAGAGGATCTATGCGGTGTCTAATAAACTCATGTTCAAATTGGGGGAGTACAAATGGTCCAGATGGGCTGATGGTGCATTGGTACCTGTACAACACATGAACACCTACAGCAGCCAGATAGTACAGTAGTTAGAGCTTTACTGGGTCTAGAGTCAGGAAGACCTGAGGTCAAATGCACCCTCAGACATTACTAGCTGTGTGACACTGGGCAACGCATTTAATCTATTTGTCTCATTGTTGCTATGATAGACTCTACCTCCTTGAGTGGTTGTAAAGATCAAATATAAGTGGTGGTGGTGGTGGTAGTAGTGCCAGTAGTAGTAGTAGTAGTAGTAGTAGTAGTAGTAGTAGTAGTAGTAGTAGTAGTAGTAATAGTAGTAGTAAGTAATAGTAGT
>JAJPUD010001788.1:0-38099 GCA_023553655.1 Myrmecobius fasciatus | reverse complement strand
TAGTAGTAGTAGTAGTAGTAGTAATAGTAGTAGTAAGTAATAGTAGTAGTAGTAGTAGTAGTAGTAGTAGTAGTAGTAGTAGTAGTAGTAGTAGTAGTAGTAAATCAATACAAAGTAGTTGTAAACATAAGGGCTTATATAATCTTTCCCCTCTCTAGACCTCAGTTTCTTCATCCATAAAATGAGAAAGTTGGATTAAATGCCCTCTGAGTCCCCTTTAGGCTTTAAGTCTTTACTCCAAAGCTGGTATTTGGGCCAAAGATAAGGGTTTGGCAGTAAATGAGACCAACCTCAACAAGTGGACCTTTGACACTTAGTCACCCAGAAGGCAGGATGACACTATTCTACCACCATCTTTGAATTCATTGAGTTCTTCTGGGTTCCTAGTAGGAGCCCTATTCCCAAAAAGAGCATGTTAGGAAAAAACAATCCAGAATACTCAGTGGACAACTTCCCTTTCTTCTCTGTCCTTACAAAACTTGGTGAGTTTGACATTAAGTCCTGGCTTGTTGGAGCCAAACTGTAGTTAATCTATCTCTTATTTCAGATATTGAGAAAAATGAGGAAATCTAAACTTGACAAAAACTAAATATACCAGAGACAAATTAGGACATATATTTTCCCACCCGGCAGAGAAATGTGGAGAGGGAGAAAGCTCCTGAGCCCTCTTAGGCGGGCTGACTTCTCCATCCCAGCTAGGGACCTTTTTCTGAGTCTGGGCTCTGGCCTGTTTTCATGTGGCTAGAAGCACAGTGACTGGTATCCCATGGATTCCAAGGGCACGGCCTCCAGTTCCACTGAGTTCCACCAACAAAGCAGGAAGATCTCAGTTCACTTTCTCAGCATTTACTTGCTAATATAGTAATGAGAAATGAAAATAAAAATCCCATCAGACTTTTTTTGGCAGCATCTTTGAAGGGAATGCCATAGGGAGATGTTTTCAGAGGGAATGTTATTAGAAAGGGAGGAAGGAAAAGGCCCTGGTGCACTGGGGGTAGATGACTAACATTATATAAATGTCCAACAGAGAGCAGCTTGTCTAGACCCTTGCCCTACCATTACTAAGCCATTGTGGTCAGTAAATAAAGGGAACAATACAGAGCAACTCCATTGTACACTGGGCTCTCAGAGGGATTGTGGAGACTGGAGCTCTGCCTCTGCCTACAAGGTCAAATGTATTGGCAAGTAAATGCTGACACAGCCCCCTGAATTGGGCTTTTTCCTTTTTACAACAGGGCAGCTTATTGGAGGAAAGATGTCAGAGGCTAAATGGCACGTACTAGATACTCAGCTGTAGTACATACAGTCTAAGGGGAAAGAGTTCTAGATTGGGAAGGAGAAGGCACCAAAGATAGAAAAAAAGAAAGCATCTCTATCTATTTATCCATCCATCGATCCATCCATCCATCTATGTCTATGTACTTATCTATTCTCTCTCTTATTTATCTATTTCCTCTCTAGCCATCATCTATCTTTCTTCATATCCAACATCTGTCAAACCTATCCTTTTATTTATCTACAATCTCTCTGGCATCTATCTACCTTTTATTTATCTATCTCCAATTGATTTATCCATTACCTATGTATCTCTAATCTTCATCTACCATCTATTTATCCTCTATCTGTCTGTCTGGTCTATCTGTTCTCTCTCTCTCTCTCTCTCTCTCTCTCTCTCTCTCTCTCTTCCTCCCCTCTCTCTCCTCTTCCCTTCTCTTTCCCCCCTCTCTTTCTATCCATCCTTCCATCTATTCATCCGTGCATCTGTCTATCTTACCGTCCATTCATCTATCCATCCATCTATCCATCTATCTATCTATCTATCTATCTATCTATCTATCTATCTAACTGGACACACTAAGAATCAGATGTAACTGCAATGATTCGACAACAATCTATCTGCCAACATGACATAGAGGGAAACAGTTGTCCAGGACTTTGAGATACTGAGCCGTGTGGTGACCCATTGTGACTCAAGTGGACTAATAAGAGAACAGATTTCTCTCCTTTCAGTACAGAGGTGATGGACAATGAATGTGGAAAACTGCATAAATTGTCAAAGATGCTCAGTGTTTTGCTTAGCTGCTTATTCTCCATTACAAGGAAGGCTTTTGTTTAGGATAACTTATTGAGAAATTATAGTGATGCAAAAGTATAGTGATCAACAAGATTTTTTTAAGTCCTAGGCTTGAGTTCTGACTGCTAACCGGGAAGCTCATTTCTCTGAGTTTCAATTTTCTCATCTGTGAAATGTGGATGAATCTTGCATTTGTAGAATTGTTGGGAGGAAAGTGCTCCCTATAAAACACTTAATCAATTTAAGGGTGGGTCTGTTGACCATCACCCACTAAAAAATAATTATCTTTGTTACATAAGATAACAGGATTTCTTGACTGTCTCAGTCAATCAGACTGAGTGTGAACAGGGCCTGTGTGCCATCTTGAATCTATCAAAGCTATTGCTGAGAGACTTAGCACGCCACAAAGAACTTGTATTACAAGAACAAACTTATTTTAGAAGTAGAAAGGAACATTTAGCTTTCATGTCTGTGAGACATCAACCTTCTGTCCAGGGTGTCTCAATCTAGAAAAGACTTCCACAGAGATTAGTGGATTCTCTCTGGCTGGAAGTCTTCAAAGAAAGGCTGAATGACCCCTCGTTGGTTATATTGTGAAGGAAACTTTATCAAGATGAGTTGGACTAGAGAGTCACTGAATCCCTTCAAACCCTAAAATTTGATGACTCTGAATGTAAACTCTTTGAGAAGAGGGATTATTTTGGGGATTTTTGTCTCTATCCCCAAGTGCCCAGCACATAGAAAGCACTTAATAAATGTTTATTAATTATTTGTGGCTCAAAGTGTTTATGTGATTTTGCCTCCAGTCACACAAAGAGTTAAATAGCAAAACTAAACTTTGAACTCAAGACTTCCACTTCCAAATCCAGCATTTCTTCATTACCTCTCACAGCTCAAATAACTCTACATCCTCCCAGCTTTCAAAGCCAGGGCTGCCCAGCTCTGTATCAACCATTCAGCCAGCTTGCTTTCTGCAAGAATATTGATCTCCCATCATTGTGAATGGTAGCAATCTGGCTTCACAAGTTGGCTGAGGATGTTCAGCCTCCTGAAGGCTACAGAGTCTGAGCAAACTTGATTGTGAGCAGACTCACATCTGTTCCTAGAAGGAGGTAAAGTGAAGATGGTGGAGAAGGAAGGTTTTACTTTAAGCTTCCAACTCCCTTTTAAAGCCAAATTCACTTGAGAGATGGGAAAATAGACATCCCAAGAAACAAGGTTCCATTGAAAAGACACAAGGACACCATAATGCTGCTTCAGGAAGGCCATCCAGTGTGGGTCAGACCAATCATGGAGGATCACTCAGAGGGCAGGAGCTGTTATGGTTTTTCATGGCATCCTTTGAGTTTAGCAGTGGGCCTAGCACCTAAAACAACTTATTGACAAGTTGCAGAGTTGTCAATATGAGGAGTTAGAGGGAGTTTCCTGTCCTGGGAGATTCCTGCAAGGATAAAATTACATATCTGGACCAAAATTTAAATGTTTAATTTTATGTTCATGCATAATTATCTGTAGAGAAAATATCATCTCTATGGAATATATAGTATATATGGAATAATAACATGACACCCTCCCTTTTTTAGTGAAACAGAAAATATTAAGAAATAATATTTTCTCTTTAAAAAAAAAAAAGCTCTTTCCAGACTTTAGGGAAAGCTTCCTTGGAATGATGATAAATTGAGCACAAAAGGCTTCTCAGGAAAATAAGTTAAGGGTGGTACCCAGTTTCTTAACAAAGAATAATTCCCTCCCCAACCCACATGGGTTGACGCTCTAACACACCCTTCTTCACTGAAAAGGGATATTGATATGGATCCCAGGAAGGAGGTACCCTCCTTTACTCCTGGACTGAAAAGAATAGTTCAAGGAGAAATAAGATGATTATTCGACTTTTCGAGAATACTAACCCCCTGTCTTACATATTGCAATCTTTCTTATAAATGTTACCTCAAATTTTCATGGAGAAAAAAGTCAGGCTGGAGAGCATAGGGCACTCTACTATTTTGGATCTCTCCAAACTATAAATGCTCAGGTATAGATTAATGCCAAATAAAATTGTTTCTGGCAGGCATCCATCTAAAAGCAGAGTGTCATATCAGTATTAATATGTGATGCATTTTTTTCTTCAGTAACTAAAATGTGCAAATGACTTTACATTTACACATTGAGTTCATGTTCCTTTCACACTGACCAAGGTGGGAACTGGACTGTGACAGCATCCTTAATATTAGCAAACAGATGATGGGGGTCAGGGAAGCGTGCCGAAGTGGTTTGCCCAGTCATTTGCCCAAGGTCACACAGCTAGAGCTCGACAGATCCAAGACTCATTGTGCAGTTATTTCACCTCATTGGCTTGCTATAGTCTAAGAACTTCCTCAGCTTTGGCCCTGGTTTATTACACAATTGGCATGGGTTGCTTAACCAGACAATATGGGCAGAAGCTCAACCCCTTGCTTCCTCCATGATTTCATCTTTCACCCACTACAGGCTCCCAAAGTTTGGAACTGGTAGGTGCCATCAAGTTCAAATCTTACGTTTTACAAGCCCTCAACTCCAAGTCAGTCAATAAACATTTATTAAGTGCCTACTATGTGCCACGCATGGTACTAAGCACTAAGGATGCAAAGAAAGGAAAAAAGATAGTTTTTGGTCCCAAGGCGCTGTCCAAGTCCAGTGCTGTTCTTACCTTACTTTAAAGTACCATTTCATCATGCTTTATTTTTAAGGGGGAAGGGGGGAGAATACTATATAGAATAAAGATCCATTGGTTTTCATTGTTAGGAAAGCAAAGATTACAATGTCAAGGGTAAACAAGTAGAGGTTATAGAAGAATGAGAAGCCTGAAGCATCAGGATACACTTTCCCCACTGGAGACAGGTCTTCCCAAGAGAGCAGAGCTAATCCATTTTTTCCATTAAGCAGAGAGCTGCTTAAGTCAGGTCTCTGGCACGTAGACCTAACACCCTGCATTTAAGTGATCACATTACAGAAATTTCCCCTTCCTGTTATTGTCTCTCTGTGCTAATGTGTGAGTTTCAATCTAAGCAGCAGATCATAGGCCTGAGTCCAGATAATAGCAGTATGTAATGGTGCCAGTGCTAGGGGGTAGCTTAATAAATGCTTGCTGACTGTGGTTGATTGATTTCCCTCCAGGGTTTGGATATTTGGTCACTTTGGACATCTCTCCGAAGCAGTGTTCAAATTCATGCCCTCTTTATAGAAATTTAAGGTGACGTGTCTGGAGCTAGAAAAGACCTTAGAGTCTACCTAGTCCAATCCCCTCATTTTACAGATGAAGAAACTGAGGCTCAGAGAGTTAAGGTAAAGTAGAAAGTACTCTGGTTCTGGAGTCAGAGAAGCAGAGTTCAAATGGGCCTCAGTTTCCTCTTCTGTAAAATGAGATGGAGGTGTATGTCATATATCTTTGTATCAGAGTAGTGCTATGAGCAGAATTTTGAATTTGTAGTAAGGGCAGTGTTGAAATCCCAACTCTGCTACAAATCAGCTGGATGACCAAGGACAAGTCATAAAGAAGTGGATGAAGCTGGACTAGTCTCTAAGGATAGTACTTATTTCTCACCCTGTGACCCTCCAGGGCTTGCTTTATGTATACAATACATTATCTAGTTATTGTTTTGTTGGTCCACACATGGGAACATCCAAAGGGCTTACCCCTTCTTCCAAAGCAGTCAGTGCTCTTCCATTCATTGCTTATAGAGCAGCCTGGGTAGCAAGCATTTAAGTAACCTGCCCTGGATACATCTTCACAGGATCTGTCAGGTGAAGGATTTGAATCCAGGTCTTCCTGACTTTGGGGGACACTCCACCTTGTTGACTCTTACATTATACTTCACTATTGTGCTGAATGAATTTGACATATTGCTAATACCACATTGAGAAGAGGAAGAGAGACTAGATTCATTAATACATGGCCCTTCCAAATGAGGAAGCACTCTTTATCCATGTAGGGTAACAGCTTCTTTTTCGTTCTTAAACTTGGATATTTCCCTAGGGCACCAGGGACCATAATGGCTTGCTTCCCTTGGGTCTTAGCTCATATGTCAGAAATAGACAAGAACACAAATATTCCTGACTTCTAGACCACTTCTCTGTTCACTATTCCGAACTTCCTCTAAGAAATCTCTGATTCCATAGAACGATAAAATAAGAGGACAATTTCCATATTTCAAAAGGAACATGAAAATTGAGGACCCTAATTTCATTGCACTGCTGATACCCAATGCCTTTGATATTTTAAAGCATCTATGATCTCATCAATGTGAGCACTCACTTCAAAGGTGGTGACCACCCAGCCATGCCTTCTTACCTAGTGTTACTTTTGAACATGTCTTCATGGAAATTTTTCAATGTGCTAGTAGCCTTCCCATAAGTCTTTAAGGTTCCAATTCAGTGGCTAGAATGCCCAGAATCATGTGGGATTGGATTTTGAGTCAGAGGATTTAGGCTAAAAACCAGCCTCTGCTTTTTATGATTTGTGTGATCCTGAGTAAATCACTTCTTTTGGTCTCAGTTTACTTGTGTGTAAAATGTGAATAATAAAATCTGGAGTAATAAAGGTAGGCTGGATTTGTAGTCAAATTGATTTCTTGTGCTGACTCTGCAACTGGTACAGCCATGGAAAAATCACTTCCTCCTTGAGTCTTATTGAAACTATGAGGGTTTTGGATTAGATGGACCTTGAAGTCTCTTACAACCCTAACTTGATAATTGAAGGATCTTGGACAAGATACTTACACTTTTTTGCTTCTGTTTCCTCAATTGTCAAATGAGGAGGGATTAGAGATCTTCTGAAGTCTTCTCCAGCTCTAAATCTATGAACTTGGGCTCCAACTTCTGGTCTTCCTAGAGCTACCTTCTTATCTGATTATACCTGAGCCATCAAGGGTTGGAAATGTACTAATGTCCCATCTTTGGTCCATTCTTTACCCCTTTGTTTAGATTCTGCCCCTACGTTCTCAGGTGTGCTTCAGGCTTCCATATCACTTCCTAGTGATCTTCCCAGAATTCCATCCATTTACAAACCCTCTTTTTTTTTAACTAACCTTTTGTGTTTTCTTGTCAGAATGCAAGATCCTTGAAGTCTGAGATGATAGTCCTTGCTTTCAGCTGTATCCAGCACTTGAAATAAAGCAAAGTGACCAATAAATACGTTATCATTCATTAAGTAAAAATAACCATTGAATTTGATTCTATGTTCTTTCCATGGACTATCTGTACCCCTAAAAATATCCATTAATTTTTCATTTTCCTAGCCTTCTGAGAGCTACAACTTTAGTATAAATTCACCAAGCATAGCTTGTATTAAAATGTTCCTCCAAATATATTTCCCAAATCTAAACAAGTGACATTTTTGATGGAAGGGAAAAAAAAAACTTCAATATCTCAGAAATGGAGTATTAAAAAAGTCAGTTCCTGGGAAGTCTGGCAATAGTCTCCAATCAAGTCTCCAAAGCGAGGCTTTAGGAAGCTCATCTGACCCACAGCATAGAGGGGATACTGCAACTGGGTCAGAGAGCAGCTATGTAAAAAAAATCTCATCAGAATCAGGCTAGGGACAGCCAGGGCTGTCTCAAAGGGTCAAGCTTCTCCACCTTCTCCAAGCTCATGTCCATGGGAATATGCATTTGGGCCAGGATTCATTATCTCATAGCTTCCTAGTTGTGCCCTGATCTAAGAAAATGTGCCCCATTCCAGGGAGATGCTGGGAATTTTCCAGTTCTCTGTAAAGCCAGAGACAACATAGAAGGCCCGTCTTAGGGACTGAGAGCATCGAGGCTTTCTGGAGATTACTGAAGATCTTACAAGAAGTTCAGAGGACATAGATTCAAATCCCAATTCTTAATACTTATGTAGCTTTTGCTAAACCTATGAATTTCCTTGAGTATTCCTTAGTTCCTCCTTTATGAAAGGAGGGATTTGGATGATCAGGGCTCAAAGGTCCCTCTTAGTCTCTGATTTGAAGTCCTGGTAAAGTTTTGGCGTAGGGGAGTACATGGAATTCTAGACTTCTTGTTATGTTGACCTTGGTTAAAAGTCTACTCCGAAACTTAGTAACTGTGTAACCCTGAGCAAGTCACTTGAGCCTCAGTTTCTTTAGATCCAAAATGGAGATAACAGTATCTACATTGCTTGTCTCACAACAACCCTGTGAGACAAAGAGTGAAATAATACCTATGATTGTGAAACTAATGAGATCTACAGAAAGGGAGGGAGGGAGAGAGACAGAGAATGAGGCCATGAGACCACATCACAGCCTTCTTCACCTCCTTCAATATCGACAATTTGCTTCTGCAAATATAGCCCAAGATGATGGTAGCTTTGGGGGTTACTATGTCCTTGTAGGGACTCAAATCAGATGGAAGGGAAATCTGAATGGAAGCTTCCAGAGTGGGACGGAAGTCTAACAAGAATCAGGCACTGAATCTGGGGAAGATCAGCTTGCAAGAAGGAGTGACAGGTGTTGTCCCCAGCACATGTTCTTTGGCCTGTGCATTTGGTGGGGTTTGGCTGCTGGCCTCCAGATCATCCAGGATCTCCAGCTACTTCCATAAGTTGCCCCAAGTGTCTTGGAGGATCCCTGGGTGTCTATACCTTTGGTATCATAGCAGAGATCACTAGGAAAGAGATGATATAATGATGTCACACCCCACAGCTTCATCCCAGAACAGATAATCTGGCTTAATGGCCAGTCCTCCAAAGTTGGCCTGTGTGCAGCCTATTACTCATCAACTCTCCCCACTTCTCGTCTCCTGCAGGCTGGCTAAATGTTTTGGGTTTTTTTTTTCCTTTTTTCAAGTTGCCAATAAAAATGATGATCTGAATTGGACTAAGGGCAACTGCTTGGGGCAAACCATTAGAGAGATATTCATTCCAAATCATTGATATAATTCAAAAAGCATTTATTGAATGCCTACTATGTGCCAGGTTCCCATAGAATTCATGATATGCTGGGGCTGGAAGAGAGACCTAGGCTACATCATCAAGCTGACCCAACCCTTCACTTTGTAAATGAAAGATCTTAAATCCACTGGGGAAAAAATGGAGACATTTATTCACTCATACACAGCTAGTTAGTGCATGACTTGGGACTTGAGACCAGATTTCCTTAAGTCTCTTATTCTTTTCTAAAATAATTAAAGAGCAGCTAGGTGTACTTGGGATAGAATGTTTAGCCTCTCCGTGAGTTTAAAGCTGGCCTTCAACACTTACTAGCTGTGTGACCCTGGGCCATTCACTTTACCCTCTTTGCCTCAGTTTCCTCATCTGTAAAATAAACTAGGGAAGGAAATAGCAAAACTCTCTAGTATCTCTGCCTAGAAAATCTCAGATGAGGTCATGAAATGTTGGTTGTGACTCAACAACAATGATAACAAAATGATAATTTAAATAATAGCTGAGGTTCATATAGCAAACTTACTGATTGCAAAGTGTTTTCTATTTCTTATCCCACTGAGTTTCACAACATTCCTAGTGCCTCATTTTAAGGAAGAAGTATGAAGGACAGAAGTAACCAACAGCCACCATGAAATATATGATAGAAAGAGAAGATGGGCTGTCCATGTAGTGAAGGACAGGGGCAGAAGGTGAATGGCCCTCAGAACATTGAGTGGAAGGTGAAAAAGGCCTTCAGCAGATTGGGTGGGACTCCCTTTGGAGAACTAATGAGAAGGTATGAGGAAGAATGAGAGAGGAACCACAGGTGGAGGGCACTTGTAAATTCAATGGAAGGAAAGGAAATAAGTACTTATCCAGGACTTCCTTATGATTTGTCAAGCCTTGTGCTAAATGTTTTAAGAGATATTATCTGTTTTGATGCTGACAACAACACTGTAAGGTAAGTGCTATTGTGATTCTGATTTCACAGTTGAGGAAATTGAGACAGAGTTTAAGTGCCTTGTCACACAGCTAGTACATGTTCTATTTAAACTCTGCTCTTCCAGTCTCCAAGCACAGCCTTCCATCCAATTTGTCAAAACTTAGTTGCTAAGTCACAGTCATTGGAGCATTTGAATAGTGAGTATTGACAAAATGATGATGAAGAGTCTGGAAAACATCATGTGAGAAGCATTTGAAGGACAAGGAAAGACCGGAGGTCAGAGGAGAGGTTGTGATAGCCGTCATTAAATGAAAAATAAAAAATTGAAGATCCCTCTTGCTATGAACTTGAGCACCTCACTTTGGGAGCCTCAATTTTTTTTCTTCTTCTGGTTTTATACTTACACCTACCAAATTCAGAAGGAAAACAGTTTACAAATGGTAAAACTCAATAAAAACAGGATAACTTACTCTGATTTGGACATTCTTATTTGAATGTTTGGAGAGCTGGTAGGAAATAGAAAGACTATTCTTAGTTACTCTTCAGGATAGAAATGAGAAGCAACAGTGGATTTCAGAGGAAGGAAGATTTCAGAGAAGTAGGGTGATAAGTTTTCCAAACAATGAGAGCCAATGTTCCATGAGTTGAGGATGAAGGTAGCTTCTCTAACTAACTAACTTTAAACTAATCTCCCCCTAGGACCTTGATAGTAACTGTCATTTGTAGCTAATGCTTAGACTCAACTTCCCTATACTGGCATTTTCACACCAAAGGCTCTGTAAGAGCACAGCCTCAGGACTAAGGGAGGAAGTGGTACTAGAATTGCTTGGTTCAAGGTTCAGGTTGGTCCCTTGGTGACCCCACTTGGGGTTTTCTTGGCAAAGATACTGGAGCAGTTTGTCAATTCCTTCTCCAGCTCATTTTACAGATGAGGAAACTGAGACAAACAGTGGTGAGTGACTTGCTCGGCTAGTAAATGGTCTGAGGCCGCATTTGAATTTGGGAAGAGGAATCTTCCTGACCCTAGACCTGACATTCTAGTGTCACCCCCACCTTGGAAATCACAGCCACGTGACTAATCACTTGCTCTGTCCACTGCTAAAACCAAACCTATGCAAGAGCAGAAAGAGTTACTAATCCTAATTCAAACTTCCAATTCAACAAGCATCTATTAGGAAAGGGGAATAAAGGAATAAGCATGTAAATAATGCCTCCTCTGTGTCAGCCACTGGGCTGTGTTTATATGTATAGATATATATAGATATCTATATATATCTATACATATATCTATATCTATAAAATATCATTTGATCCTCACCACAACCTTGAAAAGTAGGACTTTTCTTTTTTTGTTGTTTTTGTTTTTGTTTTTTAAAGTAGGACTCTTCTATCCTCATTTTTACAAACAAGGAAACTGAGGAAGCAGAAATGAAGTGACTTGCCCAGCATTACTCTGAGGTACTATCCCAGCTTGGGCTCAGCATGCTACCTGCCCTTTGATGGAGATGGCTTTGTGGGGCCCATCATCCCTGACACTCATGTTCAATCTTCCCTTCGAAGCCTCTGCAGACCGGGACAGCTCATGCTAGCAGGCTGTGCAAAAGGATTCCTTCTGGATGCTGATGGGATCCATGGTTTCCCCTCATCCTCAGCTCGGACCACGATCTGCCTCAGCCATTGATGAGCCCCAGCGTGTCGAGTTTAACCACCACCTGGCCCTCCATCCTCCATGTCACAGACTTTCTCACTCCCTCTCTCTCTGTTACCATCTGGCTGGCAGCCAGCCTGCCTGAACACAGCCCAGGCAGGCGCGTTCCACATTCCAGGCTCCCCATCCTGCAGTCAGAGAACAAGGGGATGCAATTGAGAAAAGCCTGGAGGAGAAAGGCCGTTCACTTAGCCACGAGAGTACAGGAAATTAATTCTCTGTCATTTTATAGCTCACTTACAGGCAGCCGATGACAGATTTCTCTGAGGCGTACCTAGGAACACATGGACTGAGCTGTTTTGAGGGTCTCTTTACGGTATTATCCATTGCAACTGCTGACGCTGAGCCTGCTATCTCGTGTTGACGGATGGGACGAGCGTGTACCGACTAAACATCTGTAATTAAACATGTTCAAGGGCCTCTTACTTGCAGCCCTTTTTCTGACAACCTTTTGGGGAATAAAATCTCCCAGCCCACCGCTCATCAATGTCAGAATGTGTCTTTCCCATTAGAATGGGAAGCTTTTGTCAGAAGGGCTTGCTCATCTTTGCACACAATCCCATACTCCCAGTGCTCGGACCCATGCCGGCTACATAGTAGATGCTAAAGAAATGTTTGTGGATGGATTGATACGGTACCAGACTCACCTCCTGATGTAGCCCCTAAAACTTATGAGCTGTGTGGCCTTTGCCAATTTGTTGCCATTGAAGTTGAGTTGTTTCTCCCCTACCCCATTTGGAATTTTCTTGGCAGAGATACTGGAGTGATTCACCATTTCCTTATTTTACAGATGAGGAAACTGAGGCAAAAAGGGTTGAGTGAATTGGATGGAGGCACATAGCCAGAAAATTGGATTTGAACTCAGGTTCTTCTGACTCCGGGGTCAGCACTCTGGCTGCCTCTTGGCCAAATTACTTCATCCCTCCTTGCCTTGCTTTTTTTGCTTCTATGTAAATGAGGGTACTGGACTAGCAGCGTTCTCTAAGGATGCTCCCAGATCTAAACTGATGACCATTGATGGTCCTTAATGTTCTACCATCCTGCTACTTGCTGATTTCAGTTCTCCTCCTGGGCTGCTTAGTGTGAACTCAGGGGCTGTGTGTGTGTGTGTGTGTGCAGCATTCCCAGAATCCAGGACAATGTCTGCCATCTGCTCAAATTCACCAGTGAATCAGTGATCCCCTTTACATGGGCACTCCCTATAATGATACAAGTTGTAGCTCATTCTTACCTGTCATACTGACTAACTCTCATCCATCTCCTCCTCTAGGTTTGCCCCTGAGGGATCTATCTAATGATCAGAAGAGTCTTCCTAAAAGTCTGTCTCTCATTCTCTGTCTCTCTCTCCCTGCCTTTCTGTAGATCTCATTAGTTCTATTTCACTCTTTGTCTTTGTATCCCCAGTGCTTAGCCCAGTGTCTGGAACAGAGTAAGAACAGCTTAATTAATACTGATTGATAAATGGATTGATCAAATCTGAGGGAGACGGTCCCCTCAGGGATATCCTTCTTTTCCCAGGCTCTAAGCCAAGGAAGGAAATACTGATTGATTGCTCCTCTTCTTGTCTTCATTTGTTTATCCTTATAATTTTGTACTGATTTAGAAAACAATCACAATCAGCCTCTGAAGGTTAGTAAGTTTCTGGAGAAAGCGTGCTATTGGAAAGCTTTGTTCCCAGTGGCAGTAGGGGGATGGTTCCTGGTCTCCCAAGGACTAGATGCTGTAATGCAAGGTTTCTCAACCCTTTTGTGTGTTGAGGACCCCTTTGACATTTCTGTAAAACTATGGATCCCTTCTCAGAGTAATGATTTTTTAAAATAAACACTAAATTTCAACTGGAGCTTTCTAAAAACAAGGATGTATTTTTTCCTATGCAAGGATATTCCTATCCAATCCTCTCCATAGGCCCAGGTTAAGAACTCTTGCTATTTTATTTCCAAATCCCCCCACCACAGAGGCTCCCCCAATAATCCTTTAAGCAAGACTAGCATGATCTATTCATTTATGTATCCGGGAAAATGAAATAGGACAGAAGGAGAGAGGTGAGAATGATCAGAGCCCTCAATGGGGGAAGGAGCTGATCTGTACAAAAAGAGGGAGTATGGCAACCACTGATTCTTCTGACTTGAGGAAGCAAGAAGGGGCTTCCTGTCTATAGGCCAGAGAAAAGTCAATTCATCATCTAGAAATTTAGGGCTTGAGCTTGCATCCAGATCAGGCAAGAGGAGGCTGCCAGGATTTGAAAACAAGATGATGATGGTGGTGATGATGAAGATGATGATTACCTTGATATTAAGACTTTATATATGTATATATATATATAAATCTACATATATGTGTATAAATATGCATGCATGTACATGTATACATATGAGTATATATATATACATACACATACTTTTTGTGTACATGTATATATACACACAAGTGAGTACATATATATATGTATATATATACACACTTTTTTCTATATATGTATACATAAAACCTTATCTAAGACTCAGAAGCACCAGGCAAAGTCTAAAGAAATTGTTATTTCCATTTTGTAGATAATAAATTGAGTCTCATAGAGGTGAATTGATGTGGTCATGTGATTATACAGCTTGTAAGTTCCAGAGGCAAGATTTATACTTAGGACTAAAATCCAATTCAGCTGCTCTTTTCCACTATATAAGGGAAAGAAAAATCAGTAGGGAAGAGAGAGAGAGATGAGGTTTAAAATCTGGCTCAAGTATATTTGCTTAAAGGATCAAGGCTATCTGTTTATTAACAAGTAATTATTTGTTAGCTGTCTGATCTTGTTATATGCTGAGTTTTTATAGAAAAGGTCTGAAATCCTGTTTGGAACAAATCTTCTTGCACAGAAACTTAAAGAGTATCTGGACATCAGCCCATGATGGCTTGATCTTCCCTTGCCTGCCTTTGAACACCTGACCCATTGGATTCTAGTCTGATTCTCTGCAAGTCTCAAAGATGTCTACTGCTAGCTAATCCTTCCTAGTGATGGGGACATGCAATGAATCATGAAGGCTTGAATGTAGGCTCTGATGCCAAAGCTGTAGGAAGCTCCATCACTACTCTACTCTCCTCTCCTCTCAGATGGACCCTGTGTCCTTGATCACAAGCAACATAGAACCAAATGGTAGACTACATGTAGTTCCCAGGGAAACATACATCTTGCAACTAATGTACTGTCCATTCCAGTCTAGAGAGGACCATCCCCACCCAGACTTGAAGAATGGGAACAGAAAACCCCAGACTTCCAGGACCCCTTGTCTCTTCTATCTTGCAGAGCCAGCTAAACATCTGCCATGGTGTGGAGTGCATCCACCTCATGATGTGCACACAACACACATACACACAGAACAGATTGGGTTCCTCTGCCCATTTCTCATCACTAATACAAGGTCTCCCTTTCCCAGTGGGATCTGAATGTGGTTAATTGATCATAATTATTAATAATAAAATAGTAGTTGGGAATTAGCACTTTGAGTGCTTGTGAACTACATTGTCTACAACCTGTTTGTTTGCAACACAGGTATTATTATCTCCTTTTTACATAGAGAGGTCTTATGACCCAAATCATAGATTTAGGCTTAGAAGCAATCTTAAAGGTCTTCATGGATCTTGAATAGGAAAGGGAGGCCTCCAGTCCCAACCCCTCATTTTAGAGCTGTGTTAGCTGAGGCCCAGAGAGTCACAGAGGTAGTAAGTATCAAGTGGTGGTATTTGAACCCGGATGGTCTGAAACTGAATCCAGAGCTCTTTCCACTGCCCCATGCTGCCTGTCTGGGGAGGAGACACAGTCATGATCACAGAGCTGTTAAGAGACAGACAAAAAACTTAAGTGTGGGTTTTCCTGACCCCCAGTCCACTGTTCTATCCAAATTGTGTCATGGCCCTTGAGCGAGGGTTCTCCCCTGAGGTTTTGGTGAAGATCATAGGATAACAAGTTTCTATCATTGATCAACTATGAGTCTTTGATCCAAGCCATGGCTGTCTTGTGCCTTGGTTCTGTTTCCCCAAACTAATAATTGCTCCGTCCATGGAGGCCCCAGACCAATCTGTCTGGTCTTGCCTAATAGCTCTTCTCTTTGTGTCACATGACTCAGCTGTCATTAACTCTGGGATTCCTGGTATTTTACCCCAGGCTGATCTGTGACCTGACCTTGTCCATGACCTTTAGCTTCCTGGGAAGCGAGACTTTCAGAGTCTCAGGGAAGCCTGACGACCCAGAGACACATTGGAAGGTACTCCCCCCACAAAGGGTCTGGGTGCATTTTAAGTAAATCAGATCACTTTAATTCCACA
Source organism: Myrmecobius fasciatus (assembly GCA_023553655.1). Classification (NCBI taxonomy): domain Eukaryota; kingdom Metazoa; phylum Chordata; class Mammalia; order Dasyuromorphia; family Myrmecobiidae; genus Myrmecobius; species Myrmecobius fasciatus. The sequence continues at coordinate 22,169 of JAJPUD010001788.1, read as the reverse complement.
CAGTCAAAAAAGAGCCACCCGAAGGGTAATTGAGAAAGCTTCCTAATAGCAACCACATGTAAAAAGAATTAATGAGTGGAATGAGTTTCTGGCTGCTTTTGTTGTGGGGATTTTTTCCTCAAAAACTCACCTCCACTTTTCCCCAAAGAGTTCTAGAAGCTGTTTGAGGAATTGTGTGGTGTCCTTGCCTAGCAGCAAGAGACTTGGCTACACTGCCATGTTGACTACTACTAAGACAACAATAGTAGTAATAATGATAATAATAATAATAATAATAATAGCTATCACTAATATAATAATTTCAGGCCTGCAAAGTATTCTACAGACATCCTATTGGACCCTAATTAGGTAGGTGCATTGCTATCTCTAATTTACAGATGAGGAAACAGTGTCAGGGACACTAATGGCTTGATCGGGGTCACCCAGAGGCAAGAGTTGGAACCAGGTCTTTCTGACTATACGCCTGGTAATCTACTTATAATATTTTCATCTCAATGTAGAAGCTCAAGAAGGAAGACACAAGCTGAAGGTCACTTCTCTGTGGCAGAATGAAATTTCAGACCCACGTTTACTAAGAAGAAAACATGCACAGAAAATCCTCCACGTGGCTGCATGGACTCCAGCAGAAAACTTGTTTCAGCAGAGAGGCAAAGGCATTGCTCTTCCAACACCCTGCTATGTCAGCCCCCTCTGAGAAGGAGATTTTAAGTAAAGATCTGGTGTCCACATCAATTTCAATAATTAGACGTAAAAAGCGGGGCCCCAAATATCCCCAGTGAGGAAAGTAGGGTGTTTATCTGGGCAACAATGCTCCCATTGAGTCCAGGCCCTGATCACATGACAGCCTGCCACACAGCGGTCTCCGTCCCCCATCGTTCCTTTGTCCCTCAGCATCAGATAAGGGGTACTGAGCATGGGTCCATTTCCTTCTGATTTTCTTGCTTCTCTATACTTATTATCACTGGAATGACAACCCTTGAACTTGGTTTTCTTCACAGGGTCAAGAAAAAATTATGGGAAACTCAGATTTTCCACCATTTTCTGCCCTCCCAAAAGCCTCCCCTGCCCCCAGTCTATTGAGTTGATATGAACTGTTCAACAAGCATTCTCTGCCTTAAATGGAAATATCTTTTATTTCTCCACATTCTGCAACATTCCTTTTATAAATATGTCAAGGAAGAGTGAAACGTCATAAAATGTGGAATCAAAGCTTTTGTTTTAAAATGAATTCAGTGTTTTTATGTTGTTGGACCATCCATCAGTCAATCCACAAGTATTTATTAAGGGTTTGTTCTGTGCCGGGCACTGCGCTGAAGTGGTCTGGGGCACAAATCAGCAGCTGGCATTTCTATAGGGCTATGAGCTTGGTCAGCTTGAATTACATTTATGATTCCAGTGGCACAGCAAACCCAGGAGGGACCAGTATGGGAATTGTATCCATTTGACAGATAAGCAAACAAATATGGAGAGCTAAGGTGACTGACTCACAGTCACCCCGGTGGCAAATGTCAGATTAAGTAGTCTTCTAGTTTCATCATTAAATGTTCTCACGATGATTTGTATTATTTGTATTTCTTGCTGAGTTCAGTAATGTACATTTTCCCTTCATAATTTTCCATTGTTATGAGGAGATCATCATTATGATTTCCTATCATCCTCCTCTGCAAAATTTTACAAAGGAACTGATGTTCTCATCAGGTGCTCTCTTTGGCAGCCTTTTCTTTCTTCTTGGTCTTCAAAGACTGTGGCAGTTTCTAGCGGCAGTTTCTAGGCTCTCGGGAGCTCCTTGCTGTAGTGATTGATTTACATCTGTTACACTTATGTGCTGGTTACTGTGTCAAGCACTGGGGCTACAAAGAGTCAAAAGACAGTCCTTATTATTCTTAGAGAGCTAACTGAGGAACAAGTACCTTGATACAAATAAGATAAACAGGATACATTGGAAGTACTCACCAGAGGGTAAGGAAGGCCCTGGCATTCAGAACAGCTTTAAATCAAAGCAGTTGGAAAAATTCTGAGAGATGAGAAATTGTCATGCAGATGTTCCACCTGTGCCTAGCTCCCAAATTCTCCCCACTTAGTGCTGCTCTCAACATCAATGGAGGTTGACTCCAATTTCCAATGAAGGTTGAAGTCTTCCGACCTATCCCCAATAATAAACAAGTCCCAAGAACTCTGGGAGAGAGCTCAGACGTGATTCATGAGTCTGTTGATTATAATTGCTTTTATTTATTATTTACAGGGCTTCCACATATCTTCTTCCTCAGGACCATCATACTGCTTGTTTGTTTATCTCTGCTGTCTCCATGAAACAAATCTCAGCTGTAAAAATGAGCTCTAATGATACGAGTGGAACAGTTCAAGCCATGGCACATGGCATGCTTCCTGCTCACTCGCTGGTTAAACAACAGAAAATGACAAGGAAGCAAATATGGACAGACCACCTTAAAACATCTCAGTTCAGTCCATTAGATTATATGTATAATTATGTACATGAACCCATAAATGAATTTATTTATTTATTTGTTCATTCATTTGCTAAGAGGAAAAATACAAAAACAATCTCAAAACTCATATGTGGAGAGTATTATGCTTCCTTTTCTTTCTTTCTCATAACAAGAGGCTCTTAAACTGAGGTGGGCAAACTTTTTTTATATATTTTGATAATTACTTCAAAACAATGGATTTTCTATCTAATACTTGCATTTTATTCTATATGTTTAAAAACATCCTTCTGAGAAAGGTAATCTGGTAAAGTCTTCAGAACCTAAGATAACCATGACATGACGCACAAAAAAGATTAAGAACTCCAACTCCACAAAAAGTTAAGAATTTTACCAGAAATTGAAGTCAACTTCACTGTCCTATACTTGCATCCTCTTTTATTATTCTCCTTTTATTTAGGGCTCATATATATTTTTTAAATTGAAATGTTTGTCTTTTTCTGATTATGTCATGCTACTCATACTTTTTTTTAATGATCATTGATAGCTGTTCAGCATTAATAACAGCCATTTCTATCAATATCTGAAGATGTTGAGTCAGACCAATAAACATTAATTGTTTATGATGTGCAAAGCCCTGGGGTTACAAAGAGGCAAAAATAGTTCCTACCTTCAAGAAGCTCAAAATCTAAAGTACTTGAACTTCTCAAAAATAGCTGGATCTCTCTTGCTTTGTATCATTACTTACCTTTGGAGTCAATTGCCAATTGGCCAATTTTGTTCTGCTCTTTCTAAAGTAGTTCTTATTGCTCAAAGATAAGGTAAACAATATATTTCACTGTGGGTCTCCTCCATAAGTCTTATGTTGATTGTATGCTACTGCTGACATGTCCAAGAAAGTCAGAGTTGGAAGGTCATATGTAGGGACACAGCGAGTAAGCTGCAATGGATGAAGAAAGGAAGATGGTATAAAATCAGTCTGGAAAATAAGCTGAAAGATATATGGAGTATTCATTTGAAACTTTCAGATTTCTCTTCTCTCTCGTTCAATATCTATTTGCACTACCCTCCCTTGTTTTCTTTACTGTCAACCATTGACATAGTGGATGTTTAGAACTCAAATGCAGCAGCTCAGACTTTCATTAGTGGAAGAAACATTTGGTATCATTGTCTGCCTTAGATACTTTCCATTTTTTTTGTTTTCAGTGGTCTTCTTTCATCATTAAATGTTCTCATGATGATTTGTATTATTTGTATTTCTTGCTGAGTTTTCAGTAATGTAGATTTTCCCTTCATAATTTGTCATTGTTATGAGATCATCATTATATTTCCCATCATTCTCCTCTGCAAAATTTTATAAAGGAACTTATGTTCTCATCGGGTGTTTTCTTTAGCAGTCATCTCTTTCTTTTTGGCTAGGATATGGTGAGATCTTCGTAGACTGTGGCAGTTTCTAAGCTCTCGGGAGCTCCTTGTTGTAGTGATTGATTTACATCTGTTAAATTTCTGCAGGAAACAATGATCATTCACGACTTTGTTTCCCATCTTTCAACTTGATTAAATGGATGAGATTGGATTTGTTTTAGTTGCACACCACATTTCATTTTTGTTCTTTCCTTTAATTTGCTCATATCCCCTTCTGTAGTAGTAAGTAAAGGATCCCAAACTTGGGTGAAAGCTTTGTTGTGCTTTCCATCCCCAACACTTATTACAATGCCGGCATATGTATAGTAAGTACTTAAAAATGATTGTTTACTTGGCTTGACTTGACATAGACCAAATAATGAATCCATGAAACCATGAATTATGTAGCAAGCAGATGGAACAATGCACAGCTATTTTGGTTTAGCGTTTTTAGGAAGAAGGGTGACACAACACATAGAGTACAAAATCTGAGTTCAAATCTGACCTCAGACACTTATTAGCTAAGTAACCCTAGGCAAATCACTTCATCCTGTTTGCCTCAGTTTCCTCATTTGTAAGATGAGCTGGAGAAGAAACTGACAAACCTCTCCAGTGTGTTTGCCAAGAAAACCCCAAATGGGGTCATAGAGCTAGAAAGAGATGAAACAACTGAATAACCACAATCTAATAAGAAACATCTATTTCTATTTCAATATTTCTTAAAATTTGAGATTTTATTTATTCCCCTCCCACCTCCACAAAAAACATCTTTCCCTGCCTCAATAGAATTTAGTTTAGTTCATCATATGGTAGCAAACCATCCAGAAATGAGGATCTCTAGCCTTATCCAGGATGACTGTCAATAGATGGAAATGCTGGCTGTTACTTAGCAATCAATACTCAGAACCTTTCTAGCACAAGAGGCTAGGAGCACCTATAATAGCCTTCTCTGTCCTCAGAGAGCACCAGATTACTTCCACAACACAAGGAGGCAACAGAGTAGGATTTGAGTAAAGATTTTAAAAGATATATTTTTGAGAGCCAGATCTACTTTCCAAGCAAAACTCTGCTCTGCCATAAATATACAGCAATGACTACATGCAGAAATATCAAGAGTATTAAGCATCTTTGAAAGGAAAACAATGCATACAGACTCAATTAGACAAGTACCTTAGAGAACGCCATAGAGGTCATCAGGTAGGGCCAGAGGAGCCATGAATCATTGACACTTTATCCATCTTCCAGTGGGACCAGGGAGGAGCAGAGGACCTGGCTTGGCCATTCAGCTAAGTGAGCAGGTGGGAGGGGGGGAGTTCTAGCCTGTATTCTTTAAACCTATTCCAGATTAAAAGAGACAGAGAAAGAGAGAAAAGAGACAGAAAAAGACAGAGACAGAGAGAAACAGAAAGAGACACAGAGAAATGGAGAAACAGAGGAGAGAGCATGAGAGACAGACACAAAGAGAGAGAAAGGCAGGAAGAGACAGATTATGAAGAAAATAATTGTGGTTTTTGGCTGCTGACATTTATTTAGCATCATCACATTGATCTCCTCAGCAATCCTGATTGAGGATTGATAGTGTGACTACTGATACCCACATTATAGATTAGGAAAGAAGCTCAGAGAGGTAGATATAGCAGCCCCAGGATAACCCATGGGACAGATGTGGGGCTTGAACCTAGCTCTCTTCTCTCTCCAAGTCAGGCCCTTTTCCAGTACAACATATTGCCTTTAGAGAACGTAGCATCACTATGTTTGTTGACAATACAGAAAGCATTAAGTTGGGTGAGAATTTTTGTCTCTTCTATCTTAAAAACATCAAATGCCTTTCCCTAAACCTGCTTTTTCCTATTACTCCTCTCCCTTTCACAATTAAACTCCCTGATCATTCTCTTTCTGTGGCTGGCTGGCCACCACATGTAGCTGTCAGTGTATAGATAAACAAGAAATTGAATAGACATTTGTAGCCTCTTCTTACCTCACCTTCCTCCAGAAGACATTTGATTTCCTGCCAAGAAGGAAAGAGGAGGTTGGGGTCAGCTGCTTTTCCACTCTGCTTTCCTCAAAGAGAAGGAATATCAGACCTAGAATTATATTGATTGACTTGCTTAAATATTCTTAGCCTAGAACATGTGGTTTTCAGGTGCTGGCAGGGAGAAGAGACTCAGCCTTTATATCCAAGGCTTGATTCCCTTCCCACCAAACACTAGTTCCATCATGAACACAGATAGCAAAGAGCAAAGAAACCCATTTATCCAAGTGGGAAGTCAACAGAAATCAGAGAAGACATAGGTAGGAGAATATGTACCAGACAATCCAGAGTGAAGGAGCTCTCGAATTGAAAGTGAGATAATTCAACTCAACCAAAAGAGTCTCAGATCTCACCCAAGGGGAGCTTGCCCAAGCCTCTGGTGGAGGCTTATAGATCTGCAGAAAATTGCCCACTCCTCTTCTATTGACTTATTCTCAGTCTTTTTTTCAGCAACCTGAAATGTTTGTCTTTATCTGTCTCCTCTCTGGAAGCTAGGAGCCAGAAGTACTCAAAGCATTGACAGGGCCCAAATAGACTGAAGAGACCTAAAGATACTCAAAGGATGTCCTTAACAAGAAGACACAGAGGAGCTTGACCCTCTCCTCTCTCTTGCTTTCACCAACCCTGTTCTGCCCAACACAAAGGGCCAAGTCTTTGATCTCCATCACTCATACTAATGGGATTTGGGTCTCAAATTACATCCATTTATTTGAATATTCATTTAACAAACTTTGTGAAAATTCCTGCTTTGTGCAAGGCACTTCATCCAAAGATGAAGACAAGAGTGTTTCTACCCTTAAGGAGCTTACCTTATACTCTAGTAGAATGGATAATATAAATAGAAAGGATAATATAAATATATAAATAAAATAGCTACAATACAAGGCAGAATTTGGAGTCCCATGAAATGCATAAACAAAATGCCATGGGAGCTCCTTGGAAGAGGATTCATAAATCCTTGGGGGATACGAGAAGGTTCCATGGAAGTCACTTTCTTTTGTTAGATTTTTATTTTCAAAACATATTCATAGATAGTTTTCAACATTCATCCTTGCAAAACCTTGTGTTCCAATTTTTTCTCCCTCCTTTCCCCCCCATCCCCTCCCCTAGAAAGCAAGTAATCCAATATAGGTTACACATGTACAATTCTTCTATACATATTTCCACCATTATCATGCTGCACACAAAAAAAATATCAGATGAAAAAGGAAAAAAAAGTGAGAAAAAACAAAAAGCAAGCAAACAACAACAAAAAGGTAGAAATACCATGTTGTGATCCGCACTCAGTTCCTACAGTCTCTTTCTGGGTGCAGGTGGCTCTCTCCATCACAAGTCTTTTGGAACTGGACTGATTTTTTTTCCATTGTTAAGAAGAGCCAAGTCCATCAGAATCGATAATCATATAATCTTGTTGTTGCTGTGTGTGATGTTCTTTTGGTTCTATTTACTTCACTTAGCATCAGTTCATGTAAGTCTCTTCAGATTTTTTTTAAATCATCCTGCTGATTTCTTATCAAACAATAATATTCCATGACATTCATATACCCTAACTTTTTCAGCCTTTCTCCAACTGACCTGCATCCTCTCAGTTTCCAGTTTCTTGCCCCTACAAAAAGGGCTGCTATAAACCTTTTTGCACATGTAGGTACTTTTCCCTTTTTCCTGATCTCTTTGGAATATAGACCCAATAGAGACACTGCTGGATCAAAGTGTATATACAGTTTGATAGCCCTTTAGGCACAGTTCCAAATTGCTCCTGGAGATCACTTTCAAGCTGGGTTGGAAACAAGGATGAAATTCCAACAGGTAGAGCCTGGAAGCAAAGCAATGAAGGCAGAGTACAATGTGGACAGATGCTAAAACATGGGTGTAAACTTTCTGTGTATCCCAGGACTTAGCACAGTGTCTCACCTATAATAGTCACTTAATAAATGTTTACTGGATATACAGAGGTTAGCTGAAAAGGAGCAGGGGAGAAACTGGAAAGGTAGATGGGAGCCACAGCATGGAAGTCCTTCAATGAAAGGCTGGAGAGTCCAGGCTTGAAAGATCTATGCTCTCTGCCTTTGTTTCTACACTTTCCTTACTTCTGAAATCTGGCTTCCATTTTTTCCTACTAGAGACAGCCACAATGGGACATGATGAGAAGCTACATTTAAAAAAGTAGCTAGATGGTGCCATAAAGCACAGTCAGAAGAATCATCTTCATGCATTCAAATTTGGCCTTAGACACTTACTATTAAGTCACTTAACCTTTTTTTGCCTCAGTTTTCTCATCCGTAAAATGAGCTGGAGAAGGAAATGGCAAACCATTCTGATATCTTTGCCAAGAAAACCCCAAATGGGGCCACAGAGAGTAGAATATTGATGAAATGACTGAACAACAATCACAAGGTTGGTTGGCTCTAATATTCTTCTGAACTTACCTAAGTGACCATGGAAGGGACAGAGCTGAGACTTCCAGTCTGGATTTTCTGGTTATATCTGAAATCCCTTCTCCACCCCCTTCCCCCATACCACAGCTGCTGCTCCCTTCCAATTGGTTCTTTCAGATGGATTTTACCCTCGACAGGGTGAGTGGTTATCAAGATTTCACATCCTGAAAGGCTGAGTCCTTTTAATTTTTAAAATAAGAAACTAGTCTTTAAAAAGTCCCCTTATGGCTCATCGCAGCACTGATGATGGATGGAGCCTTTCACCTCCTGGTCAGCCATGAAATCTGGCTGTGGCTTAAAGTCCCTGGAAGCCTTTGGCATCTGCCAGCTGCCTGTGGTTCATGATAAAATGGGTTACTGCCCTCAATCTGTTTCCCAGGAACAGGTGGGCTCACCAAAACCTTATCGGCCATTTGACTTAAAGGCTGAGGAACTAGGTGGTCTGGGAGATAAATTACCCTTTCTGGATCAGGCATCTGAGGGACAAACTTGGGGGGATTTCATAGAATCCCCCAAAAAGGATTGCTTTTGCTGTTAAAGGAAGAAGTACACTAGGCATAGACCCCAAAGATATCCCCAAAAAGGGAGAGAGGATCTATTTGCACCAAAAATCATTTATTTATGGGAACTCTTTTTGTGGTGGTTAAGAATTAGAAATCAAAAGAATATCCATCAATTGAGAAATGGCTAAACAAGCTGTAGTGAATGATTGTAAAGGGATTTTATTGTGCCCTAAGAAATGACAAGGAAGATGATTTCAGAAAAACCTGGAAAGATTTATACGAACTGATGCGTAGTGAAGTAAGCAGATCCTGGAGAAGAGGTACACAGTAACAGAAATATTGTTTGATGATGAATTTTGAACAGCTTGGGGGTTCTGAACAAAGCAATGATCCAAGATGGTCCCAAGGGACTCAGGCAGCACACTATCCACCTCCAGAGATGAAACCAAAAAGGGAGGCTGAACCCAAAATCCAGAGAGCCTTGAATGCCACATTAGGAGATTTGATTTTGGCTCAGTAAACAGTGGGGAAATAATGAAGATTTTTAAGCATAGTGGGTGAAGATCAAAGTTATACTTTTAGGCATCCATCCACCTCTGAAGTATTTATTATATACCTACTGTCTGCCCAACCAGTTGCTAGATACTAGGGACAAAAAAAAGACAAATTTGAGATAGTCCCTGCTAACAAGGGACTTACATTCTCATAGGGACAAAGAGATACACATATAAAGAGGGGAGTTGCTGGAGCCAATCAGTCCCTCCCCTCATTTATCCTATACCCTTAGCAAGTGAGAACACCTCCACTCAGTCAATCAGTGAGCTAGGTATGAACAAGGCCTCCTCTGCCTGAGGGGGTAGAGATGGCAAGCAGTTCCATTCAGGAACTTTTTGCAGGGATGACACTAGCATCTGAAGGAATCAAAAAGGGTTCCAAGGAGTAGGTGGCAGCTGGGCTGACATTTATAGAAAACTCAGGATACTAAAAGGAGGGAAAGATATTCCAGGACAGTAATACAAAATAAGCATTCATTAAGCACCTACTGTGTGCCAGGAATTATGCTAAATGTTGTCTCTCCCTCCACCCTGCCTAGATATCAGCTTCTTGCAGGCAGGCACCTTGTTCTTGCCCCATTTTAACCCCAGCACTCAGGACAGAACCTTCTGTATAAACTAAGCTTAAGAGTTTAAAACTCAACAAATGCTTTCAGATTGACTACTTGAGGTGCTTTTGTAACAATGAAAAGGAGAAGCAACAAAGACCTGCTACAAAAATGAAAAGAGACATTTACTTCTAGGTGAGGATTGGGGAGGTTGGACCACCTGAGGAGCCCTGAGTACAATTTTTCCAATGTGTTTTAGGAAGGACATTGATAAAGTAGTTCTGGGATTTAGAGCTGGGAGGGATCTTGAAGGTCATTTCAAGGAGAGAAGATGAGAAATGTGGTTAAGTGATTTGTTCAAGGTCACTTAGGAGGTGAGTGTTAGCCCAGCAGGGAAGGCAGTGTGTGGAGGCAGATGGGAGCAGGTGGGCCTCTGTCTTTACGCTTCACAGAAGCTTCGAGCTTGTTAAGCTCTGTCTGCCATGCTCACTTTCATGGGGGCCCAAAGGGGGCAAAGGGTGTGACAGTTACGGATAAATGGCTAAAGATAACACAAGGAAGACAAGCATGAAATCTCCTTGCCCACTGCCATTTTCCACCCCCCTGTACCTCACTGGAAAACATCACAAGGAATCTCTGTAGTCCCTCTCTCCCATGGAGGCCCTTCCACCCGAGACTCTGCCTTGAAGGCTTTTCCCATCCCTGCTTCGGGAGAAATGTACAGTAGAGGGAAGTGACATCATCTGGGATTTTATAAATTACCATCTATGGGCCTCCACCGGGAGTCCACCCTGTCGAGGGAGGCCTTCTGCTGAAGCTTTGGGACCAGCCTTCCTCCAAAACGGAACTGAGCAATAAAAATCCTTTTGGGTGTTGCTCTTTTGGTCATGCCTTTCTCAACTCTACCCTGTCCCGCTCTTTGGGAAACAGGTGGCCAATCATGAGTAACAAGTCAGCGAATCATTATTATTAACAGTGAAGTTACTTAAAAAAATTTTAGATTCTTAACCAGAAACACATTGAAAAAATCCCCAAACTTGAAAAATAAAAATCTAGCCAGTTCATTGTTGAATTTAGAAACCTTTCTTTTTTAAAAATATTTTTATTCTGAATCCAACCACCAAATAAAATGAACATTCCCTGGACATATTAGAACAGATCAGGGTTGTATGTGAAACCATCTCTAGTCTGTACTATTTGCTGTTCTTATTTAAATAGAAATTTAACCCACAACTCTCAAAGTAATCCTGCTCATCTGGGCTTTTAGAAACCATTCTTTTGAAATAAAAAGCTTCCCAAAGCTTTAAAGATATATGATTATCAGTACGTGCTATACAATTCATTTAATTTTTATTTCTAAAAAGCTTTTACATTCCCAATGTTGCTTTTGGAGGTACCAGAACCAGGTTAGTGGTTCCAGAGCTGAGAGGACTAATATCCTGAGAATGGTGTCTGGGAATAATGATAACAAAAACAAAATAACATAGCATTTCTCTAAAGTTGTAAAGCTTGCAAAACATTTTACAAAAATTATATTACTCGATCCTCACAACATTCCTGCAATGTAGGTTATTATAAATGGGATACACGGCGCCAGGCAAGGCAGATGGCAAGACCCCTCGGGCCATTCCGGCTCCAGTTTGGAGCATGTCTTTCTAGTATATAACCTCTAAAACCACAGTCTAGATGGGATCTAACTGAGGCAGGGAAAAATCATCCCCACCCTCATTCCTCTCTGAATAGAGTATAGAACACTTAGATTGGCTTTCAGTTTGGGGTTTATTTGTTGGATTTTTTTTCATCTGCCATCTTTTTTGAGTGTGCCATCTCAGTGAATAGATACTAGTATTCCAACACAGTGGATCTCTCGTAAATTACAAGAAATGATGATTAAATTCTCAACGAGATATTAGAACTTGGAGAATGTAAGTCTGAAGGAGGCTGAGATGTTTCCCAGCAAGAGATAGAAATAGCTGGACAAGGGAGGGATCACATATTCAAAGACAAGGAGTGAAAAATAACTGAAAGAAAAGAGAATATTGAGTTATTTCTAATAAATATTCCTCAATTTTTTTTAATTTTAAAAAAAAATATGAGAGAAGCTAGGAGAATATAACCTGTGGGTGTTTGTTCTGTTTATGGGTCTTGGGGAAAATATAGATTCAGGATTCATGACAAAATTGGATATATGCAGACAAGTTGGACTGAATGATCAGCCTGGCCCTGAGAATTATGGAAATTGTACAGTGGGTCCTCACCGCAATGCCTTGACTTAATGTGGATTGGGATCTATGAGTACCCCCTAAATGCATCGCTTGCTATACCAAGCTAAATCGTAACCAATCCTGAAGCCCTTAGAAACAAGCCTACTGGAGAGTCAATTCAATCCACTTCCATTCCATCCAGTTTAGTTTAGTTCCATCTAATATAACAGTTATCTATTAAGTACCTTCTATATTCTAGACACTGTGCTATGCCTAAGGATACAAAAATCCCTCCAATGGGAGTAAAGAATGTGCACCCATTTCAATAATTGGAAAGTAATTTCTGGGTGGGGGATAGAGCAGAACATCTACAAATGTGAGGGATCAGAAAAGACATTGTCAAAGGCTTGATTTGGATTTTGACAGGAATAAAGGGAATTGAGATGGCCTTTGTGGGAAACTGGCTGGGACACTGACTATGGGAAAGGGAGTAATGTGTGGTCAGCCTGGAATAATAGGCAGGACCTAGATGGGCCAAATGATGTAGTTCACTTTTTTTTTTTTTTTTTTATCCCTGAGCAGGGCAGATACACATCATCTCTCTGTGTTAGGAATTTCAGTGTGGTAACCATGTAGTGTAAAGTTAGAGTGAAGAAAACCAATGGAGAGAGCATTGTAATGGGTTGAGCCAGAGGAATATGGTCTCATAAAATCATAATAGCAAGAGCTGGCCCTTCTCTCCCACATTAAGATCAAATAACATGTTTCCATGAGCAGTTTTGGAAAGACCACAATTCCAGAGGAGTTCCTAGAAAAGAACTGCACCACCTCAGTGATTGGTAGCAACCCCAGAGACCCAGGAATGAGTACTGCAACCATCCCTGCTGCCATTGCTGAAAACAGCACCTCCAAGATACTGTACAACTTTGGGCATTCACTTCCCCTCTCTAGATTTCAGATCCTCATCCTTAAAATGAAGGGATTAAAAAAAGATGAGCACCAAGTTCCCTTGAAGCTCCCCTGGTACAAGTTCAGTAATACAGCTGAGGAGATCCTAGACCCAAGGTCCAAAGTTGTAGTAAGTGACCCCCCCCCATGAGCTTCTCTAAGAAACCACTGTTTCCTCAGTGGCTGAAGGAGCAGACTTGATCGGGGGAGTGGGGCTCACATCAGGGAGAGAATCCATACAAATTCCCTTCCCCAATTGTTTGGGGTTCCACTGGACACTGAATCATGGCAAGACAGCTGAAAAAAGAATGACTAAAATAGCGTGGGTGGGTCCTTTGATACTAAAATGGAGTCAGCAGAGTCCTTACCACGAGGCTAACTTTCCCCACTTTGGCCAACAGTGAGTTTTCTCCCTTTCAATCTTCAAATTCCTGGGCCTCTATGTAATATCTCTGTTAAGCATCAAGAAAATAAATAAGGGAGCTGCCCATGCGGGGAAAGCGATAGGGCATTACCAAGGGGCCAAGGGGGAAGGCTGCAGGGTGAAAGATAGGAGGGGTTAAAACAACATTTTCTTAAAGATGCAAGATGTGGAAGGCTTTTCCTTTCCTTTCCTTCCTTCTTTCTTTCCTTCTTTCCTTCTTTCTTTCTTCCTTTCTCTTTTCTTTCTTTCCTTCCTTCCTTTCTTTACTTCTTTCCTTCCTTCCTTTCTTTACTTCTTTCCTTCCTTCCTTTCTTTACTTCTTTCCTTCCTTCCTTTCTTTACTTCTTTCCTTCCTTCCTCCCTTTCTTTACTTCTTTCCTTCCTTCCTCTTTCTTTCTTTCTTCCTTCTTTCCTTGCTCCCTTTGTTTCTTTCTTTCTTTTTTAGAAAAGTCATTTGAAATGGGCCTTTTATAAACATTAACAGACAAGTAATTGCATTAAAATAATAGGCAGGGTCTGGCTTGAAATGGCCAGAGTCAGGGATTATAGAATTAAGACCATTTGCTTTTGGAGAAGAGTCTCTTCCCATGGCCTCCCAGTGAGAGGATGTGAAGAAAGAAGAGCTTGGGTGATTCTGGTGAAGTGCAGGATTCTTCTATGGTTGAGGGTGTAAGGCCAGACCTTGGGCCCTTTCCCCGTGACTCCGTTTTGCACATGTGCTTTCTGCCCTGCATCTTACTGTCCAGGGATTTCAGGAGGTAGCATTGCCTGGGAACATGTTTCCAGGGGAAGCTACTTCTTCTAAAGTATGTCCTCTTGGCACCCCAGACTCCACAGAGCCTTGATTAATGAGGCTCTGACAGGAGCCTCTCTTCCGCCAGAGTCTAAATGCCTCTCCCCACCTCCTTCCTTCTGGGGGGGGTTCTTTCTTCTGGAAGCCAAAGACCCCTAACTAACTCTTGACTCTTAAGTGCTGTCTGATGAGTCAATGAAGATGGGGCTGGATTGCCAGATGGACCTTGAGTTTCAAGAACCACAGTAGGAAGCACCTCACCCCTCAGCGGAGACACATGGGACTAAGGAAGGAGTTGAAGAATTTCCTCCCCCCCCCTTGCCTTCCTTGGGTGCTGGTCAGCTGTTAGCAATATGCTGGGCTTTCTGTGGAGAGGGCAGCAACAATTTCCCATCTGCGGCCATTGCCTTCCTGCCTGCCTTGGATAAAGGGAGGTGGCGGACTAGAAACTTCCAGCTGAAGTGTCTGCCTTAAATTTGGGGGTAGACTAGAAACCTCCAACTAAAGGGCAGATTCTCAGAGAAGGGGTTCATTTTTACATGCTGTTGAAAAGGAAGGAAGATGATTGTTTTACTTTGGATCATTCTAAAATGCAGAGGAATGGCGCTTGCCATGGCCGGAGAGAAAAATCTCATTCCTGATGCAGTTCCCAACTAGATTTATGATGATAAATAAATCTTAGGGAGCTTTCTCGAGGCAAGTAGTGATTAGGTGATTTGTCCACAGAGCTGGTGAGCTTCACAGGGAGGATTTGAATTGGCCCTGATTGAGTCTCTGATGCCCTGATACCAGCTTTACCTGCCCCATCCCACTAATCTCCATCACTCCCTCTCACAACACACCCACCTGGAGGGATTATATCCTCCTCCTTCCCTGTTCCACTGGCACAAGTCCTTGCTTAATCCAGCCAGCTGTCCCTGCTGCATCTCTTGAGTCAAGGGAATAGTTGGCTTTTTCTCAAAATAGTGTTGAAGGCAGAATCATCATTCCCATCCAAACACATATATAATGTGGCACTCCATTCTAGGACCACATGTGGAAGACACCGATCTACTGGCGTTTCCAGAGGAAGATCACCAGAAGATGGGCGGGTCTCATGACAATGCATTGTGGGAACTGTGGAAATTCAGCCTAGACAGAGAAGGCTTAGAGCATCTCCTGTTTATATACCTGAAGGTTGTCATGTAGAAGAGAAATTCCATCGGTTTCACTTGGCCCCAGGGGTCCCGTGGTCACTTTAGATTTGATGACAGGACTCTTAAGCATTGTTTCACAGATGGAACCCCAGAACCCAGAAGACAATCATCCACTTAACACCATTTGTATCAGAAAATCATAAGAACTAAGGAAACACTTGTTTTAGAGACCAGATTTGTAAGCAGAAAATCAGGGTTCAAATCCCTTTCTTCCACTTTCTTCCCATATGAACCATGGCAGTTCATTTTATCTCTGTAGTCTTTATTTAGCCCACCTATTTTACAAAAAAAGAGAGAAGAGGAGAGGAGAGGAGAGGGAAGGAGAGGAGAGAAGAGCAAACTTTTTTAGACAGGTGGTAGAACTAAATGTTGGCTTTGTAATTAAGTAGCTCTTTGATCCAGTGATCTGTATCCCAGAGTTCCAAAAAGTGGGAAAAGGACCTTGATAGACAAAAATGATTGTAGCATTGTCTTTTTGTGGGGGCAGAGAATTAGAAGTTGAGGGGATGCCCATCAATTGGGGAATGGTTGAACAAGTTGCAATATATGAATGTAATGGAATACTATTGTTCTATAAGAAAGGATGAGCAGGTAGATTTTAGAAAGACTTATATGAACTGAAGCAGAGTGAAGGAAGCAGAACCAAGAGGACACTGTATACAGTAACAACATTGTGCCATAATCAACCACGATAAACTTGGTTCTTCTTAACAAAAGAGTGACCTAAGACAATTCCCAAAAGTCATGATGGAAAATGCTATTCACATCCAGAAAAAGAACTATGGAGTCTGAACGAAGATTGAAGTAGACGATTTTTCCTTTTTGTTTCTTTCTCACATTTTTTTCTTTTGTTCTGATTTTTCTTTTATAACATGACTAGTATAAAAATATGTTTAACATGATTGTAGATGTAAAATCACTTTGCTTGCTTTGGGGGGAAAAGGAGAGTAGGGAGGGAAAGAGAAAAAGGTTGAACTCAAAATCTTACAAAAATCAATGTTGAAAACTACCTTTACTTGGAATTGAAAAAAAATACTATTTAAAAATGTAATTAGGATATAATGTACAGTTTAGGAGACTGACTCCTGGAGCCTAATACATCATTCAGGACCATGGGATCTAAATGGTTGGATCTTGTGGCAGAGCGCAAAGAGTTAGACCCAATGACCACTTTGTATGGCCAAAGAGGGAGCAATTTGAGGACACAAATTCAGGAGGAATGAATGGAAGCCAGGTGGTCTGGGCCATAAAGCCTGCATGGCAAGGGCTGAATTAGCCGGCAAAGATCAGGCAGGGGCAGGTTGGGAAGGTTCTAAAGGCCAAACAGGATTTGTGTTTCATCCTCAGAGGAATGGGGAGCCCCTGGAGTTTCTGGAGCAGGAGAGAGACATGATCAAACCTGCATTTTAGGAAAATCATTTTGGCAGCTGCTTGGGGGACGGATTGGACAAGGGAGAGACTTGATGTCAGTGGGAGTCCTGGACAAAGTACTTTGGCATCGCCTGCTTTAAATTAATTCTTCTCATGGCCCTGCTCTGTACATTACAGATGTACAGATAAAGAGAAGGAAGCCTTCTAGGGGACCTGCTTACAAGGGAGGCCCCTGATGCTTTTTTTGCTTTTTATTCACAAGCACATTACAGGGATTCTTCATCTCAGGCAATGGGCTCCTAGACCAGACTAATGACCGGACACAAATGGGGCGAGGGGGGCTTGGGGAGTCGGGGATCGGTGGCAGGCGTGGCCAGGATCCCACCCAGAGGGGCTTGAACTCAAGATGAACTAGTGGGGAGGAGTCCAGTTCTTCTTGTGAAAATAAAGTTGCTAATTTGATAAATATGTCCGGGGAGGGTCGAGGGAAAGGGAGTTTCTATCTAATGGGAGTCTTGGATTAATCACTCCCATTTTGCTCCCTTCCTTTGTAAAGACAGTAAGCCAAGGGGAGGGAAAATCAGAGACCTTTGGGGTGACTTTCTTCAAGAGGAATAAAGGATCCCGCCCTCCTGGGAGGTGTATTCAGTAATCTAATGGAGACAATACCTATTTTTATAGCCCTTTCAGGGGCCTCGATTTAGAACTGTGGGAGCCCTTGGAGGCCTCCTGGGCCAACCCCCTCATTTACAGGCTGGAAACTAGAGTTAAGTCATTTATCAGGAACACGCGGCTCCTAGAGAGCAAAGGCGGGACTGAAACTCATGGCCTTGCACCCAGAGCCACAGGCCTTTTCCAGCAAGAGAATGGGGACTTTGGTGTCCAGGGGACAGTTTTGGAAAATTTCTGCTCATCATGAGTGAACATGGGGTGTTTCCAGGTTGGTTTAGTAGATTTTGAAATGGCCAGAAAGCCATTGTGATCATGGGTTACACAATACCCTTTGCAGCCGAGATTGTACCTCTCAGCAATAATAGTAACAATAACCCCTAACTTTGTACTGCATACATTATCCCATTCAGTCTTCAAAATAATCCTAGGAGGTAGGTGCTATTATTATTCCCATTTTATAGATGAAGAAACTGAGGCTGAATGAGTTAACTCACAGCCCAGTGTCAGAGACTCGCTGCCAGAGCCAGGAGGGCCACCATCCTCTCCATTAAGCTGAGGGAAACTTCAACCCCTCGCTCCAGAGCCCCAGGCTCTGCCCCTACTTCAGATGGAGAACCCCATCATTGGAGAACGACCCTCACAACTTACCCATTCTTCACATCAGTTTGGGCAAATCGTTTCCTTGTGGGGTCCTTGGAGCTCCCGTGTCTAAAAACAGAACAGAGATAGATGAATCCAGGGGACGTTCTGCTCTGATTCCTATGATCGGTCCCACATGGTGAGAAAAAAAATGGCCAACTGCAAAGCAGAGAGCAAGCAATACTCATCTCCACGGCTTGTTTGGGGAGTTAAGGGAGAAAGCCACCAGATAACTGACTGAGGATTCCCATTCTGACTGAGCTGGAAATGTCTGGTCAGGATGATCCCTGCTGGGCAGGATGGTGTAGTGGGCAGCTAGCAGCCTGACCCAGAGGATCCATTCTCTGCCACTTCCCTGAGGAAAATCCTCCAACTTGTCCAGGCCCCCACTTTCCTTATCTCTGATACAGAGTGATGGCTGCCTCCTGAGTCTGGGTCTCCTATAGCACCTATGGCCTGTTTGAGCCAGCACAAATCCCTTCTGATCCATGGATCTCAGTTTTCCCATCTGTAGAGGAACAGGATCAGAGCAGCTGGTCTCTAAGGCCCCTTCTCGCTGTAAATCTATGTTGCTGAACTGTTGTTCCCATCTCACAATTTATGGTGTATTATAAAAGCCGGCTCTATGAAAGGGGCAGGAAAGGTTATACTAGGGAATGGAGGCTCAGAAAATAGACAAGATGGTAGCAGAGAATGCTTTAAGGTCAAGGTAGCCAAGGACAAGGGCCTCCATGATAGGACTCAGCCATGGGACCCTGGGAGGAGGACTCCACTGATCCATCTAAGACCCAGGCTTAAGCTTGGCTGTTGTGACTTCTGACTAAATGTCCAAGCTGTTCCCATTGTGACTCTGCTTCTCAAATCCTCCCCCACTACATCCCCTCCCTCCAGTTTGTCTGGGAGATCTTGAGAACAGGAACTATTAGAGTTCTTTATTGTATTGTATCCCTATCACTTAGCACAGTGTCTGCCACACAGTAGGTGCTTAGTAAGTGCTTTATAGCACAATGGCTGACACATAGTAGGTGTGTCTTAGCACAGTGTCTATCACATTGTAGGGGCCTAGTAAATGCTTATTTCTTTGGTTCAGCCAATATATTAAACAGAAATTAGTATGTTTTTTGTTTTTATGCATTTGTTTTTAAAACAAGACCAAATGCATACAATCGATTGTTAAGTAGTCTATTGTTTTGAAAAGAATCAGCTAGTCCAATTGAACTAGGACAATTTCCTTGTTCCTCCTTACCATTTTTATACCAGGTTTCTCAAAATTAGCAAAGTTAAAATAGCACTAAGACTTTTGGAAAGCTCCGCATGGATTCGGAATTATTGTCCTTGGGAGCCAATTATTTTCAGGGAAGGTAAGTATCCCTAACAATATGGATGTTTACGCTTGAATTTGTCCAAGAGCCGACCTCTCCAGATTCGGGTCTCGTGGCTTTGGACAGAGGGAATCGGCCATAGCCTCCATGTTGCACGATGTGTCCCTGATCAAACCCAAAGCCTACATTTCTGCCAGATGATTCATTTTGAACCCCCAAAAGAATTCCCGGCAGCAGTCCACTCCTGGCCTAAGAGAGTAAACAGATGTCCACATGCAGTAAACAAAATGAAGATGAGATAGCAGATTTCTCATTGGTGAGTGGGACCTATTTTTTTCCTACGCCCCTTCTTTAGAGCTTGGCTCTGCTGCTTCATTGTCTGATGGCCACGAGTCTGGGCTGTCATTATCCCATGACCAAGATTCTGGGTTCCGAGAGATATACCAGACCATAGGTTCTGAAGATGACAATCAAGCTCCTGCTCTCTCTCTTATCAGAGGCTCAATCCAGGTGGAAAAAAACAGCTTCAAATGGCTTTGGGGATTCGGGGGAATCTGTGTTTGGCCAGTGAGTAACCATTAGTGTTAAATCAGGGAATCTTGCTCTTATATGTCCTTAACACCTTTGGCAGGCAATCTGGTAAAACCTATGTTACCTATCTCAAAAATCTTCTAAATTTATAAAGGACATAGGATTATTTTATTAAAAACAATTATATTGAAATCGAGTTGTAAGAAGATTTTTAAGCAAAGTCATAGTCCCCAGATTAAACACCCTATATTCTTATATTTTAGTACATTATACTGTTCTTTCTTGCCATTTTAAAATAATGGCTTATCAATAAATCCTTTGGAAGGTCAGTAGAAAGAGACCGAGAAAGGACCTCAAAGACAATTTATTCCAATCCTCCTACTTAATAGATGAAAAACAGTCTGAGGGAAGTTAAGTGAGTGGGCCATCTCACACAACCAGTGAAGACAGAGATAGGATTTGAACCCAGATTCCCAAGTCAGTGTTCATTCTACTGAATCATTGACTGACTACATAGCACCAAAAGCTCCTTGTTATGATCTCTGGGTTTTTTGTTTGCTTGTTTTTTTGTTTTGGGGGGGGGTTTGTCTTATTTTATCTATGCTCAGGTTCATGCTACTACAGGGGGTAATTGTTTTTTTCAAATGGCTAGTCTATCATCCCTCACTGAAGCTCAAACCAGACTCATAAATTCAAAGAAAAAGACATTTAAATGGAGTTTCGAGATGATCTCCACCTTCCTCCCTCACATACACATACAAGTTTGGCATTTCATGATCATAGAATCAGAGATTTAGAGATGGAAAGAACTTTAAAACTCATCATCAAATGAGATAATATGTGTAAATTATTTTACATTTATGGGTTCCTTTGTCACTGGCAGGAAAAGGAAAACACTCCTCCCTCTTGAGCTTAGAATAGCACTCTAGCCGAGGCTCCCCTCCTTGCCTAGGAAGCTGCTAATCACTGCTTCTCATGGCTGCTGCTATGATTGTTGCTTCCCTGCTTGTCTGCAGACCTGCTACTGCTCTCACTTGATAATCTAATCATCCTTTAAGTTATTGCTGTCATCTGCTGGCAGGCTCTTTTCCCCATGTTGCTGTTCCTGCCATCAGCAGCTAGGTTTTTTTCTTAGAGCTCTTTAATGAGATAGCAAGGTCTCTGGCTGTTTCAGCTCTTTTGTAAGTCAGAATCACAGCTGTACCTAGCCAGTAAGAAGAGTCTCTCATTTCCCCTCAGAATGAACTCTCTTAAACCTGCTTAATATTGAGCCTGGAGTCAGGAGGGAACACAAGGGTCCTGAGATACTTCATGGCTCTTGATACTGGGAGTCCATTTCTCCCTTTCTGGATTCCTCATCAAGTTCACTTCCAGATAAGGAGACCATAGTGAATGATTAGCTCTTTTGTTTGACTGATCTGACTTCTCATGAGAAGTGATTCCAGTTGCTGGAAGGACCTCAAAGAGTCAATTCTTCAGATCTTTCAAAGCTTACAGTAATATAACTTGACCAATATAGCATCTCCAGTTACACATTAACCTAAGATACACACAAGAGACAAAAGAAATGGACACTATGCATTCAAGAACACATGGTAGCCAGATGGAAAGATAAAATATATCTTGTTCCTAATCCCCACCCTGATGCTCACAGTAGCTTTCACCCAAAAACTGTAAGTGAAAAACTGTCCATTCTAACCTTTCTGTAGATCTTTCCAGCTCCTTAACTAACTAAAAGTTTTTTCATCACATCCCATAGCACTGAGTCATCCTAGCCAAAACCAGCTTGTGAAGTTCCATGTTGTGGATTGGCGGCAGGCAGCAAATATTGAACATGTCTTGTCCATTCTATCCAAAGCCCTCATTAACCAACCCTTCAATTAATCATAAAATGTCAAAGCCAGAAGGAAACTTGAAGAGCATTTCATCTAACCTTTATCTGACTGCAGAAGTTAGCAAGTCCCAAAGAGGGACAAGTTCTTGCCACAAGGTCACAAGCAATTTAAAGGCAGGCCCTGAGTCTTCTGGCTAGCAGGCTCATTTTTTCCCCATCATTCCATTCATGAAAGGGCATAATTTCTCACAGGTGGGAGAGAGTTTTAGACCTGAAAGTGACACTAGAAAAGAAGTGGATAGTCAATTTTTTTTT